>BMAU01019041.1:1312500-1852494 GCA_019973935.1 Trichonephila clavipes
ATCCTGTGTCTCTCTATCTACCAAAACCTCTTGTTACCCTTGCCCCCTTTTGGATACCTGGAACCAGGCGTTGTTAAGGTGAAAGGAATGTCCATCGTGGCCTCACTCCGGGATGGGGAGAAAGTTACTAATGAAAGATGTGTAAACATATTCAATTTCATGCTTTAACAAATACTCCCGCCTTGAACCCTTCAAGTTTCAACATAAAAGAAAACTGTCATTAAATGTACAGAGTACAAAAACTAGTCATATAAAAAAAATTTTTAAAGTCAATTCCTTCTTGGATCAACAAAGAAATTTTTTATTTTAGCTACTTTTTATTAATAGTTACAATTAATATAAATATGTGTATATACATATGACAGAATCACAACATTAAGTGGTAATTAATTTTTATTAATTATCATTAAAGTATCATATTGTCATCCAAAACAATCGTATATATAAAATTTCAGTTCAACTGAATGCTTTAAAATGTGAGAAAAAAACCCTTTCAAGTTTTGACACAGGTCGCCAAAATGGTCACTAAGTCGCAAACGTGGCTGTATTTGTAATTCTTTAAATAATTAGTTTTAATCAATTAATTTTTATTAATTATACTTAAATTATTGTATTATCATCCAAAATAATCATGTATATAAAATTTCAGCTCAATTGAGCACTTTAAAATGTATTTAATTAATGATTGAAAATTCCACCAAGATAAATAAATATATAGAGAGTGTGAACTATATAATAGTAGGAATTGAAGAATAAGATAAGTTAAATGAAATACCAAATTCACACCCAATAATATTTCAGAAACTCTATCAAATTTTTTGTAATAAAAAAAATATATATTTTTCAAATTTGATCCAAATGCTGCCCTCGGCAGGGGTCCAGCCCTCCAGCCACCCCTGCCCACCTCCAAACTATTAAATATAGAGACAAAATGTTACATATGTTCTCACACTAAATAAACTTAAAACTAACATATTTCCAATCATATGCAACAAAATCAATTGAATATTAATTATGTATCACTCAAGCACAATGAACATAATTAATATAGTGGTTTAACTGTTGTAAAGTTTTCAAAAAGAAAACTAGATCTAACGTAAATGTGGCAATAATTTTAATCAATGCACACAAGAACCGTAAAATCCGGCGTATAAGGTGCACCAGTGTATAACGCGCATCTATACTTTCACAAACAGCATTTTTTAATTTTAAGGTGCATTCGCCCTATAACATGCACCCCTTTTTTTATGAAGGAACCTGCAATGTACGTTTTGAAGTCGTTGATTCGAGGTATTATCCCAGGATTTTGAAAAAAGTAGTATACTTCTAGAAAAACAACCCTTTTTTAAGTTCATAATGAATGTCATTTCTTTTAAAGAAACAGTATTCCGATCTATGTAGAAGTCTGTTTTTTTTTTATGCACATCTCTTTTTCTCACACTTTTGAAGTTATCATTTTTATACCCAGCATATAATGTGCACCTGTAAATTTTGATCTCATTTCTAGTGTTAAAAGTGCCAGATTTTACAGTAACTTTTAATGCAGTTGGACATAAATTGTTCAGAGCATCACAGTGGTTAAGTTAAAATTAATATATTTAATTCTTACCTTCGCTATTTTATAATCTACACAATCAATGCTCTTTTGCTTTTCAAAAATATTTTTTTGTTCCCTTTGTATTTACATAAAGTTCTTCATAATTTAAGACATGAATCTTCAAAGTACATTGAGAAAAAAACAATAGTACTTAAATCTCATACAAAAACACTAAAAAGGCAAAAAAAAAAAAAAAAAAATCGAAATTCTCATACTTTTTATTTAATCAATACATATTTTCAACAGTTATATGCATTTATCTCTTCATAAATAAAGAATAAAAATCTAAAGAAAAAAATATAAATAACTCAGAAATACGTTCTTCGAAAAATATGTGGTAATTAAAATAATTAATAATCCTTTTTACAAAATCCTAATGTTAATAATAGTTTCAAAACAATAGTTTAAAGCAGGAAATATATTTAAAGCTATAAATTTTACAATTAACCCATTAAACACAGATATAATAAAAGCTAAATGTGAAGTTATGAAAAAAGAAGTGATCAGTTAACTCTCACATGTAGTTCGTTAAATCCTCCGTTGATGACGTCACCTTTAGTACCTATTCTAGTTCAAAGTACACTGCCTTGCAAAATGGAATTTTTCTGTTGTCACGTTTAATAAATACATCAGTTCTTATTTAAACTGGGACAAGAAATTCATCCCTCAACTGACTTAATTGATAACAAATAAACATACAGCGAAGTCACTTACTGCTATAGTGAAACAAATGTTGATAAATTAGAATATATATATATATATATATATATTAATACACTGGAATAAAATTAAATCATTTACCTTTTTAAGCTTCATCTTGTCATAGCGATTGAAGAAAAATCCCAGCAAAATACCAATACAAAATGGTGAAATATGATCATATGCTTGGATAAATAACTTCTGCCAAATTATTTTGACATTCCTATGGAAAATTGATTCATTAGATAACTATTTATTAAACAATAAAATAATATCAGACAAATTTTTTTCATCCCGAGTTAATGCAGTGGATCACATCAGCTGGAAAAAGCAAAAATATTCTAAAAATCGGGATGCTGAATAATATTGCGATTAAAAATTTTACATAACCATCAAGCCCCTTTTTAGTAAACAATCAATTAAAATTAATTAATTAATTAGTACTGTTCTTAATACTAATTCTTTTTATTTTTCTCAATTACCGTAAAATCTGTCATATAACACACACTTTTAACACAAAAATGCAAGTAATATATAAAAAAAAATTTAGTAAGTCGATTCCTACTTTGAATAGATGAATAGAAAGTATTTTATTAACGAATGAAAATTTGAACGATGTACACATAAGTAAATATAAAAAAAGGGAGAGAGTGAACTAATAGTAGATATTGAAAAAAGAGCACGATTTGTCTGTATTGTTGTAACAATGCACACAAGGCAGAATGCTAGTTAGGCAAAAAAAAAAAACGGTTTTCAATGCTAACTTTTGTCATTGTTTTAATAGTTACATTGTCACAACAATGAAGATGAATCTAAGTTGGCATCGAAAACCATTAATTAGTTAAATTAAATTAAATTAATTAATTATATTTGAAAAAAACTGTATTAACATCAAGTGTCATTCACTACAAGTTTAAAAAATTTTATTTGAACTTGATTGGATGAATAGAAAGTATTTTATTAACGAGTGAAAATTTGAACAAGATAAATATATATACAAATAAATATGTATATATAGAGAGAGTGAGCTAATTGTAGGAATTGAAAAAAATCGAAATTTACAGGTGTGTGTCATACGCCAGATATAAAAATAATAGCTTCAAAAATAAAATAAAACAAGATGAGCATAAAAAAAATTTGACTTTGACATAGATAGGAATACTGTTTATTTAAAAGAAAAGGTACATTTAATGAACAATGTGTTGTAGTTCTACAAACATGCTATTTTTTTTAAAATCATGGGATAATACCTTGAGTAAATAACTTCAAAAATTAAGAGAATTGCACAGGAATATTTCAGGGTTTTTTTTTGCAAAAATGGGGGTGCGTGATATATGATGAATGTACCTATTTTTTTTTTTTTAAAGCAGCTTGAAAATACAGGTGTCCATTATTTGGAGAGAAGATTTTGGAGCAAAACCTTTCAAAACCCTGTAATAGTTAATCAATTGGTAATAATTGAAATTATTACTCTCTTTACCAACCATATGAGACAGTGGTGTCCACACTGAGTGAAGCTGCCCTATATCAAGATTTTTCTTGCTCTTTCATTTTTTTTAAAATTCCTCGACTTTTTTTGATTTTATGACACACTATTGATATATGTCTATAATTATATTTCTGTTTTAAAACTACAACTATACCAATCATAAAATAAAATTGAAGCAAAAAAGAAAAAGAAACAAATAAAGAAATTGAGAAACCTCATATAATAATTAAGAAATGTATATTTATCAATTTGTTTTAATTTAAATGAGAATCTTACAATCATAGAACATATTTTAATTACTCACACAAAGCTCAAAAAATAAAATGCAGGTGCAGGTGGTAAATCGTTCATGAGAGTAACCATGGCAATAGCAACGCAGCTTCCCATAATGATAATACAGTTGACAAATATTCCAACGGTTGTTGATCTAAAAAAAAAATCCTTTTTACTCTTTATCCTTAGATAAAAAGCTTAAATGACAAAGTACTCTTTCTTCTCTCAAAATACTTAAATGACAAGCACAATTAAATCAGATGGAACTTTCTCAAAAAAATTACAAATTCAGTATACATTCTCTCATTTTTTTTATTACAGCTACCGTGTAATTGACTGATAAAAAAAAGTAGCTTATATATTACTTGTGGCAAAATGTTTGAGTTTTCAATTTTTTTTAATCACTTCAGGCATTTTTTTTTGATCACGTATGAAATCATTTAATTATTTTTCAGAATAAAAGGGTCTTCAAAATATTTTTCAAGGGTAGTATTTATAAATCATTTAGTAGTTTTAATTATGTAATTATAATTTATTTGTTTAAATAAATCGTTTGTTATTACTGTCCCCATAACTGATTTGTAAAATAAAATATAGAAAAAATAATTCCATAATTTAAGTTCTATCTTACAGTTATTAACAATGGTTGTCTTATCCGCAATTTGTTGCAAAAGATTTGTTAAATAATGAAAATGCCGAATGAAATTTATGGTAATTTCATTTGTAAAAAGAACATACAGTACTATTTCTAGTTCTTTTAACTATCATGAAATAAAATGAATGAAAAAAAAATTGAAATATATATTCCATACTCTTATTATACATTTCGATGTCATTTGATTTTGGTTTGAAAATTATACGATCAAAAATGTTTTATAAGTACGTTGCAGCATACGAATGTCAATGAGGAAAAATTTATACCATTATTAGAAAAATGCCCCAAAAATTATAAGAAAAGCGGATAAAACAGTTCTATGCTATATATTGCATAAAATAATTTATAATTTTTTTTTGTTAAATTTTGAATTTAGATTAGCAGAAGATGATTGTGGTTACTGATGTCAGTGATGATTATGGTTATTTTGACCCAGAGGTAATAAATTCACAAATAAAAATAATTAAAAATTAATATTTTTATACATTTTATTCATAACATAGGTTTTTCAAAAATAGTATTGGCTTAAAAATTAAAATCTTAATGATATATATATTGACACGAGTGTGTGTGCTTCAGAGTTTATAAGTTAGTATCATATATTTTAAGTTGCTTTAAAACTTACCTGCTGAGGATAAACAGCAAAATTGGAGAAATAAGTACCATGTGGAACAAACAAGACAGTAGCCATGTATGAGACAAACACTAGAATGAAAAATTTCTTTATTATATTGGATAATATTTCAAAATGTTAAATGTTATAATTAACAAGACAGTTTTAATTACAAAAATATTATCAGAGGCTTTTTAATGATGAAAAGCTTAGGTAAATCTGCTTACTGTGGTGTCTGATTCCCAGAAATTGTTGAGCGCAAACACATTTAGCCACCACCGTTCCCTGCAGTTCTGGACAATAGGTGTAACAACATCATCCCAAATAGGTCCATTTCCCAATAGAGGTAAACAAAGCATTGCACTAATTACCAAAATATGAGACAAAGTAAACCTGCAAATTAAAATAAATAACTTTTTAATATGAAAACATTCTCTCTCTGTTTAATGTAAGGTTTTTAAAACTAAAATAGCAAATAACTACAAATGACTTAATTACATTTTTGACATTTTATACCAAACCCACAGGCACAAATTTTATACTTTTCATTAAATATTGAAACTTTATATTTCAAGCATTAGAAGAAGAAGAAAAAAAGGTAGGATTAATTAAAAATTGAGGGTGTAAAAAAATGACAAAGTAGAAAATTCCTCAGTTTTTTTCGAAATTTTACTATGGAATCGATAAATATTTTAATTTGACCAGGAAAAGATGACAAGTAATTAAAAATCGTTAAAAATTTACTTGAACCATAAAATGTACTGGTGGAAATCAATAATTAAATTTTAAAATAGATTTTAAATGAAACAAGACATTCATTATACAAAATTAATTCTTAAAAATTACAAAGCCTTTTGATGAAAAAAAAAAAATTAACTTCTTACAATGTTATTCACTTTACATAAACATTTTAAAAGTAAAATACAATTTTGGTGTTACTAGAGAGAAAAATCGAACCAATTCAAATAAATTCTGAATCAGTTTCAGAAAATAATTTTTTTCGCAAAAGTATTTCTTAAGTTCAGCATTTAAATTATTTGTTTTTCTCTCTATCAAAAATCTCCGCTTCCTTTATCATTGTCTTCAACAAAGTACTGAATATTCCTTTAAAACTTCGAACATATTTCTTTCAAATCGTTAAATTTATGATTGAAAATTTTGAACAAATATAGACACGGTTATCAATATTTATTCCATAGCATAAAATAACGTATTTTAAATTTTTTATGAGAAATATAAACATTTTTTGAAAGAAGAAATTAATTACTTTAGTAATTCCTTTATTGTCAATCATCCTTTATAATTACATAAGCAAAATAATTTAGTTTGTTTTCTGTTATTTAATAAACTAAATTTGGGAATACTAATGGATATGTTTTAATATTATCTTCAAAATATTTACATACCTCTAAGCAGAAATACTTCAAGTAAAAAAAATAAGAGAATTAATTAACAATATAAAAATGTACAAATGCTCGAAATTTTAAAGAATGATGAATTTTAGTAACATCAATTAAGTTCGGAATTGTATAAAATAAATTTGTAGACTATATCATCACAAATTTTAAGCAATAAACGTGTGCATGTTGTAAATGACATTAACAGAAATTCACTTAAATGTGTTTCACATACCTTGAATACCACTTCAAAAGAAATTTGGGAGCATTTATCATCATTCTTTGACCATTACTTTTACTCCATAGTTGGTGTGATAAATACAGACCTCTAAAAATTAAATCAAAATTCTTAGTACACATTTTTGTATATGGTGACGTATATACTTTTAATCGTAACAATAAACTTATAAGAATTTGTTAAAATAACAATTTTTTTATAAGATGTTTAAATTTTATATGAAAGATGCGACATATTTTGATTAGAAGATTTATTGTTGTTTCTTATGCCACCTGATCTCGACTGCATCAGATCCAGGCCCATGAAATTTATTATGGGAAGGGGCTAGATGTATGCTTGTCTTTAGCCGTTTCCTAGAGCACCATACAGGTGACCCTACAATTTAACTTGGTTCCACTCCAATTTCGAAGGAGAATACCCCTGGGAGAGGGTCAGTGTTCTCCCACTTCTCTTTCCCTTCTACCACCTTCACAAGAGGACTTAAGGCTCGATGGCTATTTAAGAGTACTCCCATGCCGCAAAGGCACTATACATTTACAAACATCCATCCCAACAGCACAGCAGTTAAGTTGCTCACAACTATACTGGATGGGCAACGAAGTATTAAGATTTAAATATTCAATGTCTTAATTACAGCTTTCTTATAAAAAAAAAATTGACATTCGTTATATGTCATAAGAACGATTTCAAATAAGATAAAGAATTAGAACTTAAAATAAGAATACTTTCAATTTTTTATTAATTAATTATATCAAGATTTTTAAACTTATTAAAGATTTTCCATATAGAATTGACATAATTATTATTAAATAGAAGAGAAAGTATTACAAAAAAAGTCATTCTATTTTTTACGCACTCATTATGATATTTTTGCAAGCAATTATTTTTGTTATAATAATTATGTTGCATAAATTTCTTTAGCTAAATCTTCTCCCAAATTGTAATGATAAAAATGTTTATATTAAATAGGTTTCTATAAATTTACTGAGAAATATATTATTGCAATATAAATATATAAAGGTATATTTATATGTTCAAAGTAACTATATAGCTTTAGAACAATTTTTACAATTTAATTAAACTGAATCAAAATTAAAGTTAATTAAATTCTTCAAGTTTTTCTATAAGATACGAAGAATTTCTTTCTAAGATTTTTCTTTTATGCATATGGGGACATGAAATGAAGTTCGATCTGATGATAAAAGATGCAAAATAACATGAAGTAAAAGTTCTATTTGTTTTTCGTTTGACATTCTCATTAATTGATAGAAATCTTCATTGGGCATTAATTTTTTCCTTTTTTTTTTGCAATAGGTCCTAGTTAAATAGGTAATGTAGCCAAGTAGATGTTATTATTGAAACAAAAATAAATTTTTCATTCGCATTTTTTTACTCGCCAAATTCGGTGATTTTCATTTGAAGAAGTATACAATTTTTCTAGTGTAACCCCTGAAAAAATCTGAAGTGGAAGTGATGAAGCAGATGTTGATTGCCAATTAGGCGCGGAACTGGTATACGTCGCCAAACCCTTGGCTTTTCGTAAAATTGCGCTTTTTATTAAAGTTTTTATTTTTTTGAAGGCTTAACTTTTATGTTAATGGTTTACAATTTCACACATCGATTGCAAACAACGGTAATTTTTAAACAAAAAATGTTAGAATAATACTTTAGTAAAAAATTCTCGTAAAAAGGCTAATAGACGAAAAACACAATTTTTTTTTTAAAATCGTAATTTTAAAGGAATTTTTTCAACCTTTGCACAGGTTACGAATAATATTGTTCTACACACGGAAAAAAAAGTTTCGTGAGATTATTTTTATAAATAACAAATTTAATTAAAATCTTGAATATTTTTTGAAAAATCGTAAAAAAAAAAAATTTCGGCATTTTTTTTTAAAATGACTGATTCTGAAAGAGAAAAGCATGGACTTTTTTAGGGTAGAATATTTATTCATTAAAGCAAAAGGAAATTGAAAGGGAACGATTTAGAAATCATTTTCATAAAAACGATTCAATTTGGACTCATTTTAGAAAAAATCGCAAATAAAAAATATCATTATTTTGTAGAAAATATTATACCGTATTGTGGCGAAATAAATGATTTTTCCGATTCTGTAATTATTTTTTGTCAGGGTTTGATAGCAAGAATTAGATGGCCTTTTTAAAAACGTAGAAAGTCGGAACTTTATACTCCCTACCTTCATCGCGTAACGAAAATTTTCCCCCTACTGTGCCAAAAGAAGTTAATTTTAAAAAATATTATTAAAAATTTACTCAACTAAGAATGCCACGATCATACTTGATAATTATCAGTAATTTATTACAATTATATAAATACACACATATATATATATATATATATATATATATATATATATAATACCAAAATATATATTTAAAAACATCTAGTTGTCATAAAAGTATTAGCATTTTAACACGAAACACTTGCTTATATATCCCGTAAATTATCACAGAAAGATGTCTTTGAGAAAGTTAGGCTAAAAGTCAAGGTTTAATATTGTTCAATATTTAATTTATAATATTTTCGTGCTTTCTAAGGAAAAATATTTTAACTTTATTGAATCTTATTAGAAGCTTACAAATTATCATTTGTGAGATTCATTTCACACAAATGATAGTTTTCACACCCGAGTCCAATAACACTTTTTATCACTTCTACAAAAATGTAGCATTATCTAACAATTTTCAGTTGCTTATTGAACTCGAATTTGGTTAATTTTATTCCAATTCTTTTGGTCATCCCATAAATATAATGGTTGTAACAAGAGTTTACCACCACCACTAGTATCGTCTCCGCAAATAGTCTTGCAAAATATGTTTGCTCATATTTTGCAAGACAATTTTTGGCATTTGAAAAAAAGAGACTTACTTTAGAATACTGTGTTGTGAAATATGTAAAAAATATCGTTACCTTAAAGTACAAGATGTATGAAACTGAACTATCATGCTATAAGATTAGAACCATCATTTATTGTATGTTCTGTAGCAAAAAGTCAGCTACAGAATGTCACTGAATCCTGTGTAAAGTTTTATGCACTAATGTTGCATCATATGACACCATGAAGAATAAGAATTAAAGAAATTCAAGAAGCACAACGCTCTGGCCAGGTTACTAACTTCGGCGGAAAACTTTCACGTCATGACCTGATATATTCCAAGTTTTTTATTACCTTAAATCTTTGTGCAGACTGAAAATTTTGAGGGATCCAGAGATGCTAAGATTTTCGACGCTAGTTTTTGATATTATGTACCCAATAAACAATGTGAGGTAAGACATTTTCTTTTTAATAAAGATTTCAATGTGTTTTTAGAGTGATCTTTTCACTCCCACAGTTCAAATGTATGCATGTTTAATCATTAGTTATCAAATATCGATATTATTGATATGAATTTTTGTTTCGGAAGATCCCTGCTTGGGTCTTAAACTTATTGGAGATACGATTGAAATAATAATGCATATCTGTGATCTAGCAGTTATGCAATTTTAACATTTTTAATAATAATCTTAATTTCTTTCTTAATTTTTGGAGGCAATGATACGTTGATTAATACGATACATTCATGATTAAAGAGTTGCGAATTCAAAGAGGTATTTATTCAATGTCTTATATTCAAACAACAGAAACTGTTGCATATTACATTCAATTTTGCCTCAAAATTCTCACACTATACTTGATGTAAACTTGAGATACTGTAGACCTCATTTTTTACCAAAGATAAAAATTATAAACCAATATTCTAATGCGTTGCTGTAATGAAAGGTTTATTCTTTTTTGGATAAAAAGTGATTATGTAAGTATCTAAAACCCATTGCTTAGCTTTAGGATCACATTATTACATCATAATGAAATTTATACCCAGATTTATTACTCTATTACCTTAAAAACATAAACAAAATATAAAATATAGTTTTAGAGAATCTAATCTTACTGACACTATGATAATCTATACTGTGTGTGTTATTGTTCTGAATAATTTATTGTTCTTCCTAATGATTTTTGCTTCTTACTAGTGATTAATCATATGAATTTTTTTATTCAGAGAAGCGGCTTAAGAAAAGTATTAAACTAGGATGTTATATTTAAGACTGTATGAACAATTTCAGTAGTACAATGTTCATGGGATATTTGTGCCTGAAATCAAAAGTTTAATAATTTAGAAAGACCAATACAAATACATTTTATATGGATTAGAAAACTCAGTGTAATACAATAGATATTAATAGGAATTCTTCTATTCATTATAAATCTTAAAATAACTTGAAATAAGCATTGTCGAATGTATATAGTGTTGTAATTTACTGATAATAAAATTTACAATCAAAATAATAAAATAAGTACTCACGCTATTAAAAACAACGTATCAATCCCAGCAGAAGAATTAGCAAATACACTAAACCACCATTCTTCCATGAATTTCAGAAAATAAAAAGCGCTTCCTGAAATGTATGAAAAAGAGTTTCTTAAAAAGAAGAAATCCATATTATAATGATATACCAGTTGATTCAAAATTAGTGTGACCAATTTTAAAAGCATATAACTATTTATAATGAATTTCTATAATTTTACTGCTGGTTTTATTTTAAAAATGAAACATTTAAATTACTAATCTAACCATTTTTATAAGTGGGAGTAAATTATAGTACTGAAATTAGATCCTCAAACCAGGAACGAAATTTTAGACCTTTTGAAGGATAATTGTTCAAATTCTGTAAAGAATAAAGCATTTAAAAATTAAAAAAGACATTTTTTTGTTGTATATATATATTACTATCTAAACTTCAACAAAAAAAATAATAATAAAATTTGGCTTGTAATCAGAAGCTTAAGGGAAAAAATGTGACCGAAAGGAAGACCTTAATGAAAAAGAAGTTGAAAAGAATTATCGCTGTAAAAAATTCCTTTGCCTCAAAAACCTATGGCAAAGAGACTACAGATATAGCAGTCGACAATTTATCGTTAGTTAAAGAAAATTGGCTTTGAAAAAAAAAAGTAAGTATCATCAAATCTCTGTTAAGGCCATAGAAAAACGAAGAAAAAGCTCTTGGCCTCTGTATTTAACGTTATGCAAAAGCAGATACAAGATATGGATAACTTCAAATGAAACACTGTTTCATCTGTCATTCACAACAGGCAAAACGAAGACACAATATATTTAATGCAAAAAACGTCGAAAAGACCCAGTTAATTTGCAAAATGCAAGTTGACCATCAGGTGTTATGGTATGGATTGGAATGTCATCTCAAGACTTAACAAAACCATTTTTTTGTAGAACCAAAGGCTAAAATTGATGCCAAATATGATCAGAATAAAGTTTTGAAACACTTGATCAGATAAAGTAAACGTCCTTACACTCAAGGAAACTTTGTTTTTCACCAACATTGGGCATCAAATCGTACTGCAAAGTTAACTATAAAATGACTGAAATATAAATAAATAAATTTTCTTCTTCCTGATAAATGTTTATCACTAAAATCTGTCTGTGTTCCTTGCAATTATTTTTTATGGAGATACTTAAAAAAACAATTAAATAGACGTAAAGTAAGAGCATTTCTAGGGCTTCAAAAAGCAATTTAAGAGGGAGTTGGAAAAATACCCCAAAAATTATCGAAAGAACTCTTTTAGTTTAGCTGAAATGCTTTAGTAAAGTGTACTGTGCTAGAGGAAACCACATTGAAAATTCCATGTAAATAACTTTATTCAATAAAAATTTATGATCTTCTGAAATTGGTCACACCATTTATGAATCAACCAGTAATAATAAATATTGAAAAATTACTCATCAGAATAATAATTCCTTTTGGATCATCTCGATTTAAAATAAATTAGTACAGTTTTAAATTCTGAAGTAAGACAATCATGTAATCGTTTTATTGTACATACTTACGATATTTTAAGAAATGAAAGTCTTGAGGTGTTGCATACGTCCATACAACAATATATAAGCATATTGATATAAACTTCATTCCTCGGATGCAAGCAATTCCTGAATTTTCACCAGGATCTGAAGAGAGTAACTTTCGAGTGTTCCTTGGTATAGAGAAAGCTACAACAGATTGTATCCACATACCTGAAAATTTAATTTATGTAATAATTATCAAAGCAGATATTTCTATGACAGATAAAAACTAATGAAAAATTACCAAACTGCTTAACATAGAAAAAACGTTATTGAATCAACAATACAGTGGCATAACATATAACCCCCCATTGCAGGGGGGGGGGCTCTAATAGTCTTCGTTATGCTACTGAACATACATCAATGAAGGAAGGAGTATAAAAATAATTATTGCCTAATTTTTTTTCAAAAAATAAATATTGCATAAAAATAGTAAAAAAAACACAAATGTAGTATTGAAAGAAATACTGCGAAATAAGATGCATTTTTATGTTATGAACTAAAAGGAACAGCAAACAAGTTCATTTGAATATAAAACAAAACATATCCTTTTAAAAAAATAAAACATGATGAGAAAATTTAAATCCAGAATTTTTGACAAATCTATATATTTTCATGGTACTAATGCATTCATGGGAGGTCATATAAAAATATTACATTTTATTACATTAATCAAAGCTCATGTCAAAATTCCATTGGTTGGGTAATTTAAGATAAAATTCGATATAAGCTAGATTAATAATTCATGATAAAGGAATATATGAGACGATTTCTTCATGTTTGTGTGTGAGGAGGGGGGAGAGTGAATGTTGGTTGTTGGTTCTCGATTTATATATGTGTCTATATCAGTCTGTGACGGCTCTACTAGAGTCCTTCTGATTAACAAGTCCTCTTGGGAAATCTTTGGACCTTTAAAACTATTTTATTTGCAACAAACCCTCCGAAGAAGAGAACAAGATTATGTAAATTAGGTCTACTATACATAGTCTAAGCTTCCAAGCTAAAAAGAGAGAAAGTGAGAGAGATGGGATAGATTATTAGCGGATCAGTGATTAATTAAATTGAGAGTTAATCAAATTGATAGCGTAATGCAGATATTTGATAATTGTAATTATTAATGTGACTATCGGTCACTAGAGATTAGATAACTAGGAAAGTAGTACATTCGAATCTGAAGTAAGTGTACTGATATTTAAAGTCTTCTCATACTTTGCATACCTTTTTAAATACCTACGTATTGCTTCAATTGGGTGTATCACTTAATTTAGACTGCTTGAACTTGTGTTGTTGATTGTGTGACAAATAAATTGAATACTTTTGGACATGGCTAGTCTTCCTTCCCTTCTCTCACATCTCTAGACGTGGACGAGAGAACATTACAAGTCTATAAATACAATTTTCAAATCCATCTTTAGGTATGTAACCTTTTTATTGATAATGGATTTAGGACTTCTATCTACTTCTATATTTCCTAATATCACTCATAATGCAAACAGAAATGGGGAAGGTTAGCTACCCATCAAACTGATCAAACACCACTTTTTTAAATGTCTTCTCATTCAACAATGTTTATAATACTGCAGCATCCATCTCCTTATGTTTTCCAAAATCTCAGATGTCTAACTTAATCTTTAGCATTCAAGTCATTTCTCTCAAATAGAGCTTAATAAAATATATATATATATATATATATATATATAATGATATTAAGTTGTTGAGTCATATAATTAGCAACAGCTTAATTTGAAACTTGTCTTCTACATAATACAATTAAATATCTTAGTTTCATCCATTCTTGATGCAAAAATTTTAAAAACTTTGTTCCGAGATCGGAATAATTTTTTGCTTTCCCTTTAGCTTCTTGATCTGATTTGAATAAAAATAATTGATGATCTTTTCTACTTTTTGAATAAGAGAGAACAATCTTTCAGATTTTTTTTAAAACATGAATTGTATTTTTGTTTTGCAAACTAGTAATAATTGACACTTGATTCTTGAATAATGTAATAAATATAAAACCATCCGAATAAATAAGAACCTATGTAACATTTTAAAAATGAGGTGATTTTTTATGAGATTTTAAATTTTAACCAAAGTAAAACAAAGAAGAGAAACTAATACTCAAATTTATAATAAAAATTCAGTTATAAAAAATTTTAGTTGTGATATTTTTTGAAATTATATTAAAAAATGTTTAGAGTTACATCTAAAAGTAAATGTGACACACACTGAAGATCACTTATAAAATTTAAAATAGTTGAATTCAAAATATTTAATATTTATTATAAAAGAAATTTATTCTGATTTTAAAAAGATAGATTATAAAAGTCAATATTCTGTTGATTTTATACATATAGCACAATTCTTCACATTTTTTAAAGCAAAAATTCTTACTTCTTTTTTGTAAATAAATATCATCAATTGGTTCTTGCTTTGTAAAACGGAGGAGCAATTCCAAAGATGTTCCAGCAAAAACGAGCAATCCAATTATTCCATATACCGTACTAATTAAAAAAAAGTTGAATTATTTCTAAAGAACTAATATCTAAAAGCAATAAAGCTCAATTTATAAATAATAAAAAAATTTACAGTTATTATATTCATCAAATAATATATTTTTAATAAACGAAGAATTACAAAAGCATTTCTGAAGGGAAATTTTTTTAGAAACACAAGTAAGGCTTTTAAAAAAGCTTTGAAAATTAATTTTGAAAACATATATTTGAAATCTTATAACTTCCAACCGTTGGTAATCAATTCACAATTTTCTCTGGGAATTAGAATATGCTTCTTGAATTATTCTTCTAAAACTAAACACCTATTATTATTAATAATTAATTATTGTTATTGGAAGTGATTTAATATTAATTGCTACAGTTGAAAATATATTTAATGTTTGTTCCTATATGGATCAAATTACATGATTAAATCTTCCTTGGGTTTTTGTGCAATTCACCTTTACCGGAAAAAGTTACTGAATAATTAATTTTATTAATTTCCGTTTATTTATTTCATTAACTTCCATTTAAAAATTTTCAATTAACACTTGCATTAAAATTACGATATGAAATCTTTGATTCCATCTTGTCTATCAAAGGTGGGTTCGCTTTTCTAGTAATGCTTATGAGATTTTATTTATTATGTTCTTTTTTGAAGCTTTCCTTCGAATTTTCAAATCACAGTGATTGAACAAATCTTAAATTTAATTTCCAGTTTGATTGCTTTGAATAATATGGCACTTTATCGTTTTTATCGATAAATTTGAATTAATAATAGATTTATTTCGAGGTATTTTAAAATAAATTTCGGTACTTTTCCGTTTCACCGGCGCAGGTGATAAAGTCGCCAAAAATGATACAACCGCCGCCAAATAAAGTATTCCCACTGGTAAACTTTTACAACCACATTTTCAAAATAAATCGTGGTCTTTTTTTTTTATCATTTACGTCTTTTTCATTATCAATTAAAAATGGATGAAAAACCAATGAGAACTAATATATATTAATATTTTTTATGTGTATATTGTATGTTATAACCAATAACGCCTACTTGGCGAGATTTGGGCAGGTGAAACAGAAAGGAATCTAAATTTCGAATTTTATTTTAAAGTTTATTGGCGATTATTTTATCATAATAATAGTTCATTTTTTCATTATAGGTCAAGTAAATTAGCTAGCATTTTAGTTGGGAAAACGCGTTTTACTTCAACTAATTCATATCTAGTTTATAGCTTAGCTTATAGATTAATTCTTATTCTATTTATAACTGTCAGAAGTTCGGATTTTGTATCCATCATCGATCTCGGTCCAGAATGTTCGAACCAATAATTAATTTATCAACAATTCTGTTCAATTCATAAAGGGATATTAAAATGTAATAAATCAAATCAAACCGGTTTATTACTTTCGCTTAAATGCTAGGTATGGTTTCATCTAAATTTCTAATACATGAGCTGGGCTTAATAATTCAGAGCTTCATACATGTTCGAGAAACACTTTCTCTTGTAACGGTAAACAACTTGTTTAGTCCAGCTATTTGTGTAAACAGAATATTAAAAAAAAAAGGAAAGAAAAAAAAAACCGCTAGACACGTGATTTCATATTCAAGGCTTTCAACTCTGAATTCCGAGTGAACATATTGATGCTGAGATTAGTAGGTTTCTCATAACACTTCTTTTAATGAATCGTAAGTTACTAAAAAGATACACATAAATAAAAAAAGAAAGCGTTGGGGTTAAATCAGGATGTGATCAAGATAAAACAATCGCAACGGCGCAGTTTTATCTTTTTTATAGAAATATGAGAATTTGAAAAGAGTCTTTAACATTTCATGGACTTTTTATTATGTTTTAGACAGGTGGAATGAATAAAAACGGTTGGTTCTACAGATGTTAGCTCTGAGAGCTTCTGTTTTGGTTTCAAAGCTTTTAAAAAATGTAATATCAGGTTGAATTATAAAACCACATCACATTTGCTTGATTTTTGATGAAATTGATATAAATTTTCATATTTTTTGTAGTAATGATTTCAATTATCTAAGTATAACAAATTTAAATATTTAAAAGCGCGCGTACATGTTTATACATTACTTATTTTGGTACTTACGTATTATAGCAACTTATTGGCGACATTATATGAAACGATTGCCAATTCAGCGCATACGACACATGCGAAATTGGGGTTGCTAACTTGACGAGTTATCTTGAACGTTGGTGATTGTTACGATAATACGTAAGTACCTTTACTTCTTAAAAAATACAAGGTGAACAAAAAAGTTCTTGCCGTTTTTAATGACTCAAAAGAACATGACATACAAACAGCGCAGCCTATTGTTAGTCCTCGAAGTAATCACCATACGCATCCAGCACTTTTTGCCAACATGTCTCCAGTTGTTCAATCCCCTTGCGGTAAAAATCGGGGGTGTGGGACGCAAAGAAGGCCGCGAGAGCTTGGCGCACGTCTGCTTCATTGTTGAAGGATTTACCACGAAGATGATTGTCCAGGGAATGGAAGAGGTGGTAATCTGATGGTGCAAGGCCAGGTGAGTAAGGAGGATGGCACAAAGTCTCCCAACTAAGTCACTGTATCGTATTCCTGGACACCCGCGCGACATGCGGCCTCGTGTTATCATGCAATAACATTACACCCTTTCGATTAACATGTGCTGGCTCCTTCTGATGCAGTGCCTGTTGTACACGTTCCAATTGCTGCGAATACAGGTCCGCAGTGACCATTTGGCCCGTTGGTAGCAACTCATAGCGAACCACTTGACGACAAATCCACCAGACACAAAGCATAATCTTGCGTGGGTGCATAAGTGGTCTTGAGCAGTGCGGGAAAATATTCTGGGGTGACAACCAATGTTTGGAACGCTTGGGTGTGTCATACAGGACCCACTTCTCGTCACTGGTCAGCACCAGTCTGAATATGGATGCACTACGGTGGCGAGAAAGCAACGATAAACAGGCTGCCACTCGTTGTTGCTTATGGACTTCCAACAGCGTGTGAGGAACGCACTTGCTCTGCCTGTACGTCTTACCTAAGCGGTGCAGATGAAGTCTAACTGTTTCACTGGAAGCGTTGAATTGTCTGGCAAGTGCACCACACGTGTGACTACTGTTCTCCTCAATGGACACCTGCAGGGTTTCGTCATCCAAGGCCTGTGGTCGTCCTGTTCGAGCTTTATCACAGGGGGACAAATCTCCCACCCTGAATTACAACTGATATTCCTATTCTCGCCTGACGGTTTCTCAAACATGTCATACAGGAATTTGCTTACTTATCCTCACTTCTTTCAAAGGAAACGCGCAAACGGCAAGAAATTTTTTGTTTACCTTGTAAAAAGTGTTTTTTTTTTCGAGGTATAGAAGTTCAAGTTGGCATTACTTTCCAAGATGGCGACCGATTTAACTGCTGTCAAGTGATTTATTCTCAGTTTGGTTTGGCAATTCATCAAAACGATCATCAAGCAAGGCGTAGATTCGTCGAATGGGCCCAAAACGAGATTGCCGTTGTTCCCGATTTTCATAAGCGAATTTTGTGTAGCGATGAAGCGCACTTCTGGTTGAATGGCTACGTCAACAAACAAAACTGCCGAGTGAAGCTAATCCACAAGTGTATGTCGAAACACCGTTACATCCAGAAAAACTGACTGTTTGGTGCGCTTTATGGGCTGGTGGAATCCTTCTTCAAAAACGATGAAGGCCACAACGTTACAGTCAATGGTGATCGGTATAGAGCCATGATTACTAATTTTTTCATTCCTGAATTGAACAATCATGATGTCCAGGAGCTGTGGTTCCAACAAGACGGTGGAACATGTCACACAACTCGTGCCACAATCGATTTATTGAAAGACACGTTTGGTGACCGCCTAATTTCACGTTTTGGACCTGTGAATCGGCCTCCAAGATCTTGTGATTTAACACCGCTAGACTATTTTCTGTGGGGCTATGTAAAGTCATTGGTCTATGCGGATAAGCCACAAATGCTTGACCATTTGGAAGACAACATTCGCCGTGTTATTGCCGATATACGGCCACAAATGTTGGAAAAAGTCATCGAAAATTGGACGTCCAGATTGGACTACATCCGAGCCAGCCGTGGCAGTCCTATGCCAGAAATCCTATTTAAAACGTAATGCCACAAGATAATCTTTCGAATAAAAAAAAATTCGTGTCAATCGAATAATACATCGTTGTTTTATTGCAATTTAAAGTTCTACACCTCTCAAAAAACACTATTTCTACATGAAAAATTAACAAACTTAAAATCTTAAGCTGCAATACAGGTATTTCAATTACATAACATTGTTTACTGTAAAATACAGCGTATAACGCGCACAGGTGTATAGTTCGAATTTATATTTTCAAGTTAAACTTTTTAATTTTTAGGTATATTCGCAGTATTACGCGCGTACACCCATTTTAACAAAGAAACATGAAATTCATGTGTGTAGTACTCTCATTTATTCCAGGTATTATCCTAATCTTTTGAAAAGAAAAACATAGTACCTAGGAAAACCCTTTAAGTTCATTAGGTAAGTACTTTTTTTTTGAATAAACAGTATTTCGATCTACATAGAAATGTAATTTCTTTTCATCCTCGTCTCTTTTTTTTTTATTTTTGAAGCTATCATTTTACACCCGGCGTAGAAAGCTAAACCGTAAATTTCGATCATATTTTTTATATTCAAAGTAAGCGTTATACGACAGATTTAACGGCAGTTATAATTTTTAAACTGAAAACAATATAAAATGAAAACCCATACGATTCTCAATCACATAGAATAGACTTTTCATTCATTCTCCTTCAGAAAAGGAATGTTATTAAAATTTTTCTGTGTTGTTAAATATTGTTAGCGATATTTAAATTTTAATAAATGTAAAAAACAAAAAGTTGTGATAAGACTATCAAAGCATGTATTACTAAAAATTTTGAATTTATAAAATTAGCATGAATATTTTTAGAAAATAATTTATATATAAATTAATTTTTTCGTTTTTAAGATAAATTTTATATATTATCAAAAATACAATAAAATTATAATGGATTAATATTTTCCCTTTTTTTAACCTAATATATTGAAAAGAATGAATGTTTCATAAATTTTCCTTTTTTTAAAAAGTTTTTGCAATCTATCTTTTTAATTTTGATATTATCTGCTATAAAATCCAATGGAGAAAAAATTTAGTGATTTAGAGTTGTGAAAATTATTAAAATAAAAATATTATCTAATGAAAAATAGCTTCGAATTTACAGATTTCAAAAACTTTAATTTGCATATTTTTAATTCAAAAAATAATATTTGTTACTAGTAGAAAAAGTATTTTGAAAAATTGATTGTGTATATTTCAGAGTAACATGCATTGTGCATTTTAATCATTTAAAACTGTATATCGCATGTTTTGTTTTAATAATTTAAATAATAAGAAACTACAAAGTATTTAAAATATTTTATAACATTTTTTTCCTTTGAGATTCAACAACTCCGACAATAACAACAAGAAAAAAAACCCACGTAAATTTTTTAATATAAAGTAATATCAGATGAACTTACATTATTATAATTTGATCCACTTCAACATGTTTTTTTGGCTGCGTTTCACATCTAATAGCTGAAGCATTCAGCAACACAAGTTTAGAAACTAAAAAAAGAATACAAATAAATTATGTAATTAATAGCATTTTATTTCGAACTATTCACACATTCATACAAGCAAACTCATTGAGTGCTAAATGTTTTTAATGAAAATATCACTTTAATTGAATGCGGAAGTTTCAAAGGAAAAATATATATGCCCATTCTATATTCAAATATACAGCTTTTCTCAAAATAATAATAACAGGGAGATACACCACACAGTGGTGTAACGTACACCCCCGCATCGCGGGGGGCACAGGGTTCTAAGGGGCCCAAAGCCTGACTGACGCAAGTGCCTACCCTTTGTAAAATTCAACGTGGAGGCCCAAAACCTGACTTTGCAGGGGGCCCAAATGTTCTCCGTTACGCCACTGGGGAGATGTGGGAATAGTAACTATAAGTATATTAATTTTTTAACTAAACTAAACTTCGTGGGGCAAACAGCTCATGAGGGCCAAGGTCTACCCATCTCAGTATACGTGACCATTGAGCGCTGAGGTGCATGAGCAGATGTCCCGATCAAGAGGTCACTCTGAAGGAAAACTACCAGTGTTTTGTCCCCAAGAAAGCTTGGTACTCATGTATCGACCCACTGAAGGGATGAAAGGCTGAATCGATCTTGCCCAGCCCGAGGATAGAACCTCTGACCTGTGATGTGGAAACGCGATACGCTACCACTCGGCCACTGTGTGGGCCTCATATTCATTTTTAAATGACTGTTAAATATCTACAATGATATTAAGATGTTCTGTTTGAAATTAGATACAACTATTGAATGAAATACTGGTACTGAATAGGAGTACATTGTTTTTTTTTAATCCCAATCTCCAAACACTTATAATTTGAATGACAGTAATTTACTTACAAATGGCTCATTTTAAATATAAGCACTTAAATATAATGAAACAATTACTATACTTTATATATTAAAAAGGAGTTACTTTAATATTATTAACCTCTTAAGCGATTTGCCCGCGCACCGTACGGGCTACCAAAAGTTAGCAACAATAGGTTTGCTCGTGCGCTGTACGGGCATTGATATTTTCTTCTTTCTATCTTTTATTTGCTCATATTTTAAAATTTTTATGGTGAGATTATTACAGCTAGCGTGTGTTTTCAAGAGATGTAGTTTATCCATGGTACAGAAATGGCTCTCATGCAGGATTTCCTTTGTGGTGAAGGCGAGAATTTTGCTTTGAAGGTAGGGATTTAGATTCTTGAAAATTTTCGATAAAGAACACGGTTTGGCAAGACAATGTGCTGTTTGTTGCCTGAGAAGAAATAAGAATGGAAAAAAGCCGATATTATTTCTGTCTCGATTGCATTGTCAGACTTAGTAATACCACCATGCCTACAGAAGCGTGTTTGATTGATTGAACATTAACGTCGCACTGCTCAGCTACACGAGGGCTTTTGACGATGGACCACGTAATTTTGAACCATGGTCAAGTGACGTGGACAACACCTGAGCTGCCCCCCCTCTCCTAACTACCACACCACACCAATACAGAAGCGAGTGCAGAAACATAAACAAAACCCTTAACCGCTTGAAAAAGAGGTACAAAAACAGGGGCGTAACTACCGTCGTATCAATGATGTGGGGCCCGAACATATGTGACATGATACTTTTAAATAAGGTTTATAAATGCAATCCTTTTTTATTTTTCAGAAAAGGGCCCCTAAAGAATTTTGATACAGGGCTGACTTAGGATTATCTACGCCACTGTACGAGCGTGAAAACTTCTTGTAAGTATGAGAGAAACTCTTTTAAGATATATGAAACATTATCATAGCATGCAGAGTGTACTTTAAAGCAGACATTTAGGGGTTTTTGTGTTCCACAATTATAAAATAAAAAAAATAGAGTGAATACTTTAAAATTAAAAATAAAATTCTTCCATTTTCGCATTCTGTTATATATTATGCTTAGTTATATGCAGTAAAATATATGCTTTACTTTGGAATGATTTGGGCAAAAAAATTGATTGGTTAAGAAGTTAATATTTACTGAGTTGAAATTGGATAAAAAAAAAACACCTGAACTTAGTGAATTCAATACTGTACGATTTCTGTGGCGATTATTCTGCAAGTGCAAGTGTTTTCAGAGTTTGAAGTGTTATTAAGTAAAAAAATAAATTTGTTTCTTAAAATTTTTGACTCAAAAAGTTTGGAAAAAGGAAAGAACAAAAGCCATCGTTTAATATGCTGATCAAAATCTATTACAGGTTGATATTTTTAATAATTTTTACAAAATGTGAAATTTATAGCTAGGTGAATCAATAAGAGTTTCTAGAAACCACCGAATATAAAATTGGAACATAAATCATTAACGTAAAAGAAATATGCATTAGCATTAAATGCATTGTTAAAGGAATACTAAAAATCAGATCTAATGGGATCTCATAATGCCCATTTTACTTTACTTTCACTCAATACATTCTGCAGAGGATGCTTAGAAATGCATAGGAAATAAGGTGGATCAATTAAAAATGTGAAGGAAAAAACTCCCTTTAAATAACAAGCTAATATATTGGTTCATATTAAATGCGCATTCGCTACCTTCCTCAAAGTTAATAGTATTTTGTAAGATTCCCATTAGTAATAATGTTGTTTTTCGTTTCCAAAAGATCGGCCATGCACACATTATCAATATTTTCATGCCACTGATAGTATTCAAAACATAGCATTACTATTTTCTCAGCTTTGAATCTTTTTTACTTGCAGCTACAAACAAAAGAATGGTAAGAATAAATGTATAAATTGATTTAAAAAATTTGTAATAATTGATTCGGGCTGATTGATGATTTTGTGTGCATTTTTAAATTTGTTAAACGTTGTTATTAATTAATTATTCTTTACAGTTTTCCTAATAATTTGTATTTTTGTGTAAAATATTCGAACAAATTTGATATTAAGAGTAGAAGAATATTTTTTGTAGTGTTCCGTGTCCTTTAAAAGTGCTTGCTTTCTTTTATATTTTTATTATGTCAATTGTCATTATGTTCTTTGTCTATTTGTTCTTGCTTTTAATATATATATATATAGGAATGAAATTTATATAATACAACTTCAATTGATCTTTATTATTGATTTAATTTTTATTAATAATTTCCTTTTTACAGCGAATAATTGATTTCTAAGCTCAATTATACTTATCTGTTAAAATTCATCTTTAATTACATGTTACGCAGTAGAGTTCAGAAACAAAGAAATATTTGACTTTTCCTTGTGATTTTTTAATGAGACTGATTTTTGCGGAATTACGTGCAAGTAAAAAAAAAACTGCTAAAAAAAAATTAACATATTTATAAAGCAAAATTATCTTTCTTTAAATCAACTTATAAATCACCCAAAATTTGAATCTTTAATAAATCTTTGTTTAAGTTTTTAAATTTTTTGAAATCTTTGAATATTTAATAACATATCGTGTCACACTATCGGAAAAATAATCGCAATGTAATACGTTATAATGACAAAGGTAAACATTCTGTCACATAAGAAAGAATACTACATTAACAAGATCTCTATCTATAATTTTGTGTCACCTTTTTAATTTTTGGTTATTTATGGTGAGATTTTTATCAATGACAATTTTCCCTTTCCTTGTCAAGCTAGAACGCAATAAATCTAAACAAAACAATCTACGCCCAATCCCACTATGTAGTTTCATAAATCTGACACATATGCAATACAGAAAGACTTAAAGTTATATAATTATGCTCAGCTGGAGTTATTTCAAAACGATTTATAAGGAAACTTCAGGCCATCGTCGTCGATCTTCGTGCGTGTGTATGCTAATTTAACTTTTTAAAGCAGTTTTTGACCTAAGGTGAAGGTCAGAGATGTCTCCAAGAGAACATGATATTTTTCCCACTTGTGACCTTGAAAGTAAACTAAGCAATTTAAATAGTGTCATTCCTGTCAGCAAATTAACATCATCAAACGGAAGTTTCATCTCAATGTGCCATCCAGGAAAAAAGGCATTTTAAAAACTTTAAGAACCTCATCAATTATTTTTGAAAATGAAAATTCTAAAACTACTATTGAACACAGTGATCAGCGGTCACTAGCCGATGGTCTGTGAAAAAATCGTGACGGTCCGCAGAAAAATTGGGACATTATTTATATTTTTATGATGATTCAGTTTCAAAAGTGTCCGCAGTAACAAAACGAGCATCAAAGTTTGGAGTACACTTTTAGAAAAGTTTTATATACTACTTTTAGCGAAATTCCTTTGAGTTTAGCGATTTTTTAGCTACTTTTGTGGATGTGTCTAGCAGCATTTGAAAGTGAGACTTTGCAAACCATGGTAAATAGGCGACCTAAAATTGCAGTTTGTTGATATTGCTTCGGATTGCTGGTTTGTTCTTGCTTTTCTTCAAATTCCGTTTCTGTGTTATGGAAATGTAAACACAGACATAAATGACAATATAATTACAGTGTTACAGTGGTCCGCCATCAGTGGCGTATCGTTTAGGAGACCCAAAGCCTATGTTGTTGTCTCTAATGCCACCTGTCTGACGTAGTCAGACCGAGGCCCACGAAATTCATCACGGCAAGGGGCTAGAAGTACGCCTGTCGTTGGCATTGAGCACCATACAGGTGACAGTACGAATTAGCTCGGCGAAATTCCCCGAAGGAACGATAGATTGCGACACCACCTATCTCCACCTCCACAATTTAGGCATGGAACTGAAAGGGAAGGGAAATATTCTCCAGTCCCCTGCACTCGTGATTCAGCCCACAAGACTTTCGGACCCACTGATTTAACGAGCACGTACTCCGTGTGTACTCGGGGGGTATTTGGTAGCATCGGGCATCGAACCCAGACCTTCCGGTCTGGAGTCCGATGCTCTAACCACTGCTACCCACGGTCCTTAAAGCCTATGTTATGTTATGGTTTTGGAATCCTTTGTGAGATCCGTCTTGGGGCCCCAAACATGACTTTGCAGGGGGGAGGGGCCCTAACATTCTCCGTTACGCCACTGTCCGCCCCCATACAGTGATCAATTATATTAATGGCCCACTAAATATAAAATTTTTCATTTAGGTGGTCCATGAAATTCTTAAAGTTGACCGCCGATCTTGATGGTATACAATGAAAAGTGTACAGCCTGAATTCCAGCATATATTCTTTTGTAAATAATAAAAAAAATTATAACAAAGTTAATAGTAACAATTGATAATAGTTATTAACAATTGATAAAAGATTAGCAATAGTTTTGAAAATATTTAATATAAAATTTATATTTCGTCGTCAACAGTTGTTATTATGCAAATGCTTACAAAACATGTTTTAAAGACATTTCGACATTTTAGTTTATCAATAAATTATTAAAACTTATTTATTTCATACAATAAAGAGTAAGAAAGGATGTATTTAAGCAGAATTTATTTAACAAGTTAAATTATTTTAAATGATCTTTAAAAAAACTTAATGCGAATAATGCCTTTTCACTAAAGTAGTGTAATAAAGTTTATCCGGGATAATTACTGTACCTAGCATATTTATTAAAAATAATTTGATACTTCGAATCAAATGAAAATAATACTATACATTCTTTCGAACAAAATCTAACTACAAATAGATAAAATTTTAAGAAAAAAAGAGCCTTGAGAATAAAATATGATTTTTTGAAACATTAACTTTTTTTTAAAATACTGAATAACTATTAAATGAATTTGATACATTTGTAAATATTAAATAAAAAATTTATTATTGAAGTTAAAACGTTTATTCAAATAAGGAATGTCTTATACTTCATTTATAACTACATCACTACAATTGTGATTTTTAAGTAAAATTGCCATTCCTTCTCTTTGTACCTTTGACCTACAGCCATGTTACGTTCGATTGGAGGTTTTTCAGAAGCAAATTCTCCTGAGTTATCAATACAATCTTTAGAAATTCCAAAATCAAATTTTTGAATAACTTCTGTAAAAAGTAGCTTTTTTTTCAATGTTGCGGTAAAATAAAAAAGTTTTTCAAAAAATGGAATATACATAGATTATTTAAAGATCTGGAGAGTTGTTTAATTCAATACTTATTTCGTGGTATGCAAGTATTATTATATCCCTATATTTCAAAAGTCTGATAACAAAGTTTCATTAGATAACATGTGTTTTGTCAAATAAAAATAATTGGAGTAACATTTTCATAGAACAATAAGATATTTTCAAAAACATTTCAAAGGTTATACCAAAATAGCAATATGGATTTTAGACTTCATAAGCAATTTTTCAAATCATTTCTCATATTTGTGTGTACCTGAAGTTCAGTAGGGATGCATCCACTAAAACTTGAAATGCTGAAGGAAACACAGATTTCAAGATAAAGAAGCAGTTTAATTCCTTTGTTATATAAACAAAAGTATAATTAACTAAATGCATGCTTCTAATATTTTTCAGTCACGAATATTTACTACTAAAGTATAGGTATGAAGTGGATTATTTCCTTGAAATGGTATGACACGCGTTTCAATCATATGTTACATTACACAAGAAGTATCTAAATTAGAAAAATAATCTCTCATTTTATATCCATGTTTCAGTATTCATGTATTGTTCTAAAATATTGAAAACTCAAAAAACGGCACTTACACTAATATTAGATGAATCGATATCATTGGATTTAATGTTACAAAAATAGGAAAATTAAGCAAATTACTAAGACAAGAGAGAGTTTTAAGAGTTAATTAGAATTGCATGCTATAATTCAAATACTAAACAATCTATTTCAAATATTTCCCCCTATGCATTAGATGGGTGAATTATACGAGTATAATGTAATTCGAATGTTATTTCTCCACTATATTGTGTTTTTTTAATAAATTGTTTATTCAAACAATGAAATCATTTTTTAAATCTTTCTATAGACGCGCAAACTTTTTTTTTTATTTTCAATTTTTTTCCCTTTTTTTTCCCCCATTGATTTTCAAAATCTTTAAATTTTTATAAACGTGCATGATCCCTAGCTTTAATTTAAACTAAAATTAAAGAATCTACCTTTAGTGTAGCACTTTGTAAAGGGTTTATTGCGTACTTCCTACTAATCCTCTTGAGGAATATAATGGTTCTTTAAATATTATTCTACTGAAAACTTTCCTCCGAAGAAGAAGATGCGAATTATTCAAATCATGGCTTGTACTTAACGATCAACTTACAGGTTCGAAGGGAGAGAGGTTAGAAGCTAAAAGGAAAGCAGTTAGTGATTAACGAAAAGTTAGGCGAGAGCACTTCGTATATTACTTGATTAATATTAATATTGACGATTTGATCAATTAGCTGTTTAAATTGGATTTGTGTCGGCTTGAATTGGATTACTTTAGAGCTTATCTTCAAATATTTAGAAGGCGTATTGCCAGGACGTGCAAAGAGTAAGTGATCCGATTTATAATTAGATCTTCAATTATCTTGTCTACCTCGCTATTGCTCCCATATTTAACTTTTGGTGCATTTCTTAACTTGGATTGTTGAAATTTGTAAGGTTGTTGAGAATTGTTAGTAAATTCAGTTTGTTTTGACTGTGACAAATCTTTCTTCTGACCATCGCACACTAAAGGATGGAACCACCCATCCATCGCAACTTGAATTTATATTTTCCTAGTTGAATTATTGAAATGATCAATAAAATTACATATTTATTTCAATCTGCTGTAGATCTAGAAACAGTCCTGATACATTTTTCATATGAGAATGAAAATGGGCTACAAGTATTGAATGATAAAATATTTGTGATAATGACTCCACAGAGACGAAGATATTATAAAACAAAAAAATTGTTATTCTGAGACTGAAATCAATAGTCTATAACGATTAATTTTATAACATTGTTTTTGTATTAGATTGACAAAATCATTGCAATTGGCAATCAGGATTGTTTTTTACATAAGTAACACTATCACATATTTAAGTCGACACAATATACTTATTTGCTTGAAATAATATTTACTTAGTATATTTCAGGTGAATCTGTGTATCACAATATCATAAAAAGAATTAAGAAAGATTCTTTAGAAGCATAATGAATTTTTATCCGCAAGTTCAGAAAAAAAAACTTGATCAACAAATAAAACCTGATTCCATAACCCTAATATTGATGTTTAATATGAAAATAAATTTGATACATTAATTAGAAATTTAATATAAACATACTTATTTAGAGTTCGTTTATTTAGTGCACAAAATTCAATCGATTTTTTTTTTTTACAAAGAGATCTTAAGCGGATACTTTTTCTATAAGAAAGCAATAAAATCGAAATTCTATGAAATCTAAATATTTCTGTACAATTTCTTTGTGGTTGTGCGTCGTATGATTTTCGTATTCTGCGAGTCATTTTGATCTTTATGGATGCATCTGCCGTTTTAGATCTAAGTAAAGTACGCAGAACCTAGTTATTTATTGCTTAAAAACGAAAACCTAGGAGAAATTTAGCGATATCTGTTAAACCCTGTGGAGTATTTATCCCATTTAGGCAAACTTGAAGTTTTAACAGAGGAAAAATTATCCAATCGGTTGGTTCTAGAATGTCGCAATGATGCATTGAATGTAGCAACTTTAGTACAAAAATATAATATATAGTGCTATTTTGCTCAAGACGTACAAATATCCATTTCAAAGGATTTCTCCTTGGAGCTTTATAAATTATGCGCAAAATTTCCTCCACACGCATAAAGGACTGCATGTGGTCTATCTAATGTCTTGTATATATATATAAGTACAAGTTATATATCCAGCTGTCACATTCCAGAAACTTAAGCACTTACATTTGTGTAGAAACTTGGTGCAATAACCGTTATTTATTACAATAATAAGAGGAATGCATAATTCTGGATTAGGAAGGCATAACAATATACATACAATAAATAAATAGAAAACGATTTAACATAAATCTAAAATATAAGCTTTTTCAGTGTTTTCCTGGGATTACTGCAAGAAAATAAAATTAACATTTATTTTCATAAAACATCAGGGAAAATTTTCTTCCCTTTTTTATGAAAAATACTGTCATAATCATTTGCTTTTAAAAAAGTTTTAATCATTTCGTTCCGCCTGATTTTAAAATATAACATTCTCTTAACCTATCGTGAGAGCCATCTCGGCCAATTGATACGATATTCATACGGAAATGGCATAATTTCCTTTTGAAAAAAGTGTTAGATGCAAGAAATAGAAAAGCTTACTCTCTTTCTCTACTTCAAATTCCTGTATTCATGGATATAATCAATGACTAATTATTTTTTTGGATTCAAATTTATGTACTAATTTTCTTTATAAATTTTTGAATCCCTTATGAGAAAAAATGTGTATCGGATTATATATAATTTGGCTTAGCCACAAATTTTATTATTCTGCTAAAACTTAAATACCATAATGATCGGTTAAGAAGAAACAGAAGAACCTGTTTTTGTGCGGTCCTTTTTTATGCTATTTTATTTTTGTGCGATTTGTTTTGTGCAGTTTTATTCTTATACGATTTTTTTGTGCGGTTCTTTTTTTTATGCGGTGCATGAATTTCAACGGTTTTGGCGCCACTGTAATGTTTTCTATCAGTGTACATATATACACTTCAAGACGCTCTGCTCATTGGTTATAAACATTCTCTCGACAATGCACGTTCCATTGCTTTTTCGTAACACAACAGCGGCATGCACTTGATTGAAGACGAAACTTTCAAAGACAGTGAAATAATTTGATAGATTATGAAGACGGACTAGAAGAACCGGATTCTTTTAGAGTTGATAAAAATATGCAAGGATCCAGCTTTCCAACAAATTGGAAAAGCATTTTCTTAAAATAGATACCAATTGCGAAAGGAGTATAAAATTCCAAAAACAGCTTAAATCATGTATATCTGGTTATCGTGACATTTACAAGCAGCTGACCACCCGACCTTCGTCACAAAAATTTATCTCTTACTTTACGTTGCCAAAAAAAAAAAAAATCAAATTGTACCTTCAAGTGACGAAAGCGATTTTGAACTTATTCATCACGGGAGATGAGCGTTTCGGTTTACGATGAGTAGCAGTGAATTATATATGAGCATTTTCGAAACTTTTCCATGCATACAATGAGAAACTAAATGTTTTAAAAATGTTTCCATGGGTAATATTTAACTATTTATTTTTTATAGAAGTATTCTTACATAAATTTCGTAAATAATTGGCAAATTTTATAAATGCGACTTTTCTTATGCGGTCCCTATCCACCGCATAAAAAAAAATTTCTATTGTATTTCCACAAATTAGCTTGTTACATATAAGAATTAATGAAATTTTCTTTTGTGCGTTTATTTTTAGGCGGTCCCTATCTACCGCACAAAAACAGGTTCAACTGTATAAGTGACGTATTTCTGAAACAAAAGTGAAGAATTTAAACTGATAAATAAAGCAAAAAATAAATTCTACAGTACTTATTTCACAAAATATGTAAAAGTATTAATTTTTACCTTCGTTTACTATCTCTTGTAAATCAGGCTTTGTACACACTGAAGGAATGCAAACACCTAATCGAAATTCAGCAACATCCGCTCTAGGAGCAAGTTTCACTAGATTTTTCAGGAACTGTAAAGAATAAAATAGAAATATTTAAAATCTCTTCGAAAATGTATAAAAAATGTCGCATTTTTCTGTAAAAGCCATGCTAATAATTGTATTTAAGTAAATGACATTTGCTCTTTCACCATGAAAATTTATGACAAACACTTTTTACAGTGCATAACACGGTCCAAAAAAGCCGCTTTATACATGGCTGATTTATTATAATAGAACTTGGGATCACTGAATGTTAATGAAAGCAGGAGGGCGAAATACATCGATTAATTGCTAGCTTAATTTCTGAGGGAAATCTTTGAACAAGTCTGAAAAATCATTCTTTTTAAACATTGATCGAAATGGAGAGCGCTCCCAAAATTCCAGCTCAACCTGAAAATGTGTTAGGTGGATATAAAGAATTATATGTATAACAAAATCAAAGCAGCAAAATAAGAATGTAAAATATTTTCTAATAAAAAAAGTCTGTACAATAAAATATTTAGGCCAGTTACCGGACAAAAACCTTCATTAGATTCAACCATGGAAGATGTAGTAGATTTTCTAGAGGACAGCGAATTTGATGTAAGCAAAATATTTATTATGAACAACGAATAATTCATAAATAATTTTCTTGCACTTTTAATTCAAATATTTTGTTCTTTCTCACATATATACAGTGGCGTAACGCACAGCCCCGAGGGTTGGGGGTGCAGGATTCTTGGGGACCTAAAGCCTGTATGTACTAAGCTCAAGTACATACCCTTTTTAGGATCCGTCATGGGGCCTGAAACCTGACTTTGCATGAGAGTTCTAATATTCTCCGTTACGCTATTGAATATATAAATGCAAATACACGCATTTAGAAACTTATGCAGAGTTGATTTTTGACCACTTTTATGTTAAATCCTTTATTTCTTTTCACATGGTTTTAAGGTAAGGTGGAATCTCCTTTTCCATTTGTGCCTGATTGGTTTGCATAATTTACAAAGGGTATTTAGAATACTTTTTGAGGAAGGTTTTAACCATGAAAAAATATATTTTAATACAGTAACATTACTGTGTTTAACTTGGTTTGTTAATATTACAATTTGATTCGCTAGCTTTTTAACATTTAACATCTTCCAACAAGGATGTAGTTGTTTCTTTCTTTGACTAATATATAGAATGACACACACACACACAATTTTGGAATTCATTTCATTAAAAATTTAAGACATTAAACTTATTTCTTGGAGCTGAAATTCCATTACATCATTTGTTCCGTTTATATTGATTCATTTTTATAACTAAGGGGACGAATCGTCCTCTTTTAGGGAGGACAGTCCTTCTTTTACAGGTTTTGTCCTTTCTCAAAAAGTGTCCTCCTTTTCAATATTTTTAAATTAATCTGTTAATCTCTGTGTTCAGAGATGCCAGGCCGAATTGTTACGCATCATGGTCCGGTACAGTATGAACTATCGGAAATATTAATGCATTTTATACATAATCAGGCATCTATTTTCCACAAAACGATTCAAAAGGTTAATGACGATTATATTTCAGCTACAGAAGTTAGATTTATTTTGAAACATTTTGTCCTTCAATAAAAATCCCGATTTGAAATTCCTTTAATAATAAAAAGAAAATTGCCAAACTTAGAATAATCAAATTTGGGTGTAACAAAAAAAAAATTACCAAGAGGTGAAGATGTTTTTATCAAACATGTTTCCAATATGTCGAAGAAGGGTCTGAAACATATATCACACGAAATAACAGTTTTCAATAGTGTTTTTTTTTTTTTTTTTTACTTCATCGCAAGTAAATTCGGCAGATATAGAAAACTATGCTATGTATTTATCGAAAGAAATACAGGATATTAAAATCAATGACAATTGTCTAGTTTGAAGAAATTAGAAGACTTAATGTACATTTAATTTCTGATAAATAACATTAGTTATTCTTGTTGAATTTACGTTGTGCTGCCCTGGAACAAATGCAGCACAGATGAGTTTTTTTCAATTGGTAATGATTTTTGGAAAAGTGAGAAATCAAGATTGAATGTTGATACTTTAGCTGTAGCACTTACCGTAAAGTTATATTTCTTGTTTGGAAATTTCCGATATATTAGAAAAAAATGTGTATTGACAAAAAAATTCATTCAGTGGAAAAATACTCGTTTAAGTAAATAATTAAAAGGGACGTTAGCGTAATTAGAGTATTTCTGTTTGAATTAATAAAATGTTTCATACATTTAAGTTGTAATTTTTTCTTAAGTTTTCCGTCCTCCTCTTCATTGTAAAAAAATTGGTCACCTTATTGTAACACACATTTGGAGATTCTACAAATATCAACCATTTATAATAATATTTTTCCCAATCTAATACAATGATTCGACAGTGTTTAATATAAAATTATTTACAAAATATTAAACATTTAAAAATAATACATAAAAGATTAACGAGTATATATAAAATATTTACAGAATTTTGTTTCATTACACAGCTTTTGCGAATAATTTTTTACGTGAATGTAGCAAATCAAAGGGGCTCTAATTTGAATTTTTTCCGTTAATGACTAATTAAAAATGTAACATCTGAATGGAAATGGTTGTAACAACTTCCATACACAAGATATTATTCTCTCACATCAGTTTTAATTCTCAGAAATAGGAGGATTGAAGTTTTGTTCTTATTTCAGTTATATTAAAACGAATCAACTGCCCAGTTTCTGTGAGCATAATAGAAGTAAAAAAATTTCTAACAATGTATCTCTGTTTAATATTTGAAATCCAATATTTGTAAAGTTCAGCAGAGGAAAAGCACAAAAAATATGCGTTTAATTACATAAGGAATAAAATATTAATAACTGTTTAAAAGAATATGATACTTGAATTAATTAAAATAATATTTCATAAATTATATTAAATTTTTACCCAGTTGTCGTTTGTGTATCCTACCATCTTACGTAAAATACTTAAATTAACTTTATACCAATCATCATTAATATTTTTTATCTGGACAAACTGTATGAAGTAAAATCAGAAACTTTTTTACTAGTGATCTATAAAGGTGGTAAAATTAAAAATGAACTAAACTCAGTGGCGCAACAGCCTCTTTGGGCCAAGGCCAACTGAGCCTATCTCAGTGTTAGTGACCTTAGGCGCTGGGGTGCATGTGCAGTTGTTTCGGTCAAGTAGTCAGTCTGACGCGAAACCTTAAGTGTTCAATTCCCAAGCAAGCTTGATACTCCTTTATCGAGCCACTGAAGGGATGAAAGGCCGAGTTGATCTTGCCCAGCCCAGAATTTGAACCCTGGATCTGTGGTGGAAGCGCGATGCACTACCACTCAGCCACTGGGCTTCAAATTAAAAGTGATCTCGATTGAAATGTAAAAAGGAGTGGTGTGTGTAAAAAAGTTATACTATCTTTTAACTTTGTATTGGGCATTTTTATCATTTTTGGTCCATTTAACATCATGTTACGGAAATCGTGCAATGGTTTTTCCGCGGAATTTTCAAGTCATTTTATATCAATTATGGAACAGCACGTATGCCAATGCAATTTCAAATATCTAATAAAACTCAACAGGGATTTGATTTTTTTATGATTTCAGTAGCAACAGTAGTAAATTTCAGTAGTCTGAAGATAAAAACAATATCTTGTTTTATTAATGGAAGATAATAACAGGCGAGTGAATAAATGTAGGGTTTTATGGCGAAGCAGCTTGGCCATGGTGTGCCAGAATAACAGATAAAAGGACAAAGTCAAAAGAATTAACATTTTACCTCTATGACCTCTAAAAGCTGGATTTTTCCGGTGGAGGATTAATTTATCACAATGACAGAACTTTCAAATGTAAAAACTGGTCCATGTTCTAACGATAGACCCCCAAATTGAAAAAAATGTATTTATATAAATTCCACGTGGCGATCAATGTGACCACCAATGCACGTGATGGTATCTGCAATGGAATTTGTGCAGGTGACAGTTCAGGATCACGTGATACCATATTCTCATCAGTTGGCACGATGCCAACAACGTTGTTTGCAACGTGATCGCTGTCTTGCATATTATTTAGTGTGATGGAAATTCTTATTACAATTAATCCATTAATAGTCTTACAACGTAATAACTAAGAAGAAAAATTGTTGTAAGAAACCGGACTGGGTAAAATATGATTTGTACAAACATGTAGTAAAATTTTATTCGTTTCATTTTCTGATTACAACCAATTGATAACGGTAACTGTGACGGATGTTTGCTAATGAGTTCTGCTTGGGCTCTTGAACCAAACTCTAAAAAAATGCATTGAATCTTATTATCGACGGAGAACTCTTTGTTTTCATAAATATATTTTTCTTCATTTGGCTACATCTCATTTTTTTGTTTTCGTTTCAGAGTAGAATTTTCAAATTTGGCTTACCGTAAAATCCGTCGTATAACTTTCAAGCCGCAATTTTTCATTTTTAGGTATATTCGACGAACAACGTGCACCCCTATTTTACGAAGAAACCTGAAATGTGCGTTCGCAATGCTCTTATGTTTTGAAGTCATTTATTCGAGATATTATTCCAAGCTTTTGAGAAAAATAGTATACTTCTAGAACTACGTACAGCTCTTTAAGTTCATAAGAGGAACGTCATTTCTTTTAAATAAACAGTATTTCGATATATGCAGAGGCCTAATTTTTTACGGGTAGTGTTTTTTTTTTTTTATTTTTAAAGCAGCTCTCATTTTTTACCCGGCTTATATAACACGCACCCGTAAATTTCGACCTTAATTTTTGTTCTAAATGTGCGCGTTATACGCCGGATTTCACGGTATTTGGAAAGAAATCTCCAGTCTTATAATTCATAAATTATTATGCTTTAGGTTTCGCAAATCCAAATAAAGAGCAAATATATAGATAAATGAAGATCAGCATAAGTTAACTGAACCAAAAAATCTCTATATCTTCACAATGGCATAAACTAATTATAGAATGTGTGTGTGTGTGTTATAGTACCAGTCAGACAAAGATGTCATCACATTTGTCAGTTACTCACATTTGCAACCGAAAATTAAATTGACTTTCGAATCAGACAAAAATAGGTAACTAATAATGTTAAAAAATAACTGAGCAAAGAATGAAAATAATAAATTTTTTATTTTGATGAAGCAATCAAATCAATCCTCAATGAAAAACCACCTTTCATTTGGTTACGTTAACTGTGTATCTTAGATGCTAGAGCTCTACTAATGAATGGTCTAGATGTGATTAAGATTGAATTTCTAATAAACTGACGATTGTGTGGCTGACAAAATCTCTTATAATAATTACAATACATGAAATTTCAAAAGCGAAAGGCAAAATTTAATTAAATGCTACAGGGTCATAATAAATTAAAATTGAATATATATATATATATATATATATATAAATTTCATTAAACGTACTTTTTTTAGTAGCAAAACTTATAAAAGTTACCAAGCTACTTGTAAAAGTAAACCAAGCAAAAAAAAAAAAAAAAAAAAGATTTTTCTTTTCTTCCAAAGGTTTTCCTGTTTCAATATATGCTAAAGTTTCCTTAATCACAGTCAGTGATAACACTGAAAAATAATTACCGATATGTGTGTGTATGTGTTTTTGAAAATTTTATATGTATATATATATATATATACAGCAATATTTTTATTTATTATATATGGATCTACTTAGGTCATTTTCTTTTTAAAATATTTTTAAGTAAATCGAATAATCATATCAAACATTTTAAACTTGATGGCTGTTATCGGGGAAGGATAATTTTAAATTCCGATTTTGCAGGTATGTATTTTTTAAAAAAATATATCCTTTTCAACAATCAACGGGAGCGTGATATTTATATCAACATTTGAATGTTACTGACTTGAATTTCCCCATCAGATAAGTTTTATTATGTGAACAGAGAAGTATTCATGAATGCTTAGTGAATTTAAGGTGCCTTTTTGAAAATTTGAGTAATTTTACACAAATGATAATTTAAATGAACAAATGAGAATTTAAAAAATATCAACAGATGGAAGAAATATCTTAAACTGTTTTGAAATACAGATTTCTACGCATTTTTTTTATATATGAAGTGTATAGAAATTGTTTGTTTGAATTTTTTATAATTAACCGAAAGATAATAATTGATATATATATATGTAAATCAAAAATAACATTTTAATGGAATGAATGGTATAATCCGGCGAATAGCGCGCACTGAGACGCACCTACTTTTTACATGGAATCCTGAAATGTACGCGTATGTTTTATTCAAGGTATTCTCCCAAAGACTTAAGAAAAAACAGTATATTTCTAGAATTACAACCCTTTAAGTTCATAAGGAATGTCATTTCTTTCAAATAAATCTATTTCGAGGTATGCAGAAGTCAAGCTTTTTTTATGCTCATGTCTTACACCTTTATATAAATTTCGACCTTATTTTTTGTATTAAAAGAAAGTGCGCGTTATGTATATACGCCAGATTTTACAGTATTTGTTACTAACTCACGCCTAACTAAAAATTCTTTTGTTAGTAGAGCTTTTAACAAGAAAGAACTTCTCTATACATAAGTGCCAACATTTTTTAATAAGCTAATATAAAAATTAAGGCAAATTTCAAACATTTTTGCTCGAAGGTTTTTTATAGGGTTTTAAAAAAAGGTTCAAAAATTTCAAACACAACAAATTAACAACAAATTAATAACAAATTAACTTATAGTATTTAAGTTTTATTCTCAGTTTTGTTTATTAGGTGTGATAAATTGGCATTTTGCTCGAACTTAATTCATTTTCGTTTGATTCTTGCTTATCGTTCTAAAATAATTGAAATAAAATGAAAAACAAGATGCCAAAATTCCAACAAAATTATTTGATAATGGTAATTAAAAAACGTCTCGGGATCTGAATAAGTATTTTAAGGAAGCTGATTTTAAAAAAGTTTTCAAATTTTCCAAATATTATATAAACGATTCAAAACTATTCTCTTTTTATAATTGATTAATTTTTCAAAGAAAAATAATTAAAATTACGTTTAATGTTGCTTTTAAAAAACAAATACAAATCTGAGTGAAATATTTTATAGGTTGCTGCAGATCCGCCATTGTTTTTAAATTTGCTACCTTTACAGGAATATTGAATCAGTTATATTGGTCAGATTGTGATCTAAATACACAATAAATATAAAGTAATTTTATTAATTAAAATAATTTTTACGAAATTATCCTTCCTTAAATAACTAAATCAAATAATATGCGTGATTGTCTAAAACGATTACATTCTAATGAAAGCAAAGGTGTGTAAAAAAAAATCTTGAATCACTCAAAGCTGAAATGCTTTTAATTGCTGTAGAGGAAAACGTAATATATGTACAACTTCAAATACAAATATTCTCACGAAATACCTATGTAGATAAGCCAGATAAAATATTTTGCCCGAAACTACATCTATGAAGAGATTTAAGGTGTCTAACAGCCTCCATAATTTAAGTTGTAGGAAAAACCGTAAGAATTTTTTCATTCGATGAGCGTCTTATCCTTTAGGAGTATAAAAGTAACAGAATGACAATAAAGGTGGTAAAGAACCATGATTGCCTTTACATAATGTCGAATTTATTTAACAGGAATCGTTTTTTTTTGTTTGAAAAGAGATATGAACATAGTTAACGAGTTGAGAAAACTAAAACTTGTTGAAACTGGCTCATTACATTCGATCTTTAAGAATTACATGTTTTTTGTATTTGTGTCTTACATGACGCATGCAGTCTTACAAGGGGAGGGCACGACTAAGGAAATTCATTTGGGGTCGAGACTTAGTGTAATAGTAGTACTCATTTAAGGCCGTATCACACGTACACGTTTTAAGCAATTTTTCGTCCAATTTTTACTCAGTTGCCATAGCAACCGCTTTAGAACAATTTTTTGCTAGCGAGATCAAAAAGTTGTTCCAAATAAAAATTGCTTGAAATTCCAGTCAATGGGGTTCTTTGGCGCCCTACGTCATAAACAAGATGACGGCTTCGGTTTCGTCTAACACTTCAGATATGCCGCATATTTAATGGTATATAATATTTTAACGGCGTATAATATTTTAAATAGAATGATGCTCTATTTCTCTTTACACCCATCAATAAAAGTGCAAGCGAAATGAAAGAAATAATTTTGGATGTTCGTTTTCCGAAGCAGAAAAATCGGCGAGTAATTTTTCAATGTGGAGATAGAGCGCGGCTGACGTCACAGCATGTCGTTTTGTTTACGGCAACCCTTCCCCCTCAGATTCGGCCAAAATTGGAAACAAAAATTGCATTTGATTTAACATTAACGTACTGTTCAGCTGCTTTTGGCGACGGACCACGTAATTTTGAACCATGGTCAAGTGACGTGTTCACGTGTGATACCTCAATATAATTCCGCCGAATAGCCAATCAATTCGGAGAAAAAATTCTTCGAAATTCATGCTTAGCTTTTATACAATTAAATTTCACTTTCCTCCAACGATTTTGTAGTCTGGTTGATTTTTCATCTGCATGCTATGCGAGAGGTCAGGGTTCGATTCATCTCGATCACCTTTTTTTTTCATTTAATTTAATTATTTTTTAAATTAAATAAATTTATTTAGGAAAGGTTTATTAAATATTAAATGATATTTTATGTAATTATTTTGTATTTTATAAAGTAAAAAAAAAATACTGTAATTGTATAAATATTTATATTAAATTTTATAAATATATTTTTATATTAATAAATAACATTTATAATATAAAATATACAATTAATATTAAATGATATACATAAAAATTATTTACAAATAGTTTTATAATGTGGAAACAATTTATTATAAATAAAATATTATATATAATATAAAATAATTTATAAAGTATATTATTATTAAATTATTTTATAGTTAATATAATAAAAAATATGCCTTTTTAGATATTATTGATTTAATTATTTTATAATTTTATAAAACATTTAATAAGTCCTTTTTAAATAAATTTAAATAATTTTTAAAAGTTTATTTTTAAATAATGTAAAAAATTAATAATCTTTTCAGTAATGAATAATAAATTTAATAATAATGTAATAATAAATTCATAATTTTAATAATAAATTAATAATCATTTCAATAATACATTAATAATTTTAATAAAATAACAATTTTAATAATAATTCTTATTAATAATTTTTAATTATTAATAATTTTAAGTAATAATAATTATTTTAATTAATAATATTTTGTAGTTGGTCGATTCTGTTATTCGTAATAAATTTCTTGAATGTTTCACATCTGTCTATTGATCTGCATTAGAAAAGTTATTTTTGTACGTTAAATTTGTCGAGGCTTCAATACTTCAAGCTGGTATGGTGTAGAAGTTCAGAGAGTGGAGTGTCAGGTGAGATGTTATCTTCCTCATATGAATGTGGTTTAAAATTACAAGGTCCATTGCCAATTATCTTGAGGTTGCTTCGGAATGAAACATCAATGAATTCAATATATATATATATATATTGTCTATTCCTGCCTCACTCAAATGTCTGCACATTTAATGTGTCTCACAACTTTGAGAGATAACATGATGAAGTTGAACATCTATACTGACATCCTACTCTTCACATCCAACCAGCTTGAGATCTTTGTGCCCAAAAGATTAAATGCAAATCATCCCTGCTACACCGGTTAAAAACTACCGTTATATACATAATACCATTTTTGATAAAAATGACATTTAAAATTTGGAATATAAGAGTTTGTTTTATCCCTCTCCAGCTTTCTTTTACATTGTAGAATAATATTCAAGGCATATATTTTTCAAGAAGTAGATTATTTAACAACATATAGCACAGTGATCCTCAACCCTTGTCTCGCTACCAGCCTGTGGATCAAAAGGTACTGGGACACCTAAGGAACATTAAATTATTTTCATTTTATGTACTGAGGTGTATTTCTCTCGGGTTTGGCGATTTACCGTGAAAATCACTTTATATTCCATGGTGAATCAATTTTATTCATTTTTTGATGAAAATTTATTTTATTTTCAAGACATGTTAAATACAATTACCATAAAATCCGGTGTATAATGTGCACTTTTAACACACACGAGAAAAAATATTGCAATTTACAGGTGCACATTATATGCTGAATATAAAAATGAGCGCTTTAAAAATAAAAAAAAAAGAGATGAATGTAGAAAGAATTAGACTTCTACACATATTGAAATACTATTTATTTAAAAGAAATAAAATTCCTTATGAACTTTAAGGGTTGTTGTTCTTCAAATATTCTATTTTTTCTGAAGCTTGGAATATTACCTCCAATAAATGACTTCAAAATACAAGTTTACGAGTATTGCGCACATATATTTCAGGTTTCTTTGTAAAATAGAGGGTGCATGTTATATGGCAAATATACCTAAAAATTAAAAATTTCATCTTGAAAGTATAAGTGCGCATTATACAGCAGTGCACGTTATACACCGTATTTTACGGTAAATTAAAAATAATAAATCAAAACAATCTAAAATATAAGTAATCAACATTCCACCTTCAGTGGGCCATGATAACATTTTCAAATGAAGGGGACATAGTACCTTTCAAAACCGAAAACTGTACATTTTGACATACTTTTTCGATTCAACATAAATCAATGATTTTTGCATATTCCTATGGAGTTTTTTTTTTACAATTTGTACAAAAAGCTCAAAGTTTAAATATTTGATCAATTTTTGCTTTTAAGTTGATAAAATTTTTTTAACACAAAATATGTACATAAAATATTTTAAAAAAAAATTCATTTATATATCAAATTAAAGCTAAATAATGCCTTTATTCTGTAAACTTCAAATTTTAAATTTCTACCACATTTAAAAATTCAGAAATTATAAAATTTATAATAAGTAATTTTTTTTCAATCTATCATGCTATAAAATAAAATCTATTCATTCCATTAACAAATGTGAGGTTCACAGAATAAAAGACAAGTACAATAACCATATAAAATTTTAGAACTCAGCAATCAAAACTTTTTTTTAATCTAGCAGGAAAATGTGAAAAATAGAAATTGAGAAAATCACGTTTAAACAATGCATTGTAATTTTATACAACAAAATGCATTTAATACTTAAAAAGCACCCACCTCATATGTTACTTTTTCTATTTCAACAAAATGCTCATGCAAGGCCTTTTTTTTTTGCATTCTTAAAGCCCTAACAAGCATCTAAAAGACCTAGACTTCATTTCGGCTTCTTTTATTCGAGCATTATCAGGCTGGAAAGTTTAAGTGACTGAAAAATGCCATAATTTACAACCCAGATGTTTCATAATATCGAAGCGACCAGCCATTCCATCATTTATACATTACTACTGCCTCATTCAACTATTTTCTTAGAAGATCCTGATGTTTTAGGGCAGTATTTCCAAACCGTAGAGTTGAAAGACTCATTTGAATTCTGAGTCTTTCCCCTAGACATTTTTTCCATAACTTAGGTGAGGATAATTCTGTGAATATTGGTTTTATTGCATCCACAACAGAGGTTGGCACAATATTGTTACACAATATACTAGTATACCAATAGCATATGTAATGCAGGTGTTTATTTCATAGTTATGGTTACTTGACTCAAACACTGAACTTTTAAAAGTTGATTGCGTAACACATGAATTGCAATCAATGTAAAATTTGATACCAATCCAAACAGAACCTTTTCTTTCAATACTGCTTTTGAGCCACAGTAAAAGCATACTAAATACTTTGAAATTTCTTTTAAAAAAATCTATAGATTTATTAATTGATACCCCTTTACTTTCATTGGAGTTGCTTTGATAGGAATAGTTATCTAAACACAGTTTCTTAGAGGAAGCAGATGTCACATCGACTGCTACCGGTTCTAATGTTTTGTCTTAGGAATGTTGATTCCCATAAAAACGCCGTTTTTTCCCCCCTATAATCCGTAGATCTTCTGGAAGATTTACTGCTCATATTAATATGTGCACAAAAATGGTTAATCAATACAAATTAATGATTACTCAATGCTTTTTCGAGAACTATTAGCAAACAAGACAGACTTAGCAAGCAATATTACAGTTACAGTTAATATCGTTATTAGGGATTTAGAGCAACAAAGGCTATTATCCCCTTAGCAAGCAAAAACAACAACACAGTAGAAATACAGATGTAAATAAACATTTGCTTGGATTTGAAATGTGTTGAGTTGTAGATATACTTCTCCTATATTAAAAGACAATTATAAATATAATTGAAAATTTAAGAAAAAAAATGCAGTAAATTATATACCCGGTTGAAACTGAAACTTACGGAGGCACGTTTTACGTTCCATTTAAAAAAGCAAAGTCTCTTTAGATATTTACATTTTTTCCTGTACAGAACGTAATAACTATCGGATTTTGACGCGGTTTGTTTTAAAATGATCCAAACACTGCAAATTATTTTTTAAAAATATTTTTTAAAAATCGAAAAAAGGTACTAAAAAAGTCACGCGGCGATAAAAAGGTTGGGAAGCACTGACATAGGGCACACTGAGTCCAATATTTCTTACTTCCATTGCTCAAATTTGAATGTTTGCACAAAAATTAATTTAAAAAAAAATTATATTTTTGAAAATCAATGGAACAAAATAGATATTTATTAAACAATGAAATTCTATCAGGTAAGAAAAAGAAGTGTACTCAGTTATTTGAAAATGACAATGCAATTAACTTACTTTAGTTGTATCACTCAATCTCTTATATTTTATTATGCATTATTTTTTTTTAAAAAAAAATATTTAAACGTACGTATAAAGGTGAGTCATTAAATTCATTGCGCAAGTTAAAATATACTAATTGAGATCCCCAACGTCAGTTGATGTGATATCAATATAAGTATTCATATTTCCTGAATCAAACAAATTATGAAATAATTATATGATTTTTTTTCCAGCTGATAAAAAAATCTAACAACTTTGATTTTGTATCTTAATTGCTTGGTGATCGTCATTCTTGACGATTTCAGACCATTTTGAGATTAAATAGTGATTAGTCACATCATTGCTTTTCAAGGGGAAAACCTACGTTGATCAAAACTACAGAACAGTTTGAAGTATTGTGCACTAAGTTGCTTCAGAGTTTGCCTTGATAATATTTCTCTTCGTAATTCAAGTTGCAAATGCTACAAATATTTTCCGCTTCCAGTTATTAATTATACATGGAGAGTATCAAGATCGTGAGTTGCTTTTTGATTACTTCTGTCGGAAAATTCCTCTGAACCTCGTCATTCAAAAGTTTTCCCCGATTGTTAGGTTTTTAATTATAAATTTATTTTCTGTGTTCGTAGTAAAACAGGAAAGAGACAACACTTTTTTTTTGTTACACTTATTTTCGATTCTTGATTAGTGGTTAGTGGAATTGCCTTAGGGTATTCTGTGAACCTAGGAAAAACCATAATTGTAGGTTCATAAATCTTCAACCTTGAAACTAGTTACTCCTAAAACAAGTTTTTATTACACTATTAAGAGGACTTGGTACCCTTTGAGCAAACTTCTTTATTTACGTATTTAAAAATTATATTTTAGCATTTTGTACAATGTTTCTATTCAATAAAATGTTACCAGATGAAAATTTTCATATATTATTCACACAATTTTAAAAATTTAAGTTTTTTGAAGAAAATTGGGAAAATTTTAAAATCCTACTCCTTTTGTAAAAATTAATTTTTTGACCTGAAATTTTTTTATAATACTCTTATGGATGTTCTAAACAACTTTAGGGATCGATTTTAGAATAACTTCATTCGTTTTCGAGAAAAAAAATAAAATGTTGATATACAGGCAAAAAATCAACGAAAAAAGCCAACATGTCTTACATTTTATTTTTTTTAAAAAAAAAAAGTATTCAGTTTATAGCAAAACGGATCCCTAATTTTTTTTATTACATGCTTTATTTTTAACACCCAGGAAAAAAAAAATGGAAGTGATTGGTAAATAATTGTCGAAGGAGTAGCATTTTGAATGCACTAAGGTTTCGAAAAACACAAACTGAGAAAAACAGGTTTAAAGTTTATAATTCTGAAACAATAATTATTATAATCTTAATTAAACTTAAAATACCACTTTAAGATATTAGTTATACGTTTTTCTTTAAAATAATTGCATTTTCATATTTTTTCAACCCACACATTTTTATAAATGATCAACTTTTAGAGACTACTAATTGCATATGAAAATTCAAGAAAAATGTTAAAAAAAATTTTTTTTTCTGTCACGACAGAAACTTTAGCTGTTTTTCTTCTTATAATATTAAAGTATTACATTTGTATGAAAAATATATCAGGGATAAGAACTGAAATTATAAAATTATTAATATAAAATGCCTTAATTTAAAAATTTTACATGCACACATTTCACAAGGAAGAAAAAATTACATTATTGTATTGCCTCGGAAATATTCTGCTTTTAATACTACACATTCTTTTTATAGTTATTATTTCTATTTCTAAAATAGATTTTTTTTTTTATCATAAAGCATTTTTTAGCTTTTTTTTCTAAAAAGGGTGTGTGGCTGAATTGCCTAATTGGTTTTCAAATGAAGTTTTATTCAACTTCTAACTTTCCGACATGCACAAGTGATATATCAATCGAAAGATAATAATGCAAAGAATAAGATTAAATGAAAATAAAAAAAACGGTAGGTTTGTGATTTTTAATGTACCAAGTTCCCTTAAGGTATATTATTAATCTTTTACGTTCAAAGTCATGGAGTCAGAATAAATTTTACTTTATGATAAGTTTTACTATACGAACCCAATTTGTGTTTCAAAAGGCACAAATGCATATATGTTTTTACTTATTGTATTTCATCTTTTCATTACTTTCGCTTAAAATAATTTTAATGAACATTTATTCTAAAATTATCACTTAATATTAAAAATTCCAGCTAATTTCTATGGTTTTGTAATTTTAATTCTGTTACAAAGGCGTAGCTACCGCTGTATCAGCTGTATCAATGATACGGGACCCCAATATGTGTAAGAAAAATATCCTAAAATATTAAGGAGCTTCAAAAAAAGGGCCCCCAAGAAATTTTGATTCCGTGCCCACTCAGGACTAGCTACGCCAGTGTTCTGTTATCTAGTTTCATCCATCATTTTTAAAAATAAAAAATGAGCTGTAGAAGATTCTGTATAAGCATTGTATCAACTAACTATAATGAGTTACAGGATTCTCAAAATGTGTCATCGAATTATTATAGCTCAATTTGCCTGACATTCTCGTCCTCGTGTTTAAAAAACTCTTATTGAAGTAAATGCATGTTGTTTTGTTTTCCGTAGAAAAATTCGAAGAGTACCTCTAAAATTATTTAGTATGATTCGACTAAAGTATAATTACTTTTATGTATATATTGTCAGAAAAAAAATAAATCTAGGCATTAATCTTTATAATATATTTTACACTCTAATAAAATAAAGTCACAAAATATAAAGGTGTAACGGCCTCTCTTTGTGCCCTTCCACTAATCTCAAATGGAAACACTTTCAATTAATTGTTTAATTTGAGGACTTCTTTTTTTTGTAAAGGAACCGCGACATGTACAAAGCAGTTCCATTTAAAGTTAAGTGAATCGAGTTCGAGGGAAACGTGACAGATATATTAAGGCTACTTTAAATTCTGTTTGCAGGTATCTAAGAACAAGACTAGGAGCCTCGTTGCTCGAGTCCAAGGAAGTTCGATGTGTTTGTATTACTAGATAAGTATCTTTAGATCTTAAGATTATTATTATACATTAAAGCTGGATCGCAAAAATTGCAATTGCAAAAATCTATTATAATTAAAATTATTAAGAATAAAAAGCTTGTTGAATCTTAGAGATATTTCTCCCTTCGGTTAATTCTTACACCAATGATTCTCTGCAATTTTTTTTTTGTCTCGGCACACTTTTAACAATTTTAAAATTTGGCGGCACATTAACAACTAAATTTTTTTGAAAGAATTTTACTTATTTATAATATACTATGCAAAAAATAATTTATGATAATAATTTCCAATGTTAAATAAAATATGCACGACAAAGACAGCAAACTGTTTATTGAGTAATTGATTACAAATTAATCATAAGAATACATTTAATGCGAAATCTGAGCTTGATGATTTTGATAATTTCGTTTATTATATTAGTAAAAATGATAATGATACTCTCATTTCGTCATGTGTATTTAAATGTTTCGATCTTTTTTCTTTTCATTTTTATATTTATTAATGCTGAAAATCCGAACTCACGAAAATAAGATGTAGAAAATTGTAACAATATTTTTAATGCGTTTTGGCTGTTTTGGGATTATCTCCTCTAATTTTAATCCAAAATGAATTAATTAGCTCTTATAAATGTTTTAAAATTAATTCTCGATTATTACAGAAGGAAATTATATATAGTTCTACCTCTTCATTCAAAGTTAATTCATACACAGATATACCCGTTATCACAAGTGGATTACGAACCCAATCGAATTTTGTTATCTCTTTAAAGAGTTCACTACATATTTCCTTTGAAAAACTAACAAAATAATTTCAAAAATGGCTATTAGACAAGAAGGTGATCACAAACGTACAAAGAAAAAATTTTCGACTTCGAAAAATTTATGGTTTTACTGTGAAACTAGTGAAGAGTAGCAGTCTATTTTTCCTACTCAAACTGACCAATCCAAAACATAATACAGAAAATAAAATCTAATATTTTATAATTATAATCATAACTTTTATATTTTAACAAAATTAATTGAGAAAAAATAATTTTGAATGTTTTTAATTATTTAAAAAAAAATTTCTACACTTTTAAAATTTTTAATTCAAATTTGGACATAAAATTACATATATTTAACATTAAATGCAAAAAATAATTTATATTTCTCTATAAAAATTTGATAATACATATAAATTTTCCATCCATAACTATAAAGAGAGAATATTTAAATCTATTCTGTACACACACAGGGTCACATTTAGGCATGTGCAACATGTGGAGCTGCACAGTGCGGCAGAATTTTAGAGCGTGGATAAATCTATTTAAATATAAAAAATTCTTACTATAATTTTAAAGTAAATAAATATTTTGCTAATCATGCAATAAGCAAATAGTCAGCTTCAGAAAGTCAGCTGCTAAGAGAATTTTCGCTTTAGAACGGGCGCCAAGAGACTTGCAATACCGCTTCTGACTGACTTCTTACTTCATAATTACTTCTTACTTCTTAATTACTTCTTACTTCTTACTACTCTTTGGTTTCACAGTGAAACCATAAATTTTATTTTCATTCTTGTACTCTTCTGTTTACTTATCAAAATGATTGAAAGTTGTAATTAATAACTGGAAACATTCGTAATAAGGTCGCGTGCTATAATTTAAAATAACTATTTTTTAAATATTTTTAGAGGGCTAATGGAATATACTTAAGTTAAAGAGACGTCAATATTTTTCTATTTACGAGGTCTCAATCGTTACGTATAGCCGTTGCGCTGCCATTTATTTCTAGGAAAAATAACTAAAATTCAAAAACACCTCTTAATAATGGGATAAAAAAATTTTAAATTTGATTTTTTAAAAAAAATGTTTAATGTGTGGTTTCGGTGTTAAACCAACGAACGTTAAAGGGTTATAGCTTAAATTTGGGAAATAATGAATAACTCTCTCTACTCTAGTGTTGTCAAATAGTCAATAACAATTTTATGAATTATTTATTTCCATAAAATTGCAGAATGATTTGGTTCCGGATTGTTTTTTTCTCAGAGTATAATTAATAATTAAAAAAAATTTTGGTGGCACATTTCTAGAATTTGGTGGCATACAAAAATGCCGCGGCACAGAGATTGAGAATCACTGCCTTACACTAACACGAACGGAGGCTTGTTACAAAAGCTTTATCAACAGACTTCATTATTACCGTATAATCCGGCATATAACGCTCACCTTTAACATAAAAAATAAGAGACGAGGATAAAAATTAGGCTTCTACTTACATCGAAGTACTCTTTATTTAAAAGGAATGACAGGCCTAACGAACTTAAAAAATTGTAGCCCTAGAAGTACACTATTTTCTCAAAAGCCTGGGATAATACGTGGAATAAATGACTTCAAAATAAAAGAGCATTGCACATGTACAATTCAGGCTCCTTCGGAAAAAAGTGGGCGTGCGTTATGTGGCGAATATAAGTAAGAATTAAAATAACGTAGCTTGAAACTATGGTTGCACATTATATACGCCGGGTTTTACGGTAAGAATTCATCATGCCATGTGATGTCCAGAATTCGAGATCTTAATCTACGTAAAGCGTAACATCCTCCTGTTTACTCGATCGATGATCTTTATTGGAAACAGGATTCAAATTCATAATTCGGCTACATTATTTTAATTACTGAGAAACTAAGGCCTCTTTATCCACGTACAATTATGTACAAACTAGCCTTGGCATTATATATTCCTATTTCCTGCAAACGAATTACTCATGTACATTAATAGGTCTTGATGTACAGCTTTAATACAATTAATTGAAAGAATTTTAATTTTTTTCAATCATTATTTGGAAAATATTTTTTATTTATATTTCGTTAAGTAATTATAACTAACGGATTTTCTGAAATACTAGGAGTTTTTTAAACGATAAAGCCAGAAAAATGATTTACTATCATTCAAATATTTACGCTAGTAATCTTCCGTTTAAAATAAAAATCTGTATTTCATCGGAAAAAATATTTTAATTCTAAAATTCAAAGTCGACAAAACTTGATGAAGATATATCAACCACTTTTATTTTTTTCATATGCAAATAAATGTTCAATACAAAAATGCTTTACAAAGCATTTATACATTACTTAAGTCGTATGTAAATTAAATTACTAGTATTACTTGGTTCTTTTTAAACAAAAACAATTAATAATGGTATTTTTTTCTTTGATAAGATTTTTTCCGTATTGTTAAAAAGATAGAAAATTTTCGGATGACGTATATATTAACACTGAATTCATTGTTAGTTTTTATTTGCCCGATTGACCTTCTAGTACTATTGAAGATTCTAGTGTGCATTTTTTTTTCTACCAGCGCATGCATATTTCATCATAATTATAATCTATCTGGAGAAAATAATTTCCTTATACACTTCTCACCTTCCCCCTTTTTTTCTACTGTTCCATGCTCGGGGACTGTGATTTATAACATTTACATCCCATGTAAAAACTTTCGAGGCTATCATTTCCTTGTCTTGTTCAAAGTCCGCTAAACGCAATGTATTTCCCACACGGATTGAGAACAACAATTTTATGAATAAATAATGATCTTTGAACACAAACGGGTTTTCCATCCATTAGTTTAATTATTATAATTCTTCGCTGTTGAAACAAATCACAAATAATGAAATTTTCATAAACAACGATTAAAAATGGTTCTATGAACAACAAGTGAATTTTAACTCTTTAAAGCAGCGCTATGCTTTTCTATCTCAATTGTTATTTATTAATAGATTTCTTAACTTTGAGCCACAAATATTTTTACAATTTCTACATTATTTCAGAATTGTTAGGAACTAAAGAAACAAATATATATACACTGGTGTGCAAAAATTAAGGACGAGACGGTTTTTTCAATATAACTTTGTACAAAAGCTTTCCAAATCAACACATTTAATACCGTAAGATCCCCAATACGTAAGGACATGTGTAATATGTAAGCAACACTTACTAAAAGAGAAATCAGAGGGATAAAAAGAAGCTTGATTGAAAAAGTAGCATGGAGCGCAATGCGACTGAAGGCCGAAACATCCCTGTGATGGGTGTCCAGCAAGAAACATCCGGTCTTTAGTAGGGGATATGATCTCCCCTGACTGCTAGGCAGGTTTCACAGCATCTGCCCATGCTGAGAATGAGGGTGTCAATGAGTTGTTGAGGCATTGCTGCCCATTCGTCTTGCAGCGCCAATCAAAGCTCCCGAATCGTTACTGGTGGTAAGGTACGAGCTGCCAAGCGTCTGCCTAGAAAATCCCATACATGCTCGATGGGATTGAGATCCGGAGATCGTGCCGGCCAATCCATACGTTCAATATCCTCACTCTCTAAGAGCTGTTCGGCAGCTACGGTGCGATGACATGGTGCATTGTCGTCCATGAAAAGGAACTGCAGACCCATAGCGCCTCTAAAAAGACGCACATATGGAAGAAGAATCTCGTTACAATAACGGGTCCCGTTGACTGAACCTGCGTCGAAGATGTGAAGGTCTGTACGACTACCAAGCATGATGCCTCCCCAAACGAGAACACCGCGACCTCCATACCTGTCCCTTTCAATGATGTTCGAGGGATGATTGCGGCTTCCCCGCTCTCTCCAGATGAGTATGCGATGAGAATCGCTACTCAAACTGAATCTGCTCTCATCTGTAAAGAGTACTCGTCCCCATTCATTGTCTCTTCAATTCCGGTGTTTCCGGCACCACAGAGAACGCCTTCTCCGATGGGCAGGCGTTAAAGGTACACACCGTACAGGGCGTCGTGCAAACAGACCACCACCGTGCAGTCTTCTGGCCACGGTAAAACGCGATATCGGTCATCCAGTCGCCTGTGTCGTGTGTCTAGTGATTTCTCCTGCCTCTTTCTTCTGGCCTGTAAGACAATGTACCGGTCATCTGCGGGTGTGGTTCCTCGTGGACGACCACTACTGAACCCCCGAATAGCTGTTCCTGTAGTTTGAAATTGTCTCCAAAGTCGTGAAACGATGCTGTGAGCAATTCCGAGCTCTGCAGCCACACTTGTCAAACTGCGGCCTTCCTCCAACTTCCCAATGATTCGACCTCGGGTAAAAGCATCTGGATGTCGTCTAACAGATTGATTATTCGCCATTTCTCGTTGAGGCAGCAACTCGGTGTGATTTTAACTGCTATACTGCGTGCAATCTCTTTGCCAGAAATACTGATCTTACACCGACAAGATGCTTTATACTACTCAGACACTCCCCCATTACGTCTACCTGCATATCTGCGCATGTGCTACCGTACATCACCTTACTTAATCTCCTGATTAGTCTTTCTGTCCGCTCTGCCTCTTCGTTCAGCTGATATGCTAATTTTTCGACTTTGTCCTTAATTTTTGCACACCAGTCTATATATATATATATATATATATATATGGTATATATACTAGCCGTTACCCACCCACTTCACTGGGTATTTCACGATGTTGTATATATGTATACTGTTTACATATATATTAATTATTGATATCTAGCATTAAGAATTCGATTGTATTGAAAAATATATTTATAGCTGTTACACTCTCGCCCCTTGATATAAAAAGAACATAAATTATACAATCTAATTTCTATTTATATCTAAAATAGAAGGAGAAAGATTTTTTTCGCTCACTTAACCTAATAATCAAGTGGATTTCCACCAAAGCAACTTTCAATGGATCTCTACTCCATAAAATAAACATGCGTGCTAAATTTCAAGTCTAAATCTAACAGAGCAAAAACGGAATTTTTATCATCAATACCTCGTTGAGAGCACTCTTAGCGGATTCCAATTCAACAAAAGAAGCATGCAAACCAAATTTTATTATTGTAGTTTTAGCAGTTCGAAAACGGAAATTTTGTCTATCAATACGCCCCAAGAACTCTCCCCGCTTCCCCCTGGAGTTGATTTCCGTAAAATCCATTCTTAGTGGAACTCTATTCAACTATAAAGAAAAGTGCTCAACAAATTTCAAGTAAATGAGTTAAATGCAAAAACAGGAATTTTTCTATAACACGCCTTAATCCCTCGCAACCCCACTCCTTTGGGGGTCCGTTTTCGCAAAAGTCTTCGTAAAAGGAACTTTATTCCATGAACGAACATGCCTTCTAATTTTCAAGCAGGTGTTTCTATTAGTTGAAAAGCGGAAATATTTATCTATTACGCCCCTGAATCCCCCTCAGTGACCCTTGGGGATCAATTTCCCCCAAAACTATTTTGTAGCGGATCTCTACACCATGAAAGGAATTCGCTTACCAAATTTTAAGACTGTACGTCTAATAGTTTAAAAATGGAAATAATTATATATAACGCCCATTAAGCCCCCGTAACGCCAATTAGGAAATGATATTCACAAAACCCATCTTACGGCAGAACTCTACTCAGTGAATGGAATCTGCTTACTCAATTTCAAGATTTTACGTCAAGTAGTTTAAAAAAGGAGTTAATTGCGTATAACGCCTCTTAATTCTCCACAACGCCACTTGGGGTCGATTTTCACAAAACCCATTCTGTAGGGGATCTGTACTCTATGAAAGGAATCCGCTTATATCAAATTTCAAGACAGTACGTCTAATAGTTTAAAAATGGAAATAATTATGTATAACGCCCCTTGGAGGTCGATTTTTGTAAAAATCATTATGTAGGGAATCTCTACTTTATGAAAGAAAAATCTGTGTACCAAGTTTCACGACTGTACATCTAAAAGTTTAGTAATGGAAATAATTATCTATAACGCCCCTTAAACCCCCGTAACGCCCCTTGGGGTTCGAACTTTGCAAAATCCGTTCTTAGCTGATGTCTACTCCATGAAGGGAACCTACCTACCAAATTTCAAGTCTGTAGGTTTAATAGTTCCGGAGATATCGTAATTAGTCAGTGAGTGAGTGAGTCGCTTTTCTCCTTTATATATATGTTAAGTATTGTAGTAGCGTTGGCTGGTGTTGGTTTGTTGTCATATCGAGTTTATTGAAGACATCTTTAGACTTGACTGTTTCTCCTTTATTAGGAAGCACACATTTGCGGATAAAAACACAATTGCGGTACATTTTCACATTGAATAGATACTTTCGACGATTACTAAGTAAAGCAGACAACAACAAGCAGCAGCAGCGGTTATTTACATTTTTACATGATGAAGGCAAGCAGACAAAGAGAGCGATTACACCAGATTTTTTGCTTTTATATCAACAGTGGTTATTACGTAATAGTAGTTCTGATTGTCTAGAATGGGCAGGACAGGGATTTCGGACTAGCCGATTACGATTAAGATTACGCTGTTATTTTCAAACCAAAGATTTAAAGTTATTTTACTACAAAAAAGTTAATTAATAAAAATGATACTAGAGGGAATTATTACATATATATATATATATATATATATATATATATATATATATATAACGCGTTTTGAACACAAAAAATAACACGGAAATTTACTGGTGCGCGTTATACGCCGAGTATAAAAATGATACCATTAAAAATAAAAATAAAAACTATTGGGTATAGAAAAAAATTAGACTTCTACATACATCGAAATACTGTTTATTTAAAGGAAATGAAATCCCTTATGAGCTTAAAGGGTCATAGTTCTAGAAGAGAGTATGCTATTTTTACTAAATCTTAGAATAATACCTCGAATAAATGTCTTCAAAACCTAAGATCATTGCGCGCGTACATTTCAGGTTTCTTCGTAAAAAGGAGGGTGCGTGCTATACGGCGAATATACCTAAAAATTAAAAATGGCAGCTTGAAAAAATGAAGTCATTAAAGTCAGTGATTAGTCAAAAAATGATCGGAATGAAAATGGGAAAGCTCGCTATTTTTCTTGGAGGAGAGAAAACTATTATACTATTGTAACTAGTATTACTCATAAAATATCTTTTGTTATTTCCAATTTTTGGATAATTAATGCAAAAGTGTTAATATGATAGCAAGTTAAAAGAGTAAATTGTAGCTTATATGCAGATTAAATAGAAAAATGGGCTTGTGTATGCTCCTTCAATTTATTCAAGAGTGACGTCATAACATTCTCTCATAATTACATGAACAAATTTAAATAAGATGATGGCGCTTAAATTTTGTGAAAAAAAAATCCAAAATATTATTATTTATAAATAATTTTTACTTATATACTGTTTTAGTTCTTTAGTATAAGCTTGTTGCAACATAAACAACAATTGTCTTTTGTGCCTTAAAAATCCCGAATCAAATCAAAGGCAATAAGCGTGCTTTCTGAACCAGAGCAGAATTTATGATACAAATTTTTCTGTTCGTTAAAAAATTGTTTTTTTTTTATTAATACAAAAAATGCTGTTAGTTAAAATTATTATTTAAATAAACTATTTAAAGCATACATTTTCTGATGCTCCAACATTTATCCCTTGGTATACTTTTCATTCTTTCGTATGATTTGTTCGAAAACAGTTAAAATATTTTGCGAACTTCATATCTACTTAGCACCGTCTTATATCTGAAACTTATCAGCATATTCACACTTCAAACGGGTTTTGAGGAAATCTATTCCCAAGGGGTACGGCTAGAGGTTAAGCGGATGTTATACATAAAAATTCCTGTTTTTTAACTATCAGACGTACAGATTTGAAATTATATATATATATATATATATATATATATATATGAATGACATGTTTTAAGTCAACACTATGCTTTTTTTTTGTTAAAAACGGTTTTATTCAGCTAGCCATCAAGAGATGTTACTCAAAGAAAAAAGGACGCCAAGTAAAATCTAAGTGGTTTCACCATTTACTATGCCCAAATGTGAAGTACCGTTCTTAGTCATGGGCTATACTTGAAAGTTAATGCTGACATATGGGGCTCTAAAATATAATCTGGGATGAGAAGTGTTTTGTGTTTGGGTCATCTGTTACGGAGGAATAATTGGGTGTTTAATTTAATGTTTGAACATGTAATGGAAAATAAAAATTAAATGTTGTATAGGGAATTTAATTTTAAATCTATTTTAATTATCCTTACACGCACGCACGCACGCATACACACACACACACACACACACACACACACACACACACACACACACACACACACACACACACACACACACACACACACACACACACACACACACACACACACACACATATATATATATATATATATAAATTTCTAACTAGAAATCTGAAGAAAACCAAATATTCTTTTGTTGTTATGATTCATCACTGTCTAAAACTTAAATTGTTATTTTTAACTTATTAATTACATTAAAATAAATTAAAATAGTGATCGATCATTTTTTATGATAGTTTGGGAAAACCTATCATATGAAATTGTTTTTATTTTTTAATCGAAATGACTGTCACGCTCTTTTAATGTGTTTAAGACATAATTCATGATTTACATAGATAAAAATCAATTTCGTCACGGAAATATGAGATACTTGTAATTTTGGGAATTTAGATATCACTAACTGTGATAACATTATTATCCAACATACACAGATGATCTTAATCAATTAAGTTACCACCAATTGAGAGAGAGAAGGAAACAATTGAAGAATACTTTCTTTCCAAATTATACACGCAAAACAAAAGAAAATTTCCATTTCCTTACACTGGCTCATTCTCTTAAACTTCTCATATATCTTCAGCATTGTTAACAATTGTTGTAATTAAGTATGGACTTGTATTCAGAACAAATGATTGAAAGTATTAATGCTATGAGCTAACTTGTGATCTTTTTGCTCGTGCATTTGACCATGAATACTTCACTTTATTAAAAGCGTCTTTTATTTAGTCTGAAAAAAAATTAAGATTATAATGACACTTCTTAAAATATTTTTTTTCATTGTTGCTTCATGTATAATGTATAACTACAGAACTATCAGGGAATAACTTATTTGCTATGATAAGAGCTTAAATGTCAGTATTTTTTTCTCTCTCTAAAATACTACACCGTTTTTAATTTCACTTTGTAAAATGATCGATTATTCATGTCACCATAACGAATGGTAATTTGCAATCGCTTTATTAACCTTTGATAACGAACAAGTGAATTAATTTTCATATATCTTAAAATAAGATTTTTTGGATTCGTGTAAGCAGCCAACTTTTATACGGTAAAAATATGAATACCTGGTCTACAATCATCTCTACAGTCAATTTCTTATTAGTCATTCCAACAGTATTTGCATTGATTCTGATTTTCAAATTACAATAATTTACAAAGTTTAACACCCCATTTTGTTTTTGTAGTCTCAACAAATCATGTTTGTTCTTTTCTAAATTGTAGAATTTCTTGTTGATATAATAATAAATATTTATTACAATGAAAAACCATATAAACTTTAATTGAATTTTAAATTTGTAGGAACTTCCAAAGTCAATTAAAACTTTATATGCTACATATGCTTATATTTATTAACACTTGTTATTTCAAAATACCAATCTGAAAAAAAATTATGCTTGTTGATGATTACTATATTAAGAAAAATATGCTATATATTTTAAAAAGCCTGTTAATGAAATATTATTTTAGGAGAAGAATCGGCAGAAACTTTTGAAATAGAAGAAACAATTTATAAGTGAATCAGGGTAACTAAAGTATCAAAGAGTCCTTTATACGCTTATACACTTGCTTAATATATTGAAATATTTGAAGTATTTTTGGCAGATATATTAAATTTTACAAATAAAATTAACTGTACGACACTTTAATTTTAAATAGATAACGATAAAAAGACAGTAGCATTTTTATAGACATTATCATTGAAGTATATTTCCAATAAGACAGCCTTAATTTAAATAATTTTGCTTTCGTCATATTGTTCATAGTTTAAGTGGGAGGTAAAATAATATGAATACAATTTGTATTTATTTAAAAAAATTGATATTCAATAAAAGTATTGAGTACGTTGTTTCCCATCTCCTTTAATGTAAAACATATTAATGCTGATATGTATTTAATGATTTAAATAGAGAGATAATATCTTTTGAGGTCTTAGAGAGAAGGAGATAAAATTTTTACAGGAAACATTTCGACTGCGATTGAGATAAATTGATTGTTGTGTGTATTTCCCAAAAGTCATACAAGATCTGATTGAGGATAAAATGCAAAGATAAAGGTACATATTACAGAGTAATTTATTTAGGTGAACTATAATTGTTTTTCATTGTTTATTTAGACAATTATTTGCTGCTATTTTCTCGTCACTTGTTACAAAATGCTTTATTCACGATCAAGGTAATAAAACGGTGCCTTTATTTCTTTCCTGAATACCACAGTAAGTAAGTACTCTTGTCACGACATAAAATTGAATTTTTGTTTGAAACGTATCACGAAATTATGCAACATTGCTTTGTGCTTGTTTTTCATGCCCAAACCGCATGAAAATCACACAAAAACTTTTAAAAAACAGGAAATATAAAATAAAATAAATGTAAATCAACAATATTTGTAAAATTTTGTTGAAATACCCTGCTAAAAAATTTGTTATTCAATATATATACATCACGTGGTAAAGATACTACTATGTACATTTAAAAGTCATTACATTTTGATTACCTGTGTATGTGAGTCGAGTCATTGATTCGACAAGGTCGTCTGGGGTGTCTGGTACCAAGAACTCACTAACTGGTCTGGCAATTATCGCACATTGCGAGGTGGTAGCATGGCAGAACGAATTCGGTTTTCAGGTGGAATTCTTATGACATTGTGCACACTGACGTGACTAACATCCCCTTATCGCGAGAGTATTTTAGGGAGCCGAAAATCTGACTGACGACAAGTACGTACCATTTGTAAGATCTGGCTTGGGGCCCCAAACCTGATTTTGAGCGGGGGCCCTAATATTCTCCGTTATGCCACTGATTGTGCAGTACCCTGTTAGTAAACGCTATCACCCCCTGGGGACACTGTTGCCATGAAAGGAATGCCACTGGTCTGCAATAATGTCCACACATCACAAGACGTCAGAGATTGTTTTACGGGAATGGTGGTTCCTAATGTGCTCCATGTAAAAACACCACCCACATCATTATAACACCTAGTGCCTTAGTCCACTGTACACCCAGGTACCAGGGATTCCGTCGGAAATCGGAGTATTTGCACTCGCCTGTCCATGTGATTGACCCGAAAACGGACCAAGCAACTTTCTTTCAATCTTCTAAGGTCCAATGCCGATGTTCCAGAGGCTATTGCTAACGCTGTTGGCGAGGACGTGTCATCTTGGCAAGGACGCGATTCATGCGCCGGTTGTATAGACCCATACAACCCATTCTGCATTGTGAGTTGAGACACTTTTTCGTTTTCCACTGTTGTAGCTGCTGGTGATTTTAGACGTTGTAGCCCTTCGGTCATGGTAAACAATGCGAAACCGTCTCCATTTTTCTCTGGAATCCATTCTCCGTAGCCAACAAACCATTGGTCGGTGATTTGCATCCATATACCACTTTCGATTAAGTACTCACAATGATTGCAGGTGAACAGTCCACCATACGCTCTTTTTCGGAATGAGAAGTCCCACGCGCCAAGCCACGAAAGATTTGGCTTTATTGTAATATGATATAAATCAGTTTTTTTCCCAATTATATCTCCAAACATTCTACATAACAAAAGACAGTGAGTGCATAGGGGATTTATAAACTCCAGCATCAACAACGCGTGCGCTGTAGTTTTGTCTTCAAGCGAGCACAATACTCAAGGTGAGGGGTAGTTTTCGATGTATATTTGTACGACATTGGTGATTTTAAACACTGGCGTAACTAATTCTGAGTGAGACCTGAATCAAAATTCCTATGTAGGCCCTTTTTTGATATGAGAGCCCTGTTAGTGGAACTGTAGATACATATGTTGGGGTTCCTGTAGCTAGGGGGGCCCGTATCATAGATATACCGCTACGGCCCTTATTTTAAATTAATATATTACATAAATCTTTTTCTTTTTTTTGTGAGTGTAAGAGTTTTTATTGCAGATATTTTTAATAATTATAATACACTTTCAAATTTATTTTTCCTACCCATATTTTTAAGTTTAATTCCCGTAGTTACAAAATTAATAATTCTTCACGTAGCAATATTTATTTTAATTATTGTTATTAGAAAGGAAATCTTTATCGCAAGTTCATGTGGGTTTTATTATATTACGAAATTACTTTTTTATATTTATGTTTTAGATAGATAGAAGATAAGTGAAATAATCATATGTTATTCAAAAACATTTATTACTCTATGTCATTGTACACATCACAGTACTGGATAATTTTCAAAGCATTTCAAAAGAGAGAGAGAGAGAGAGAAGTGCTTTATAATCAGTCTAGAAACAATAATAACGTTTTGTGTTTTATTTACTTTTTAAATAAAAAACTTCTTTCAAAAACATTACAATGGCACAAAAACTAATATTCGTAATTTAATTTAGTCTTAAATGTTTTGTTTTGGTTGGTTGATTGTTTACTTAAGTTATATACAACAGCAACATCTATCAATTAGGATGAGAGAGGAAAAGTAACTTATTGAAAATAGTTATTTAATTTAAATATTACATGTACTTGATTAATTTTCTAATTATAGTTAAAGTATTTTTATTTAAAAAAGGCTAAAGGGATCCGGTACTCAGATATGATGCTTTCATTATAATGAAAAAAGAAAAGTAATCTCTATAACAGGATGATGTTAGAACCATTCTAGAATTAAAGAGCTATTTTCTAAGTACTATTGTTACCATAAAGTCCAATATTGCAGTAAAAAGATTAGTGAACTCTGGCTACCGTGAAATATTCGTGATATTGCAGGTAATATTATTTGATATGCGTTTCATGATAAGCTTCTCAACTTCTTTAAAATATGAGAAAGAAAATTTTTTGGATAGGAATTTCAAATGTTAAGTTCCGAGATAGAATTTGAAATTGTATCACTTCGTGATTTTTTTAAAATTCAGAAGCACTTTCTGCCGGTACGATATTTGGCAAGATGATATAGGAATTTGGAACAGTATCCCATCTAAATGGAGTGAATAATTTAAACATTAATATAAAAATATAATGCGCAAGAAGTGTAGTAAAAATGTAAATGAAAATTTATAGATAAATAAGAAAATAAGTGTATAACAAAAAGGATTGCTACTGAAAAAATTTGTTTACAATTTTGTCATTGGTCCTGTCTTTTTTGTTAAGAATGGTTCAATTATACTTAATTGGTTCACTTATTGTTTGATAGTTAGATAGAATATGAAACAACCTCAAACAATGCTAAAAATTATAGAATAGTATTTTAATTTATTGCTGTATTATTAGTTATTTAAATCACGAGATTATATATGACATCATTACAAATTACCCAATTACATGTTCCTTCATTTTATGTTTAAAAACATTTTTTATTTTGCTTTGAAATAAAAGCTAGGAAATCAGTGATCAGGTTGTCAAGAACATTATCATTAAATTAAATAAAATATTTCCTTATAATTTGGGGAGAAAATTCGTTTTGTTTTTATGTTAAATTTTTACAGGAAGCTCAAGATTTTCAGAGATGTGAATACATTTATTAAATAAAGAAACTACCCGGCATTCATATTCTTAACATTAGATCGACCTTCACGAGGAATTTAATTTAGTATTGTTCATATTTAAATAATTTGTATTCAATAATTTATAAATGGCAAGAAGTCATCTTTGTCAAATGTGAACTGAAAATTATCGGTAAATTAAATAAATTAATTGTGATTTATTTCTTGTTTTTAAAGCCTGATGAAAACAGCCTTAATTCCAGAAAAAGTTTTTTTTTTATGTAATTAAAGTCATTGTGAAAATACAGTCTTCTGCTTTCTGAGAAAAACTTGTTTTCACCAATTAACAATTCCTCTACAAGCTACAAGACAGAGTTTTGTCATGCATCGAGAGTAATTATGCTTTTTAATTTTGTTGTAAAATGCTGATTAGATGTTTGCATAGAGATTTGAAGAATTTCATACGCGTAATTTGTCATTGAAGTCAAAAAGTATTAAACTGCATAATGAATTCAGAAAATGCTATTAAAACACAATCAAAAAAACATTCAATGAAATCTACAAAATTGAAATTAAATTTCTTGTGTATAGTTCAGCCTTTCAATTATGATACGTATTACATTTTCTAAAATAATTATTAAACAAAATAAAGTATTTAGAAATGTACAATATATTTCCAGTTTTTGAATGAAATGAGGATTTTATTGGAATATTTTTATCGCAATTGGGTTAGATTTGGGTTAGTAATTCCATGAAATTTTTATTTACGATTTTTTTAAAAAAGTTTTCTTTTATTTTAATAAATTTTTTTTAGAAAATATGTAGCTGATTCAATTTATGCTTCTAAACTTTTCATGCAATAACTGAATTATTGAACCTCAGATGCTTTATTAGTACCGTAAAATCTGGTGTATTACACGCACTTTTAACTCAAAAAATAAGATCGAAATTTAAGGGTGTACATTATACGCCGGGTATAAAAATGAGAGCTTTAAATTTTTTTTAAAAAAAGAGATAAGCTTAAAGAGAAAATTAGACTTCTCCATATATCGAAGTACCGTTTATTTTAAAGAAATGTCATACCTTATGAATTTTAAGAGTTGTAATTCTAGAAATATACAGTTTTTTCAAAAGCGTGGGATAATACCTTGAATAAATGACTTTAAAAATTAAGAGCCTCACACACATATACATTTCAGGTTTTTAGGTCAAAAACGGAGTGCGCGTTATACGGCGAATATACCTTAAATTTAAAAAGTGCAGCTTGAAAGTATAGGTGAGCGTTATACGTCGGATTTTGCGGTAATTTAAAGGCCTTTTTTAATGGTTTGTAAGATCATTTTAGTAAATTCTTTGAAAATGAATATTTTAAAAAGTATTTAATCGTGAATATATATATATATATAAACAACACAAAAATTAAGGAGAAACGAGAGAAACTAAATCATCAGAGTTCTTATATTACTTTTAATTTTATTGCCTTAAACAATATTAAACAACCCACAGAGAGTTTACGAAGTGAATTATTTACTATACATGTTATGAAATACACCTTCTTTAACATTAGATTAATGTACTGTATTTTGTTTACCTCTATTTTTAAATATCTAAAAACGAAAAATGTTAAACTGTAATGCGAGTCTTAATTACTATATAAAGTAAATTTTCGCGTAATGCCACAGTAGTTTTCATGATCGTTTTAAAAACATGATCGAATGCGCGTATTAGAATTCTTGAACTTTTCGTCATTGGTAACGTAAGATAATCTAAATAAAAAGAACTGCCAAAGTACAATTGAATATAGTATAAAAAGAGCTTTCATTTTTAACATAAAACATATATTTTTTAAAATTCAGTTTTCTTATAAAATGTTTTAAAAGTTAGTTTTTGGAATCCTCGTAATTTTTTACAACTAGATGTGTTTTTAATTAAAATACATAGATATATAAAATTTTGTAGATTAATTTAAACTGTACTTTATAGCTTAATTTAGTGAGTAATAAATATCCATACATATATTATAAGTTCTACAACTTGTTATGGTTTTTTCAAAAAAGAAAAAAAAATTTTAAGCTCCCTTTAAAAGATTTTTTTTGTCTCAACCAGCCGTGTGACATGATTAGATAGAAATTATGGTGATTCAATAAAGGCTATCAACGATTAGGACGAAAAAAACCAAACTTAAAAAGGAAATATAATTTCAAAATCAATTTCATGAACATTAATTACAGAGTGTTTTTTTTCCAGGTATAGAAGTTTAAGTTGGCATTACTTTCCAAGATGGCGACCGATTTAACAGCTGTCAAGTGATTTATTCTCAGTTTGGTTTGGCAATTCATCATGAATAGACTCACGCCTGAACAACGCTTTCAAATTGTGCAATTTTATTTCGAAAATAATGGTCGATTTTCATAAGCGAATTTTGTTTAGCGATGAAGCGCACTTCTGGTTGAATGGTTACGTCAACAAACAAAACTGCCGCATTTGTAGTGAAGCTAATCCACAAGTGTATGTCGAAACACCGTTACATCCAGAAAACTGACTGTTTGGTGCGCTTTATGGGCTGGTGGAATCCTTCTTCAAAAACGATGAAGGCCACAACGTTACAGTCAATGGTGATCGGTATAGAGCCATGATTACTCACTTTTTCATTCCTGAATTGAACAATCATGATGTCCAGGAGCTGTGGTTCCAACAAGACGGCGCAACATATCACACAGCTCGTACCACAATGAATTTATTGAAAGACACGTTTGGTGACCGCCTAATTTCACGTTCTGGACCTGTGAATTGGCCTCCAAGATCTTGTGATTTAACACCGCTAGACTATTTTCTGTGGGGCTATGTAAAGTCATTGGTCTACGCGGATAAGCCACAAACGCTTGACCATTTGGAAGACAACATTCGCCGTGTTATTGCCGATATACGGCCACAAATGTTGGAAAAAGTCATCGAAAATTGGACGTCCAGATTGGACTACATCCGAGCCAGCCGTGGCAGTCCTATGGCAGAAATCATATTTAAAATGTAATGCCACAAGATTATCTTTCGAATAAAAAAATTCATGTCAATCGAATAATACATCGTTGTTTTATTGCAATTTAAAGTTCTATACCTCTAAAAGAAACATCCTTTATATAGCTGCTTTGCATGTCATCTTCATTTGGGTGTTGTTTAAAATACGCTATGGGACAAACTATAATTTTTAATTAAAAAATGTGAAAACTTCCCTTTCAGTTTTAATATTTTAAAATTTATACTTGTAGTCATGCTCATATTATAATCATTGTCATGAAAGAATGAATGTGTGTACCTCTACGTTGATATTATAAACTGAAATAATTTTCGTCCGTATTTATTGAGAAGATATATTTTTTTCACACTTCTTTATGTCTCTTGGAAGGATAATTTTCACCCGTAAAGTTGTAGATGATATTGTGAATTCTATTTCCTAAATTTTAATTTTTCTTATAAAGATATAATTAACATATCTAGAAATAACAGTTTAAACTGTTGTGTATTGATGATTTGGAGAGGCGGAATTTCCTCGCTTTAATTGCGGCAGAAACCTTGACGATTCTTTACATGAAACTCCACATTAAGAAAAATAAAGATAACAATCAAAAACCATGAAATTAGTGAAACTCTATATGCTTATAGTTAAATTATATTTTCCTTCTTATCGTTCATTTTCCTCTTGCAACCGGTTGAGGAAAATAAAACATAAAAACTTAGAAATTCTAAATTTCTATTACTGACACGGAATCATATATTTTGGCTTTGAAAATACTTTGTAATTGCTATAATTCATAATTTACTTATATATAATTGTTTCCACTCTCAATGCGCATTTCTGCCTTTTAAAACACTTATTAAATAATAAATTTAATTATGCTAGTATAATCAAATCGCGTATTTTCAAATATAAGGCAATCCACTTATAAGCCGAGAGTGTAAATTTTTTTCAAACATTTGTCCAAAACTTAAAATTTGTATATAAGCCGAAATGCAAAAAGTTCCTGGGATTTTCAAAAATGCCCCTATATAGACGAAATTGTTGCCAAGCAGGTAAAAGAAGTTAAATATTTTTCAATCAAATTCCATGTAAAGTAAAACGCTAACGACAGTTGTTTTATTTCTGGTAACTTTGTCTGAAAATAACACACAGTTTTAGTTGTACAATATCTACGAAATTCATTATTTTTGCGCTTGTTCTTTAAAAAATGAACGAGAAGAGAATTTCGTACGCGGTGGGTCATTATCGACTTGTTTTATTCCCTGGAGGCAAAACTCGCTGCATGGTGATCATGTGTATTCAGAAATCAAAATAAATAAATGATAATTTTACGAACCATACGGAAATTTGGATTTTGACACTGATTTTGAAGGATTTATAGGAATTTTTCCTACTTTTCAGAATAAAAGATTTACAAGAATTCTAAATGATTATTTTTTTTAGAATTCAAAACATCTAAAAAGTTAAAAGATTGATAGTATTTAGCACTAATAACGGAAAGTATTCTTTTTTTTAAAAAAAAAAACGTTTTTCCTAAATTACGTTTTTTTCCTTCGAGATTTGTGAATCCGTATATAAATCAATCCCCTTATCTTTTCCCTTTAAAAATATTCCCAAAATTCCCGTCTTATACACGAAAATTCATAATATATTGTAAAGAATTAAAACTATACATAATCATTTTTGTTTGTGTGTTATTCTCAAAAGTAACTTTAACTAAGGTTATCTTAAGAAATTAATATTTCCATATATTATGGGGACTATAAATATTTTTTTATCTGAGGGCTGCCCAATCCAATTAATTATGCAAATGCATTTACAAAACTTTTTTCTGAAAAGGCGAACTGTGTAGATCTTTAACCAAACACTTTTGCCCTATTTTCATATATTTCGTGTATATTGTTAGAATATATGAAATAATACTAAAATAGTGATTTACGGATACATTTATTGGTAAACATAGGTATGATGCTATTTTGTTCTTTTAAAGGATTTGAAATAAATTTCTTTGATGAAATTAGTTCTTTAATTTTTTTCGTTCGTTTTTCTGATATGCATGAAATTATTTTAATCTATATCTTCAAGAAAGTGGTGTTTAGCTAGCATTACCAATTTTGTGTAGTAATAAAGAAAGTTATTACACTCTACTTGGAATCATTTTTAATCCTATTTTTATGGTACTATGTAATCGCGAACATGTCAATAATTTTTCACATTGTTAATTATTTTTGATGACTTATTTAAATGTAATCCTTTCTGTAGTCCTTTTTTTTATCTTTATTGATTAAAAAGTCTTAGAATTAAGATTTTTTTTTAACTGCACACACATTTTTATTAGATTAAATATCCATAGATAAGTACTATCGAGGGTTAATCGTAAATTTAATAACAGCGAAATTGTTATCAATTTCTATGTCATTGATAAATAAATAGAAGGAGTGATTTTTTTCTTTTACCATAAATAAATGTAAGAGAAAATCTAGTTTCAAATAACAGTATTATAATCTTCAAAATATCTATTGTACATTTTTACAGCACTTTCTAGGAAGCATATTTTATTTAATAAAAATTAAAAATATATATGTACTTACCGTTTTGCTGTTTGCAAGCTCAGAAGCACTTCTGTTGCCTACTTGGTAGGCCATAGCGGCTTGTTTGATACCTTCTGGGAGTTGTATTTGTACGACGCAGTATTGTCCATGAAACGCTATCTCATCTTCAGTAAACGGTGGAACTGGGGGAGGTCTCATCCTTCTTGGCGCAACGATGTCCAAACATTCATCGTAGTCTCCCATAGCTATCGCAGTTCCTTCTAGGATACCAGCTGAAGGTTTGCCGATTGCATCCACCACTGTTGAAAATAAGAAATGGAATTATGAAATGCATGTTGAATAAAATATTTCTTTTATTCTGATTGAATATTACCTGCGAGAGGGAGAGTTTCAAAATGAATAAATAGGAAAAAAATGCTTTTTCACTCAGTTATTACTATAAATATTATTATAATATTATTATATTTATTCAAATCTAAACCTCCGTCAATTCTAAGCCACACCCCGAATTCTCAACTTTTGTGTAACATGAAAATAGTGTAAAATGATTTAAAGATATCCAATTCTACGGAAATAAAATAAATTAAAAATGAGAACTAATAAAAAGTGAATAATTAATTATTCTACCAGCATTAAAAACTTTTAAATACGTAATAATTGCCCCATCTAACGAATATTTTTTCCTTCGATTCTAGCAGCACCTGATTTTCAGCAGGGTTGACATAGGAAAATAAAATAAAATAAATTTTTTGAAATCAACTCCTACTAAGGTAAAAAAAAATGATTTTAGTTACTTTTTGTTAATAAAAATATTTATCAATTAATAAAAATATTTATATACATATGACCGAATCACAATATTAAGTGACAAAATAGAAAGAAATTTTCCATTTTCCTTTCTATATATGGTGTTGGACTATTTTTGTTTGTTTCTTTGTTTGTTATTATTTATTTATCAATTAAATTTAGTTATTTTAATAAAACAGTATGGTAAGAATGAAATCACTTTCACAGAAATTAGGCTATCCCAGGTGGGATTAGAAGTCCAACGCGCTATCCATTGCGATAAAGGAACACATCGAACGATTTTCCTTTCTATATATGCTGTTGAACTATTATTTTTGTTACTATTTATTCATTTTTTTAATTTAACTAGTGAATTAATATTGGAAAAAACTAATAACATCAAGTGTCCTCCGCTACAAGTTTAAAAAAATGTATTTGATTTTGAATGGATGAATAGAAAGCATTTTATTAACGACTGAAAATTTGAACAAGATATGTATGTATAAATAAATATATATGGAGAGAGTGAACTAAGAGAAGGAATTGTGTAAAAAGGGCAGCTTAGATCCAAGTAAATACGGTAATAGCAATAGTTAGAATAAATATCGTAGCATTCCGTACAGTAGAAAAAAAAGCCCTAGTATTTAAAAAGAAAAACTAGCGATTTTTTCTCTCTGAGATGAATAAGTCAAGCTTTTGTTTGCCATTGGGATCTGAATAAAAACGAATATAAAAGTTATCATAACTCTGGGGTTTTTTTTAGCCTTAGAGCCTTAAAGTTTTTTTGTGAGATTATAGAAAAATATATAAGAAATAATATAGGTTACAAAGATTTTATTGGATTTTTCGACCGATGTTTATTATTTGAATCGTATTGTGCTCCCTTAAATGGAAAAAAATGGATTTCTTATTTACACAGAGTATTCATGAAAACATTATTACAGCCTTAGAATTTCGTACTTTCATCATTCAATATTATATTCGAGAAATTTTGTTTTTTAAAAAAATTGTACAGAATTAAATTCTCATGAACGTTATAAAAGTAATAGTACACTCACCATCTATTCGGAAAAACATTCCATCTGTAATTTTATAATGTGACCTGCGATTCATTGTTTTTATCCCTTGGTATGGAAATTGTCCCCCATTGTTTCTTTCCCTTGTTTCTCCCCTTAATTCCCTCATGTACTCTCTTTTATTACTTATTTCGTGCTATAATTTGAATATTTTTTGTTTCTTTTGAAGCATCATTGTTAATGCTTCAATTTAGCAATTTGTACTTGATGTCAAGGGCACATGACCTTATCTACTTCACATGAATTTTATGATTAATACCCATTAAATTTTTCGTTGATCAAAATATATGATACGAAAAATCTTTGTTCAATTAGAAAGAAGTAATAAAAAGAAAATAAGATATAAAACTGTGTGTAAATTAGTTACAATATCTCACTTTGCAGCTTGAAGTTATGGATTTGTTCCACTGATGCGTTAAACAATTTCTGAGTGAAACCTAACATTTACCGGTAATAATGCCATTCCCTTTACAAACACTTTTCCTCCTTCCAAACAATTTTACTTTTATGGGTTCTTTTACCTTATTTTGGAGAAAAGTGTATAGAATAAAATGATAATATTAAATCGAAGAACTCAAAAGAAAAATTTACGACTTTTGGTACTTTCATTGTTCAAAAGTAGTTTTTATTACTATTCTCTTTTATCAAATTTATTTCTTGCAACTCTTTAAAAGAAAATACATTATACGCATTTCTTATCTTTATTGATAAAATCAAGATAATTTCAGTGTAAATGTTAAATTTTAACGGAGTTTCTGAAATATTTTACGTGATTAAGTTCGTGAACTTTTCAACGTTAACTTGTAATAAGTATGCAAACATTTTTTTCCCAAATGTTTTTAATCGGATAATATAGTTAACTGATTTGTTTGTTTTTCATTACATGTTACTGATATATTTTCTGCAAACTTAAATTTTGATTTCAGTATTAATTTCCAAGAAATAAATTGTTTAATTTTTTAAATTTAATATTAATAATATTTTTTAAATTTTATCCTTATCATTTGGAGCTAAAGTAGCCGAATGTGATTTAAACATCCCGCCACCTTATCTAATTTTCATTATTGTTTTTTCATTAAGAGATTTAATCTTACCTGTAAAACATTTATCATAGCTAAAATAGCACACAACTATGTTAGTCATCATGTTTGGAATTCATATTTTTATAATATGAAGTATTTATTCTGTTATCCTTTAAATAGCACGACGTATTTACTTCTATAGAGTTATCCAGATGGTACAGTGTTCAGTGATGCTGAGTACCTTGCCGCAAGGCCTGTGTTCGAATCCTGAAAAGGCATGGATGTTTACAAATGTGTAGCGCCTGTGCGGTATGGGGACTCTTGAGAATTTGGGGGAAGGGAGGTGGGAACCCCCAGAGTGTTCTTCCTCAAACTCTTTGGGTGGAAGAACCAAAACGTACTATCACCTGCATGGTGCTCAAAATTGCGAGTAACGACTGGCGTAATCCTGTCCCTTGCCACAATGAGTTCTGTGGGTCTCGATCTGACACAGTCAACAGGGTGGCATTAAAAACAACAATAACATTTACTTCTACATTTATTATAATGTTAAACTTTCAAATTCAAATATACAGCTAATTCTGTCCAGGATAAATATTAATAAATAAACTGTAGTTTTGTAGACTTTTAAACTCACTTTAAATTTTGATTTTAACATACTCATTCCTTTTAGTCCTGCTTCTTAAATCATTTTTTATCTTCAATTGCTTTTTTTGGTCCAAACCAGATAAAATGGGATTTTAAATGTGATTTGTACACTTGAGATTATAAAAATAAACTAAGTTTCCTTTTCACCAAGTCATTACGAGAGGTAAAAAATTATGTTCATTAAAAATAGTTCATATTTTTCAAAGCTTCGAAAAATATATTTTCAGGAACTCTCTGATCTAATGCATCATTTATCAGTACATTCTATCACATTCATCATTTTTTCAATGTCACGTGTTTCCTCCGCTTTTAGCTCTGTAGTAAATTCTAGAATTGTTACAAAACAACTTTATCAGCAGAATAACGATCTTTAGTTGATAAAGTTCCAAAGCAAAAAAGACATTCTAAGCGTCAGATATAGCTTTTTAGCGAAAGGTAAAAATGACTGTTCTTATTTTGGAAACAGATCACGAAGCCAGAAGGTCAAAGCTACTCAATCAAGTTTTAATTTTTTTTATAATTGTTTGGTGTGTTTTTCTTTCTTTTATTATCCAGCTTATGATCCTGTCAGCGCTCTGGGCATTTACCTTGTGGAAATGAGTGACTTTTTCTACCTTGGCGATGGAGAAAAGCGTGGTCTTCCACCTTGACCGTAAAGCATCAGGAAACTGGAATCTAAACATTCTCATTTGTGGAAAGGAAGACGAAATTTTGGGAAAGTAGTTCTGAGCCGGGGAAGTGAAAGGGAAATTAGGCTGCAGCAATAAAAAGCGAAGGTTCCCATTCGAAATCAAGAATGTAGCTACAGAAATTAACGGGGAAGAGCCGGAAGTATTGTTTTTCACGTTTAGGGAAAAAACCGCGAAGGTCTTCTATTTATCTCAATGCAAATGAATTTTTATCGTCTGCTTCTAAGATAAAGGTTTTATTTCTCCAGATTTTCGAATTCAGGAAAACAGTGCTTAGAATTTATTTCTTTTTATGAGTAATTTATTAGACAATTCTTAAAAAGAATTTTTAATTTTTTCGTGTTTTAAGCTTACTTTTTACAATTAAATTTTTTTACTCATATATTCATATTACAATATATGTATTCAACTTTCATACCTGAGCTATATAATAATTTTTACTGCTGTTCTATCTTATGATACACACTTTTTTCTGATTGCTTTCATAGGAGTATAAGAATGTAGAGCAGAGGTTCCCAAACTTTTTTGTCTCGTAGACCCCTTGCCATGTTTTTTGGTTTCGGGTAAACTCCTATCTACATAATGTTGAATTTTTCAAATTTATCAACTTAAATGTCTTTTTGACTGCTGGTAGTACTACTTACTTTAAAAGAATTAAACTTCTAGCTGTAGTGTATAGCATTTATATATAAAACTTAAGAAGCACATGTCAATGAACTAAATTTAAATTAAATTAATACATAAAATAACTGTTACAGAAAAAAACAGAACAACAAACAAAAGCTTTTAGTGAGAGGGATGAATCTGGTGCTTCAATATCAAATTTTCAATATTTAATATCAATCCAGTCAGGTTTAACTCTAAATCCCCTTTGTTAATAAGTGTCCAGTTTTTTTCCCACCTTTCTTTATTTTTTCTTTCTTTTTTTTGTTTTTGAGATTGTCAAACTTACTGAAACTCTCTCTCAACAGGAAAAGCAACTAAAAACTTTCTCACAATACTCTAGAATTTGGGATAAATAACAGGTATGTCTTTTTAAAGCCAAAATTGCTGATATTCTTTTCTAAACTTTATTCTGAGAACTCCTTTAAAGCCTATTCCGATCAGTTCCTCTTGTAATATGACTTTTGTTTCATTGTTACTATATGAATTCATTGTCTACTGTGGTACTACTATAAAAAAAGCAATTTCAAACCTTGTTTCAAAATTGGTTTCAAAATTGGTGTAAAAGGCATTGAAATGTTGAATTAAGGTTAAAATGTCCTGACAGATTGGGACAAATTCATTCGCTATGTCCAATATTATATTTCTTTATCTTAATTCTGGAAAAAAATGCTGAAATGGTCCTTGTCTTAATAAAATTTATGCTGTCACCTAGTAACACAATAAACTAACCTCATTAAATTTATTAAATGAATTAGTTAAATTGGTTAAATCTTGTTTCCACTAGATCAAATTTTTTTTAAAAATAAAAGTCACTATCTGGTTTAATGAGATCCACTATCATAAACCCTCATTTTCTACTCATGGACCCCCAAATTATTTTTCCGACGGCGTGGACCCTTTGCAGGTCGTCATAGACCCCTGGGGTATGTGAATCATTGATGTAAAGTGATAAAAACGAATAAGTGTTTTCTTGATTTTAATGCAAATTCCGTGCTGAATTATTTGCAAAAAACTAAAAAATAACTACTTTCAGAAGAAAATAAGTATGCATATTACTTTTTCTTATGTTTAAAGTTAACTTAAAGTCTAAAATATTTGTATATTTTTTAATTTTCAAATAATTGCTTTTATTTTTGTTTTATGTTAATTTTATTGCTTAAAATTACTATATAAATGTTTTTCTAACACTAATTTTAGAAAAAAATTGGTTTGAAGTTAATCATAAAGATGTATGCTCTCTCTCTCTCTGGGTCGGTTTTGCTAAATATTTATTTCTTACCATAATTTATAAGACATTCTTGTAATATTGTTATTCTCCCAAACTTCTCAGTAATTCGTTAAAATTTATACGTGTTTACACGCCTTTTTGTTGAAAACAATTACTGGAGGAAAAAAATAATCGGAAGATAAGTTTCAAAGAAGCATGCAGTCGGTCCCTTAGAGTTGAAAATACTTTCTTGTATTGCTTCTTCTTCAGCATTAGATTTCATAGTTGCTTAATTTATTCAGTTGGGCTTACATAAGAACAAATCAGTTTAAGCATAGAAATTGAAAATTAATATTAAGAAATTAAGAAATAAAATTTAATTAATGAAAAAGATTAATTAATTAAAGTTTATGTAAGAACATATTGATGATGAAATGCATATTCACATACATGTATATATTATACATATTTCATCAGTGACGTAACGGATAATATTAGGGCGAAGTCAGGTTTTGGGCCCCCTAGAGCCCTGCCCCCCCTTGCTGGAGGTGTTCGTTACGCTACTAGCAAAACCTTAACCTTTGCCCCTTAACCTTTATCTACGCCCCTGTATTTTATATAAGCTTAAATATTTCAATTTCCATTACAGCTTTTATATTAAAATAGTATGATTTTTCAAAGGAAAAACTCTTTTTCTATGCATTAATTTGCTTAAAAGTGCTCGTTTGAATATCATTTTGTAACTTTTTCTTATACTTTTTAAAATTTATCAACGGAATATTACCTTCCACTTCGAAAGTTCTTACATTTATAAGTGAAGGGCATGAGTAAACCCAGTCATTATAATTTTAAAAAAAAGATTCGATGAAATAATATGGATAATTTAAAGTATAATGAATTATTGATAAAATAAGTAAAATGTTTTCAAAATTACATTAGGAAAATTTCATGCAAATAAAACACATTTATATATATTTCCAGGAATACATTTCTTTAATACTTAAATAAATATAGATATAAAAACTTTTTTCACCAAATATCACAATATCTGTATTTGCAACATAACATTGAGACCAAAAACTCAAATATGATAAAAAAAAGAAACAATTTGTAATTTAATAGTAATTCACAAAATATTTTTATTTTCAGCTTTATTTATTAACTGAGAATATTCCAAATCAATAACTGAAATTACATAGAAGCTATATATTTTTAATTGTGTGTGTTACATGAAGTATTTAATTTTAAAAATATTTATATAAAAGATGAAAGAGATTTAGATATTAAAATGAAATTATTAATATTTAAACAAGAAAAAAAAAACCCAATTCATTTATTTAAAAGATAGAAAAACAGATGGAAAAAGTATGTTCGTTATATAGGGTGTTTTTTAGAGGTATAGAACTTTAAATTGCAATAAAACAACGATGTATTATTCGATTGACATGAATTTTTTTTTATTCGAAAGATAATCTTGTGGCATTACATTTTAAATATGATCAAGCAAGGCGTAGATTCGTCGAATGGGCCCAAAACGAGATTGTCGTTGTTCCCGATTTTCATAGGTGAATTTTGTTTAGCGATGAAGTTGAATGGCTACGTCAACAAACAAAACTGCCGCATTTGGAGTGAAGCTAATCCACAAGTGTATGTCGAAACACCGTTACATCCAGAAAAACTGACTGTTTGGTGCGCTTTATGTGCTGGTGGAATCCTTCTTCAAAAACGATGAAGGCCACAACGTTACAGTCAATGGTGATCGGTATAGAGCCATGATTACTAACTTTTTCATTCCTGAATTGAACAATCATGATGTCCAGGAGCTGTGGTTCCAACAAGACGGCGCAACATGTCACACAGCTCGTGCCACAATGGATTTATTGAAAGACACGTTTGGTGACCGCCTCATTTCACGTTTTGGACCTGTGAATTGGCCTCCAAGATCTTGTGATTTAACACCGCTAGACTATTTTCTGTGGGGCTATGTAAAGTCATTGGTCTATGCGGATAAGCCACAAACGCTTGACCATTTGGAAGACAACATTCGCCGTGTTATTTCCGATATACGGCCACAAATGTTGGAAAAGTCATCGAAAATTGGACGTCCAGATTGGACTTCATCCGAGCCAGCCGTGGCAGTCATATGCCAGAAATCATATTTAAAATGTAATGCCACAAGATTATCTTTCAAATAAGAAAAATTCATGTCAATCGAATAATACATCGTTGTTTTATTGCAATTTAAAGTTCTATACCTCTAAAAAAAAACACCCTATAGATATACTTCGTTGAAATTAAATAATTTTTTTTATTGGAACTTTATTAATATATGAGAATTTTATTATGTAACTTAGTAGGCTTTAAGTCTACCCGGTCATTAAAAACTTAAGTTGAAAAATAATAGATTTTAAGGCTCTATTAAAGCCATAAAGGTTGGTTCGTATTTAAATTTAAGTTACATTGGAACACATTACAAATTTTTCTTTGAATTTTAAAAAAATAAATTTAAAATCTTGATTTCGAATTTCAGAAAAAAAATTATGTCGTGAATTTAGAAAGAAATTGTATCAATAACTAATTAATTTATAATGTTTTAAAATAAAATAGCAGATTCATCTTCTTGCAATTTGACCGATGTTTTTGTTTTTAAGTGAAGTTAATTCATTGTTTTCATTCGAAATCAAAGTGTTTTTCTTTCACAGAACATTCTCTGCTAAATCTTGGGGAAAGAAACAAGAATAGTTTCCTTACAAAGTAAGAAAATCGAAAACAAAAACAGAACATAAAGGAAAAGTTATTCACATTGAACACCATGTGAATGATTTTATTGTCATCGCGAATATATCTGATAAATATCTTTTTTACCTGATTCTGTCTGTCATTAAGTTCAATGCTCGTCTGTAGACGGGTAATGCATTATGATTAATTTTCTTTCCACGTATTTAATGTGTAATGAATTCCATTATTTTTTGTGTATAAGCAATCAACATTATTTTGATAATCAATGAATGTAATTTCGTAAGCAATGAGTTTGAAATTTTACGTCAGAGATAAATAAGTTATGTACTGTTATTCATGATGTTATTTCCAGTTTTGAAACGTGACATAAATGTAATAAATCAGTGCCGCATATGGTATCAGTTTCATGATTGTAAATGTATTTTGTTCTGATCACACAGTTTTATTCTCGAAAATGTTCCATGATAAATCGAGTCATTTACAGCATTTTTTTACTATAAGGAGCATTAATTGCAAATGAGATATATTTCAAAATCACATAGATTTGACTGGAATGTATCATATATTACTTGAATCAATTTTGCTTTTCAAAACGGAATTGAAACTCCGAATTTTTGATCACAAATATAGAAATAGAGAAATACGATGTTAATTTATATTATCTGTAAATCTTGCAATTAACATATACAGTAATACCTTACTTACGCAATTTTCAAATTTCGTAGATTCGGGGTTGTTTTTTTTGAGAAAAAATTGGTGGAATTGGTAATATGATTGAAGAAGCTGTCGATCTTGCCAGGCAAATAAATTTAGAAGTGTATTATGATGATGTTGTTCAAGAACTTCTGTATTTTCACAATCAGGAACTCAATAATTGATGAGCTCATAGAAATGCATGAGCAAGAGCAAGACATTGAAGAACTTAAGTCTTAAAACCCAGTTCTATCAGAAGATCAAATAACGGTTGGGAATTTGACATAAGGCCTCAGTTTAATTGAAAAAGGGTTACAGATTCAAGAAAATATAGACTACAACGATGAACGTATTTTTTTAAACAAAACAAGGAGAAAAAAGTTATTAGCATACTATGAGGAAAGAAAAAGGAAAGATATTTGAATTGGCCGACTACTTTGTTGGATTTTAGGAAATCTTATAGTTCAGCTTCGGTTTGCAATTTCGTGTGTGTGTATTATCTAAGATTTGATTAAACAGTTTATTATTTTTTTAATTATTATTTTCTTTCGTCTCCGGCTCACTTAAAAATAATTTATATGCATTTAAATGCCTAGGCCATCTAGGCTGTTAGCAATTTGATGACGAGAGTGAAGCATTCAACTGTCAATTTTTTCTCCAAGCGTCTTCATGATGACTTTAAGATATTGTTCAATTTAAAAGTACAGCAATCCTTATTGCTTACAAGCTTTGTTGAAATAAAGATTTTAAAAGTTTATGTAACAGAGAGAAGTTTGTAATTTTGACCATTGGATTATCGCGATCTTATAAAGACACTGATGCCCGAATGTGATTTAAAATTCTGAAGATCCCCACGAAACTGTAATATCTATAATTTGTTATGATTTTTAGCAATATAAGAGAAGAAGCAAGGTTATATATTAAAGTGGTTTAAATAATCATTAGAAATTTGCATTTTTCTTAATGATCTGTTTTTTTAGTATGCGTAAAAATTATTTGATATGCAAAATGGCTGAAAAATATCTAAAAGTGTACGCTTTTTTAAATACCTTCTCATATATTGTTTTAATCTTAAATGTAAAATTAAAACTTTTTAATAATCTTTCATTAATTCTTAGAAACTTCAAAAATTTAAAAAAAAAAACGTCTTTGTTAATTTTTTTAAGAACACATTGCACGTGTTTGCTAGCATGAATTAGCTCAAATAAGGTTTTGAATTTGCATACACAAATAAATTTTTCTCCCTGTAATTAAAACCAAGTAAGCATTCCGTTTAAATTAGTTTACACTTGCTAGAAATATTACATCATAACAATTTCGGAATATTTTACTTTGTTATAAAAACTGTAAATAAATTTCCATATTATTATCTCTTGAATTAGTCTCTCGTTGAAAGATTCGTTTAGATACAATGTCACGATCCTTGAACAAAGGTGCATTACGTTTTATATGGAATTCCGTGCGAACTTTCTGCCTCAACGGATTCAAGAGCTTTAACAATGAAGATCTTCTATCTACACTTGACTTCTATTGAAGATAACTCTGATTACGCTAGAAAATCCTTCAGATGTATATATAACTTACACACTAAATCTATAATCTATTCTCCTTTATTATATGCAAAAATAATGCGTTTATTTGAAACTGTTTCCTATTAATTGTTTCCTATAATTATGTGCTATTGTCTATTATTAAATTTACTTAGACCACAGTCCATCAAACAATTTTAAGAAATTTGAAAGGCTAAATCAATAAAAAAAGACGTGGATTTTTTTCTCTGTAATTTTCCCGAAAGTAATTTGTATGAATTCAAGATCTGAATCAGTGCTAAGTCGAAACGCATTTATTTTTTTGTGTATTATAAGTATCTGAATGTATAAACATAAAATATATATTTTAAGAGGTTTGGTTAAATTTTGAATTAAATCATTCTATAACTATATGAAGGGAATTAGGAATATCATATGAAGATTTTGAGATCTAGTCGAATTTAATTTGCTGCAATTCTAATAGTTCTTGGTTTATAAATGCTATATTTACTTTAAATATTGCCTTTTATATATTTAAAAGTATTTCCTTTACACAAAGGATATTATTAAATTTCCTATATTGGAATAATGAAAATTTAGCTCCAGTTGCTATAACCTCTTTTTTCTCTCTCTCTTTTAAGGCGTTTTTTATACATCAATGATCAAAAGGTATGCAAGATACTTTGAAACAAAAAAAACTTGTGTTTCTCATTTTTGGAGTAGATTAAATTAATCTATATTAAATTTTTTATGATATTTATCCGCATGAAATATTTGTCTAACATTTTTTTAAATAAATCACTTCATATCTGTTTAGTAACATAATCGATTATAATCGATTTAGATTTATAATTATTCAATCGTTTTCAATGTTTCAAAGATAACGCATTTTGGAAACGCGGGTTGGAAACTCATATCCAGGAAATCATTAATGGTCTTCTAGTTTATTAACTAGCAAAATAAGTTGAAACAGATAAGAGAACTTTGAGAAATTGAAAATAGGATACTCAAAAGAAAGAAAAAATTTCAAAGGGAAGAAGAAGATTAAGTTACTTAAAAATATTGCTAAATGAAAGAGAATTTAAACTTTTCTTGCATATATAATGTAAAATTACTGTAATTGCAAAAAATATAAAATTTTGATTCAAGAATTTTGAGAACTTTTCTATAATTTATTTTCCAAAATATATTTAGACTGTTTTTATTTGCTACAAAATATTTATGAAATATAAGGTTTCATTAGAGAATAAGAATTGACTTGTAAAATTTATTTATTTTTATTCATTAATGACTAGTACCGAATCAAATTCTATATGTTTAAAAATGCATAATAAAAAGGAGTTTTGAACGTTTCAATTGCTCTCATTGTGCCTGTAGTAAAATTTAAGCGATGTTTACAATTGTTACAACAGGAGGGAAGAATACTAGGTCCGTGTTTTAGGATTTATTAGAGAGAAAAGAGGTTAAAGTTTTTTTAAAAATTTAACAAAATGAAATTATTATTGAGGAATTTTATTTATCCAAAATAATATTAATTTGCAATGGATTATGTATTAATTTACCTATTGTAAAATAACATCAAATAAAATCTGAATGCGTGTTTTTTATCTATATTAAATGAAAAAAGCACTAATATATATTTCAAGCTTTGTTTCCTGTTTTGCAAAAATATTTTTTTAAAAAAAACAGAGCATTTGCGAGCTAATTAAGTCTAACTGTGGACTAAAATTACGTTACAATACGAAACTTTAACACATAGAATTCGATAAATTTCACCCTAATTTTTAAAATCATTAAATTAAATTTATTATTAATCCAAATTTCTATCTATGAAGAAACAAATTTATTCTTACGAATTTGGGAAGTAAGAGATTAAATTTCCGATTTATTCAAAATTAGCTAAAACTTTTTTAATTCGACGTAAAAATTGCATTTATTTGAATATTTTAAAAAAATAACCGCAAGAGATATCGTATAAAGTCTTTTCTTAAGTATGTAAGAGTTTAAAAAAATAATTTCAAAATTTTTTTATCATTCTCATTATCATTTAATTAAATATTTCATTATTAATACAAACTTCAACTTATGGAAAAATAAAATTATTTTTAAGGATTTGGGAAGTTACAGAGTAAATTTCTAATTTATTTAAAAAAAATTAGTTCAATTTTTTAATTTAACAAATAAATTTGCCGAAGAATAACTTTAAAAATTAACCATAGAAGAGATACCATGTTAGGTCTTTTCTTAAGTATATAAACTTTGAGAAGTTATTGCGAAAATTTCATAACATTCTCATTTAATTTTATCTTGCTGCATGTTTTTACAAACGAAAAAAATCTACTCACTTCTGATGGCCCAGTCTTTAATATCCATCACACCTTTAACCAGCATCAGCAACCCTTGCAAACAATTCCTGCTTAGTCGAATTTCAGTGACAGTTGACATGAGGTACGGAAATGCCACCTTAATTCCAGAATTGACAAGCTTTTTCAATCTCTTTTCAGTTTCTGCAATGGATTCAATATGTTTTTCATTGTGGTTACCCTCTAACCTCTTTTCCACAACCGCCCCATCCGCATAGTCAAGAATCAGCACAACACAGCATAGCGCAGCAAGCACAAGAGAGAGAACCCTCATAGTCTTCATCCTTCTCTGAAGATGAACCTTTGATCAATAAACCGTCATAGTCTAAGAGTGGACATTTCAATTTCAAGGGGACCTTGAAAAAGCTGAGAAAGTTACTTACGTCAAGCGATAAGCGTAATAGAAGGTGAGGTGGGGAGGAAATCGTCCAAAAGCCTGCTTCGTATTGCTAACCGGTATGCCTTGAACATATCTAGAATCAGATGTTAAGAGGAAAACAATTACTAAAATTCATTTATCTCGATATATGGTGAAAGTATTTAGGAATGGGAAAGGGAGAGGAGGTATATAATTTTCTATGATAGTATCTTTTGGGTTTTACTTTACTTAATTCGAAATTTGTGTTAAAAAGAGTTCTATGTTCTATCGTATTTAATTGAATTCCATTTTTCAATTCCTACCATTAGTTCACACTTTCCATATATATATATTTATATATATCTTGTTCAAATGTTCAATCGTTAATAAAATACTTTTTATTCATCCACTCAACTTCAAATACATTTTTTAAACTTGTAGTGGATGGCACTTGATGTTAATACATTTTTTCAAATATTAAGTAATTAATAATTAGTAACAAGCAAATTAGTAACAACACAGTGGCGCGCACAAGAGGGGGTCCTGGGGGTCCGGACCCCACCCCCTCAAATCCCTTGATTTTTCCCCCGATTGATTATAATTCTAAGTATATAGTACCAAAAATTTAATTAAGTATTTGTTATTAATGATTAATTTTATTAATTAATGCTAATTATTTTTTCAATAATTAGTTTTTTACTGTATTTTGTTCCCCAAAATCGATAAAATCAAAAAGAGCATGATACAAGAATGGTGAACTTTCGACCCCGTACCCCCCCTTGAAAAATTCCTGTGTGCGCAACTGGTCTAACACCATATATGAAAACGAAATTCGCTCATTGTGTCGCTGTAGTGCAATATTTAACGCGTTGGAGTTCTAACCCAAAGGTCGGGGGCTCGAATCCCACCTGGGATGGCCTAATTTCTAAGACACTGTGGTTTCTTTTTTCTATACTATTTTAGTAAGAATAATTAAATTTAAAACTTAACTCAGTGGCACGACAGCCCATGAGGGTCAAGGCCTACTGTGTCCAACTCAGTATACGTGACCTTGGGCCCTGGGGTGCATGAGCAGATCTTCCGGTCAGGTGGTCAGTCTGACATGAAACCCCCGGTGTTAAGTTCCCAAGCAAGAGTGGTACTTATTTATCAACCACTGAAGGGATGAAAGGCTGAAATAATCTTGCCCATCCCGGGAATTGAACCTCGGACCTGTGGCGGGGAAGCGCAATACACTAACCATTCAGCCACTAGGCGAATAATTTAATTTTATTAATGAATAAATAGTAACAAACACATAAAAAATAGTCCAACATTCTATATAGGAAAAAAAATGGAAAATTGCGAGGAAAATCGCTTTTATTTTGTCACTTAATATTGTAATTCTGTCGTATGTATATACATATTTATATTAATTGTAATTATTTCATAAAAAGTAACTAATATAAAAATTTCCTTTGTTGACCTAAGTAGGAATTGACTTTAATTTTTTTATATTACTCTTGTTATTATTCTACTAGGGAATTTGTTTCAGTTCACCCGTGTACAGATAATATTTCAGAATAGTATGAATTAGTCTTAGTGGATAACATTTAATATATTTTCTTTGGAATTTTTTTTTAAAAAAACTTAGCCAGTAACGTCAAACTTCAGAATGCACGGAATAAAATATTCAAAATTATATTTTAATTCGTGATAACCTTCCAATTAAAAGTTATTGTGTGTAATCTGGAAGATATTATGGAATATTATGGAAGAATATGGAATTATATATATATATATATATATATATATATATATATATATATATATATATATATATAAACACAGTATACTGTGTTTAATTCCATATTCAAAACACGAGTTTTATTAAGAAAAATGTTTAAATCTTCATTCTTATTCAAAGACAGTTTTTATTATTATTCATGAGCTTACAATAAACTCATAAAAAAAAACCTTTGACTATGCTACCGCAAAAGACTTACTATAGGTATTTTAATTTTTTGTACATGAATGGTCAAAAACATATATAGAATATTTATTGAAGGTATTGCAGAGTAAATAAGTACAATTTATATAATAATTATTATTTTAAATAAAGAGAAATGCTTAAATGTAGAAAAAAATATAGATTTGAATTTATTTTATAAGATTATTAAATTTCATTTTATATAAGAACTTTAAATAAAATGTTTTTTGTTTAACTTAATTTATACCTAAAAAAATATTTTTTTATGGAAAAAGTGCATTTTATTTTTTTCAGTGTTATGTAAAATATTTTTCGTACGGGTCTTTATGAAGGGCTTTGTTTTCTTGCATTAGGAAAGTATAATATAGATTGTTTGACAACAGGCTAGAATAGTGGCTTAGAAGCTCTTGAAAGAGAGAGAGCATTACCGTTAAAGACAGTGGAGCACACAAGGGGGGTCCTAGGGGTCCAAACCCCCCTCCCCAAAGCACTTGATTTTTTTCCGATTGATTATAGTTCTAAGTTTATAGTACGCGAAATTTAATTAAGTATTTGTAATTAATGATTAATTTTATTAATTAATGCTAATTATTTATTTAATAATTAGTTATTTACTGTGTTTTGTTCCCGAATATCGACAAAATCAAAAGGAGTTTGATACAAGAATGGTTAACTATCGACCCCGAACTCCCCCCCCTTGAAAAATTCCTGTGTGCGCTACTGGTTAAAGAACATTTCTATACTTCTATAAATATCTTGAAAAATTGGGTGCATTGGCACATTAAACTTGGTTTTAAAAATGTGTTTCTTGTACAAATTATATGCTTTAAAACAGTCTGATTCTTATTGCCGTATTTTCTCGAATCTAAGTCGTGACACAAATTCTCAACATCTTTTCGTGAAAAAATAAAAAAAGTATAAAATTGTTTATCAGTATCTGAGATTTAAGAAATTTAAAAAAGTTTTAAAGTATCCGACTATATTTGGAACCATGATTTTGCAAAAGCGTATAAATGGATAATATTTGTGATATTTAGTGTCACTTAGATCAGAAAACGTATATAAAATTGTTTTAAGAATATAATTACAATAAAAAATGAATTAAGTGCAATATTTTGACAAAAAAGAACATAGAATGACCCATTTTTAAAATATTCTCCTTTTGCGAAAACATGCTTCTATTATAGTAATATTTTGTCTGTATATAGCTCAAACCTCTGTACAGAGGCTCAACTAGAATTTTTGAAATATATAACTTAGAAGTGGGTTTATCCATGTCTTACGACAACAGAGGGGAGAAATTTTAAGAAAAAAACGCCGATAATTATTTCAATTGGTTGTAACTCTGAAAATAATGTGAATTTTTCAAAAATCATAGTTGAGTCTCTGTACAGAGGTCTGATCTATATACAGGCAAAATATTATTATAATAGAAACTTTTTTCACAAAAGGAGAGCATTTTGAAAAAAGGTTATTCTAAGTTAATTTTTTGCCGAAATATTGCATTTAAATAATTTTTTTTGTTAAATATAATTAAAACAATTTTATACATATATTCTAATCTAAGTGACACTAAATATCATGAAAATTATCTATTTATGCACTTTTTTTAAATCGCGGTTCCGAACGTAGTCGGATACCTTAAAGGATGATCTAACAAGAAGTGAATAATATTAATCTATTATTTTGCGAACAGTAAAAACTTTTAACTACACTCATGAACCTGTAATTGCTCCAACCGTCGATATCGTGTTGAACTCCCCCTTCTCCAACGAATTTTTTCGTCTTCGATTCTAAGCCACATTCAGTTTTCAGTAGCATTAACATATGAAAAATTCTGAATCCTGTAATCATCACCAAGTATATCGAGCTAGAATTAATTTTTAATCAAATCCTTCATCAACGTAGAATGATATTTTAGTATAATTGATTTACTTTTATTTTCTTAATTATTGTTATCTTTATTCTGAATACTTTTAAAATCAAATTAGAAATTTCGAAAGAAAATATGTTTACTTTTTATGAATCTTTAATTTGTATGGGGAGAAATATTGTTCTACTTCATTATTAATAGTAATTAACGTTAATATTCAGTTACTAGAGAATTGTTTTAATTCTTATAATTTATTAGCCACAAAAAGGGCTCTTTTTACAGCTATTGATAAATTAACCATTTTTCAGTTATGTTCAATTAAGTTTTATTCAGGCCTTCTTTCACTAACAATAAACATGATTTCAATCTATATTGTGCCGATAAAAGATGTCTTTTTAATGTTTTTTTTAAATATTTTTAATTACCGTAAAATCCGGAGTATAAAGGTCAAATTTATTTTAAAAGGTCAAACAATATAATGGAGAATTAATTTGTTAAAAGTATTTTAAAAATGTCTTTGATCTGACTAAATAATTTATGAAAGTATATTTAAAATGTTTTCGCACACATATTTTCAGAATATTATATAGAAGATTCAGAACTATCTTAAAATCCGGCGCACTGAAAACGCACACCTGTACTTTCGAGCTACCTTTTTTAATTTTTATGTATTTTCACCGTACAACGCGCGCACCCTTTTTTATGAAGAAACATGGAATGTGTGTGTGTACAGGTGCAATTCTCTTATGTTTTGAAGTCACTTATTCGAGGTATTATGCCAAGTTTAAAAAAATAGTATACTTGTAGAAATATATCCCTTTAAGTTCATAAATAATGTCTTTTCTTTTAAACAAACAAAATTTCGATCTATATAGATGTCTAATTTTTTTATGTTCATCTGCTTTTTTTTTTACTTTTAAAGCTTTTATTTTTATACCCGGTGTATAACGTGTAACCGTAAATTTCGATCTTATTCTTTGTGTTAAAAGGGCGCGATGTAAGCCGGATTTTACGGTACATCCTCTGGATGAAGAAATCAGTTCTTTACAAAACTTTCTATATAATAATAAAATGATGTGTAGCGGATTATAGTCAAGAATGAGATACCAGGTGAGTTGCTGACCTCGTCTTCAGGTCGTTAACTGTACGTAAGCGCGCATATGTGCGTGTTACGTTATTATATTGTATTTAAGGTATCCGACTACCCTAAAATCATGATTTTTTTTTGAAAAATAGACAATTTTTTATGATTATATTTTATAGGCCGTCTTATTAGCTTCATAAAAACACCAAGATTTTTATTTTCAGTTCACTAGAACAAAAATTACAGGTGTTTAAAGCAGATGCTATAACTTTACGTAAGATGTCAAACTTTAAAATGCGTTTTACTCGAAATGTGTGTTTTTTTTTTTTGAAAAACTCAAACAGGGACAGCGATTGCTCAAAAAGTTTTGGAAATAATTTGCTGAAATTTTTTTGTGTTCGTTTTGTATAACAGTAGAATTGTTTTAACCTTCAGTTTGTATCAATCACTGTTTTATTACAAAATTTACAGTCCTTTATGTGAATATAATTACTGTTTTTTTAAGCAATTTTATATAATCACTAAGATAAAGTGCTCTAGTTTTTGTAAAAATTAAAATACCTCTTATTCTAAAGGTCATTTGAAAAAGGAATAGCAAAGTAATACATCAAAATTGAAAAATTGAGAATATGTTCATTTATTATTTGCACAGAGCGGGCCCCGTTTATGTAATTTTTAGTCAATTTTTGCCCATTTTTTACCATTTTAGTAGTAATAATTTTTTTTTCTCTTCTTAATTTTAGCTTTTTTTTTCTTAAAATGTACTAATTAAATCTAAAAACCACAAAAAAATCTCCATATCTCCATTATTTTAAAAAAAAGTTGTTGCAAGTAGTCGGATATCTTAATTTATTCTCGACAGGAACGCTTTTTACAAAATATTAAAAAAAAGTAACCGTAATTCTGAATCCTTCATTAAGGCCATTTGAATCGCGTGACGACCTTTTACTTATAATCCATGTGTCGTGCTTACCATACTCAGTCAACACAATTGTTACTTAACTTGTTTACAGTTTTCTTTCACTTTGTTACCTTACTAGCTCTTCAATACTCCACAAATAAACAAGAATCTGTGGCACGTGTAATAGATATTTTTTCTAAGTTAAAATGTATATTTAGTTATTCGAAGTTAAGTGTACAAAATTGTGAGAATGTAATTAGTGATGAATATTTACATGATTTAATTCGCTTTATTAGAAAGGGATCATTGATTTCATTTTCCTAAAATTGCATTTGTCGATAAAATTCTACTACAATGTTTAAAACAATGAATTACGAAAACAATGGAAGTAATAGTTATTAATATTTGCGTTAAACTATGCTCAATTTTCTAACAAAAAACTAAATCTTGTTAGCTCCTAGTGAATTGAAATTGAAACTTTGTTAGGCTGAAAGTTCAGAAATGTAAAAAATTGCTTAGACATTTTACAAAGATTTTGACATAACTGAAAAGTACATTGTACAGAGGCACACATGAGGGTAAGTGCAGGGGAGTCCGTACTCCTCCACCCCCGATTTTTTTTCCGACTGATTATGTATAATCTTATGCCAGAGTGGTGTAACGTACACCCTCACGACCCCCGCACTGCGGGGGGGGGCAAAGCCTGACTGACGCCAAGTACATATTAGGGCTTGGGGTCCAAAAGCTGACTTTGCAGGGAGGCCCTAATATTCTCCGTTACGCCACTGTCTAATGTATGTAGCAATATAAAAAAACTATGTATAATAATTTACTATTCTCATACAACAAATTATTTCTGATAATTTAGTTAAGTATTTGTTATTAATAATTAATTTTATTAATTAATGCTAATTATTTATTCCATAATTTATTTTTTACTGTTTTTTTTCCCGACAATCAATAAAATCTGAAGAATATGGTTGGTGGCATATTGGGGTATGATACGAGAATGGTGGACTCTCGATCCCCTCCCACTGAAAAATTCCTATGTGAGCCACTGACATAGTTAGCCACTGTAGTTTCATGCAAAAGTTAAAAAAGAATTCAATATTTCTACAATTTGATTTGTTTGTTTAGTTAGAATTTTTTTATTAAATCGAAATATTTAAATATAAATACAATATTTATAAATTTAAAACGGTATTATTCTTTGATTGGAATTCGAATTTTCAATGAGTGTAGTTTTTTACTTATATATATATATATATATATATATATATATATATATATATATATATATATAAAAATTATTATGCACACTTCCACTCACACATCTTTTATTTCATATAATAATTATGCTGTCTTCAATCTTCATTAACCTTTTATCATTTATTTCAAAATAATAGCCGGAAAAAAGAAATATTCTTTTTTTTTTGTCATCGACACTTTTTCTTCACTTCTAAAGATAATTGAAGAGTTTTTGGTTTTAAATGAATTTCTCAATAAAACTCTTGCTCATATTTTCATTTGACAGAACTAAAAAAAAACGTCGTTTATGTGTTTTCAATCCTAAAGAAGTTCATTTTGTATATTTATTTTGAAACTTTGAATGGTATGCATTTAAGTTTATTCTACTTTTATACTTAATAAAATGTAAAGAAAGTGCTAGATAAAAAAATAGTTCACAAAAGAATGTATTTATATTTTGGCATAGCAGGTTTGATTGATTGATTTAATATTAACGTCGCACTGTTCAGCTACACGAGGGCTTTTGGCGATGAACCATGGTATTTATAATTTTGGCAGATTTACGTGCATCGCTGAATTACTGGGATCGAACTTTGGCATAGCAGGAATTATTAACAATAACTTTTATTGAGAAAAAGCAGAGCAATATGCGTTCAAATGGACAAATCTAATTATGTAAGTCAATCAATATCAATAATATATGATGGGATCTATTGATGAGACTAAAATGAAGTGTAAATCTTGTGCGACATTTTTCATTCCATATATATATTCTTATAATATTAATTTCTTGGTTTTTGTAACTGAATTATATGATTAGAATTCTTTTAAATGTGTATTCTGTCCACATAATAAAACAACTTAAATTGCAACAGTGACAAGTAAGCCAAACGGTTGTGATTGACTTATTGTTCTATAGTTCCCCAAATGCTATACACCCCGAAAAATGGACTATGCTTAAAAGATATTTTTTTAAGGAACTAATTAGTAAGTACTCAACTTAAAACTGAAAAAAAACTTCGAGATAAACAGAAGTTCTAATTAATTTCACGAAAGAAGAAAAAAATAAAGTTGCAAGTAAATTGGATTGAGAATGAGGAATTTACTCACACAAAAACCAATTCAACGTAATTTAAGTTAAATCCAGGTCAGCTACTAATATAAAACGAGTTCTCTTTTCTGTTGACAATGCTACTTTCTTTTTTTTTACCATAAGAATGTCATATACAAACATATATTTCAAGAACACATTTATACATAAACCCAAAAAAGTAGGTTCTTTTAGTTCTTAACAAATTTTTACAAACCATTTTTAAATAGAATTTGGATTCTTTTAAAAAAATAAAATTGATTATACAAATTTGGAACTAAAATTAGCATATTTGTATATGTACTTCAATAAAGATTGTTCGAATGATCACACACGTAGATATATTTTTTCCACAAGAAAATGTTTTTTCCATATTAAGAAGAGGATATTTGAGGTCAATGAAACCAATTTCAAGATATGAACCAATTGTAACCAATTTTATTTTGATACGAGTTTACTGATTTTCGGTTGGATTAAATTATTATTCTTCAAAAGTTTGTCTTTTGCTTATCTGTTCTTTCTCTGCTTGTGTGTGTTGCAACTACATAGAAATAATGCATATCATTTTGATAATTTATTTCAGTGTAATGAATTAGTTTGATGTTGCCGTCTACAATGGTATAAAAGGAAATAAAAAATATTCAAATGGCTTTCGGTAGTCAAATACTTTGCAAGGGAATGCAAGGAAGAAATTTAAACAATTTTATAATATGAATTAAAACATTCGATCCGGAAATATGACATTAGATGCGTCATTTCAAATTATATATTGGATTATAAATTATATTAAAATTGTAAAATGTTGTTTTTAACAAAAAAATTTTGAGAATATTCTTTTCCTGAATATTCTATCTCTGAAAAATTACCAATATTTGTATATATTAGATGAATTCTAAAATCCCGAAACAAAATTTGAGAGTCGGTATAACCCACTAAAGCAAACATTTTTAAGCATACAAATGTATAATTGGAACTGAAGCATTAAGGACAAACCCAAAAAATTGAGATATGAAGGGGAAAAACAGAAACATCGTTGCATAATTTTTTTGTGGTAGTTCTTACATTAAAATGCTAAGAATAACTACCATCTATATTAGTTACAAAGTTGGCAGATGCAATCTGTAATTGGCTGACAATATTAGTTATAGAAGACAGTACACAGCGTGACACCTGTGATCTAATGCCATTTTGCCTATATTCGACCATATTGAAAGTTTACAAACACCGAAAAATTAGATATGCTCTAATACGTGGATTGTATTCGCTACATAGATGCCATGTAGGATTTACCATGTTTGATCATTTTAATGGTTAACCCGATCACCAGATCTATCCAGTTTTGATTATTTCCTATGTCAGGATTGGAAGATACTCTTTTATGAGACTCTTGGTGACTCTGCTAAGTAACACTGCGCTCAAATAATCATCGAAATGTAAGCGTACGAGAAAGACTTAGGATTTTGAAATTGCTCGCTAATCAGTCATTCGACGATAACAAGCTTGTATTACCAGTGGCGTAACGGAGAATATTAGGGCACCTTGCAAAATCAGGTTTTGGGCCCCAAGCCCAAATATGTACTTAATCTCAGTCAAACATTGGACCCTCTAGAGTCCCAGGGCCCCCCACAATGCGGGGGTTGTGGGGGTGTATAGGCTACACCACTGTGCATTACTGTTGGTAATCGTCATATTCAGCATTTATTGTATACATAACTGTAATAAATGTTGTAAATAAACATTGTGGTTGTGTTTCAATAAATTCCTATATCAAAATGCTTGCTTAGGGAAATGTATCACATCCCAAAGTTTTTAGTTGCTAAGATTAAGCTTTTGTTGATACATAACTGAGGCATTTAACTTTCACCTATAGTATCTTATACGTATATTTACATTGTCGCAATGTTGTGATATGGTCCACTTTCATTCTGGTAGTAAATTCCCTTGTGGATACAGTTGTATTCCTTTACACCAATGCTTTTAAAGCAGCATTTTTCAGAGCATTTGTTGAGAATGTTTGGTCTTCCAAGCGGTTCACTTTAAAAGAAAAAAAATTACTAGACCGAAATATTTCAAAGCAACGTTACTCTTTTCGATCGTTAACAGCATTCTCCCCAAACGTTTGGTTTATATTGCGTGAAGCTTTTGCAGCATTATTATCAAGTTTATACCCATGTAAAAATTATACGAATATCGGTTGAACTCATACCCTTATAAAATTCAAAACAAATAACAAAAGGGAACGCTTTTGAGAAAAATCTTTTTTAATGACATCTGACTGTAGCAATGAACATTACGACTATTTAAACGAGGTTATGCCAAAAACAAAAGTATAACGAAAACAGCGAGACAAACGTTCACAAGCAAAGTAAATCAGACACTTCATTTACACCAACCAAACTAATAGAATATCACAAATTAAAATACAGAGTTGAACGTTAAAGGAATAATATATCAAATCTTTTTTGAGTGCATTATTAATATTTCTAGAGCACAAGGGCGTAAAAGACAATATTAAGCCCCCCTCCTGCAAAGTCAGGCTTTGTGCCCCAAGCCGCATCTTACGAAATACTTGGCGTCAGTCAAGCTTCAGACCCCCAAGAATCTTGGTCTCCACGTAATGCGGGAGTGTATGTTACACCAGTGCTCCCCAACCTTTTTATCGCCGCGGACCGGTCAACGTTTGATAATTTTGCCGCAACCCGCCGAGGGGGGAGGACGTGGATTGCTTTTGCTTTAGATTGCTTTGATTTAATAATTTTAATTTAATTGTATTCAAACGGGCCTTCTCAGAATAAAATATAACTACATCGAAAAATGAATATTGAGTGATTTTCATAAAAAGTAGCCCAAATCCATCAAAAATATACTGCAGTAAATAAAATGGAAATAATTTAATGTTTCTTGTGTGGACTGGCAGTATTTGATCCACGGACCGGGGGTTGGAGACCACTGCGTTACACCACTACTAGGGCAAAGTACTAGCTAAATCGCACTTCTTGTTATCTGATCATAGTTGGATCGTGCTCCAGCAGTCGTATATCATTGTGATGGTATGCACTAAAAAATTCAATTTAATATTATTTCACCAAAATTTTTTTTTGGCGTTAAATGTAAATTATATTAAGGATTCCTCAAGTATTTATGTAATATATGCATGCAATGTAGACATTTTAATTTGAATTGGAAAAATTAAAAACTTTTGTTCAATGAGTGTCTCGACTTCAAACTGTGTTTCACGGAACCCTGGGGTTCCACAAGGCATACCCAGGGGCTCCCCGAGTCACAATAAAAAAATTGAGAAGAAACGTATAAATATGTATGCAAAGTTATTATTTATATGAAGTTTGTATAATTACAAGTATATAAAACTCATCCTATTCATTAAAACTGAAAATTTTCTTTAAATATAATAAACTATTTTTTAACATTTTTTTAAAGACTTTTGTTATAATATAATAAAAAGAATATCAAAAATGTTTTATCTTTTTATATATATGCTTCCTACTAGACTGGGAATATTCTATTGTCCACTATCTTGGTTTCCACGAGATAATTTTATACTCGTTAATTAACACAGTGCCTTACATAATTAAATAATTTTCTAATGGAAAATGCACTATTTTGCAATTGTGGAAAAAGTACATATAATGAACGAGAGGAAACAAATTATCAACAGATTCGATGTTAAAATCTAAATTTAAGCAAGAACAGCTCCTGAATTTTTTGTTGCACATTTATGAAAAATACATAGTATTTCTCACACAGTTATAAACATTTTAATGCCATTCAGAGCATTGCGTTTAAGTGAAATATATTTCTCAACGTGAGTGGCTACAAACACTAAGTATAAAAACAAATCAAACGCAGAATATGAAGTGTGACTACAGATAATGTCAATAGACGTATACTTCGAAAATTTATTTGAAAAAAAGCAAGCACATATCTCAGTTACTAAATATAATGCACAAGTAGGTGACACTTAGATCACAAATAATATTATTAATGAGTAAATTATATTATAAAAATTACATTATAGAATTTTTAATAATAAATGCAACACTTCTTTTAATTGTCTCAACATAAAGTGCCTATAATAGGTTGATCTACTTTAAGTATTATTTTGAGGTATATTCTAAATATGTAGGAGGAATGGAGTTCTACGAAAACACTTTCTCGTTCTATAGACTCCACGAAAACACTTTTTACTTCTAGAGGTTTCCCGAAAACACTTTCTATTTCTAGGGGTCCACGAAAACACCTTCAAGTTCTAGGAGTTCCGTGAGTTGAAAAATTTTGGTGTAGAGCTTAAAAATAATTACGGAAAAATGTAAAATTTTAAAAACATCTTTATTACTATGGACTTAATACCTTTAGAATTTGAATTCATAATGAACAAAAAAAAGAGTATTTGTAACACCTTTTAGATACAACAAAAAAAAAAATTAAAAACTGAAAAGATTGGTACACGCGCTGACAATGAAAGAAAGAAAAAGCTGTAAAAAAATTGCTATAAAAACACCTCAGTTCGTCCACATTTCCGATGTCATCTTATTTTATTCTCCCACACCAAGTGCGCGAAAGGCCTTAGAGAGAGACCGTGACACATTTAACATGATTAACCCTACCTCTTACTCATCATGCAGTCTTTGATCTGATTTATGGAACTAAAATATTTTACCACGTATTTTTAAAACTATACAGTTGAAAACCAGAGCGCAGAAGAAAAAAGGATTTTCGTTGTAATGTTATATGCTGAAGAAGCAATCTTGCATTTAAAAATACTACCTATGATAATTCTCAATCAAATGGTTTTTACAGTCTATTTAATTTTAGAGTTTTTAAAAAAAAAAAAATAGCTGAGAGGTATTTTTATATGAATATATTTTATTTATAGGAAAACATACCTTTAATCTATTTGCTTAGCTCCTCATTAAAATACTCAAGTTAAACTTGACACATAGCGTGGAACAGAAATGACATTTATAATTTTCATCGTTTAATGACGGAAAAATTCCTAAGTATTTTTGTCCTTGAAGTGTCAGTTTCTTCGTTGACAGTAAACAAATATCATTCGTATTGAAAAGAAAAAAACCAGGCTTAAAAAAAGTGATAATTTGCTGCTTCTTTAAAAAAAATATTCATTTTCTAGAAATATAATTTATTTTATCACAGTTCTAAAAATACTCATTTTAACAGTATATAGACTTTTATTTTCTATTAAAAAAATAAGATATTGCGAAACTTTCTGCGATATTTTCACGTGAAATGTTTATCTGTCTTTTAAAAATCTATGGATAAATATCTTAAGTACAATTATTGTATCTGTAAAAGAGAAAAGGCTTATTTTTTAAAAAAATTATGCAAATAAAATGTAATTTAACATATCTGAATGAAATAGATAATCTGATAAACAACACTTTTATTACATTTAAGTAAACTGTAAGAAATGTACTATTCAGTAATATACGAGAGAAAATATTTTTTCTACAACCGTGCGCTAAAAATGTGTCTCTTTAAGAATACATTTTTAAACAATACTACTCAAATATATCTTCTTCAAAAAAAGTAGTTTGCAATCATTCCAACATTCATTATATGGATTACCAATATCAAATTGAAAAAAAAGCACACAAATAATTAGGATCGCAAGTTATAACGGAACCCACATATTCTGTTTAGCTAATTCTGAAGATTCTGCATTAGTAAAGTTCAAGAGGTCATTCTAAAAAATAGAAATAAAGACCAGATCAAAGTATGAAGGGATGATCAACTATAATACTCAATTCTAAGTAATTAAACTTTTACTTATCTGTTGCTCTCAGACAAGGATGGGGCTACGGGTATGAATTTTGGGGGATGGAGGATCTCAGAATGATTATTTTTATCACACTAAACAATAAGTCAACCCGTTGAATTTGCTGTTTCTCCTTGGAATCTCTTCCCATTATTTAATATTATATTATACGTTAGCACATATTATTCCTCTGGGAAAAAGAGCCAGTTAAAAACCTTTAAAGAAAAACCCTAAAATAGTTTGAAACGAATCGGAGTTCAAGGGGATAGATTATCAAATGACAATGTAAAACTCAACAACCTTTATCAATCCAGTATTTTAATTGTGAATAATCAATAAAAGCAAAACAAACCCCAAATACTGACCAATAATTATAAATTCCCTTATTTTTTATATATGATTTGGATTACTATACTATTTGCCAATTCTAGAAGTAGTCTAACAGGAGCCGCACGAAGCTTTGCGAGTTTTAATGCAACTCTCCAAAATTTAAATAATACATAATCGAAGCCAATCTTTTCACTTACACACAACCACGAAAATCTCTTTTTCAGTGGCGTAACGGAGAATAGTAGGGTCCCCCTGCAAAGTCAGGTTTCGGGACCCAAGCTGGATATTAAGTAGTTAGCGTCAGTCAGGCTTTGGGCCCTCTAGAGCCCTGGAACCCCCCGCAATGTGGGGGTGTACGTTACGCCTCTGCTCTTTTTACAACTACAATCTCAAATCACATTTCAGATCACTTTAAACAGCAATTCTAATCTGCATATATCATGACTCCTTCATAAGTCAAATCAATCAAACAATCCATAAAATAGATTTTTCTACAGGTTAGTTGAAATGCGACCATAAGATTGAGAACCACCATAAGGTTAAGACAGAATCCTCACGAGACAGCACATTACAAAATTTCTGTCAGTGGTGTTCGAGTCGATTTCTGTGCTGTTAGCTCTTGTGTCAATAATTCAAGTGAATAGTGAATTACTGCGTTGATTTATTCTGCTGTTCCCTAAATCTTTAGATTAGGTCTCAAAATCGTTATTAGTGTAGTATGGAACTATAAAAGTTAGGTTTTGCTTAAGATGCCATGCACATCACACTTTGTAATAATTGTTATTTAGAAGAACCATTGCCACGTACAATTACTCTTCTTGTAGTCCTTGAGCGAGTCATTTAAAATCGATTGATGAGAGCCAACCTATTCAACAAAAAGATGTTTCAAAATAGCATTCCCACAATAGTAAAAAGAATTAGTGAATAACTATTTTCTTCATATATACAAAAAAAAGTTCTAAATCTGTAATCATAAATAGTAAAGTATAAAGTTTTTCTAATATTATTCATCGCGCTCTTCATTTGTAATAAATATCATGTTTGCTAATTTTTAAAGGTTGTAATAGGTTCTCTCTGCTCCCTTTTTCGAATCCTTTATGGGAAAATTTCCAACAAATTGTTTGATATAAGGACCTCTTTCTGTAAAGGAACTGTGATGTATGTATAGCATAACTTCTATTTAAAGTTAAGTGGATTGAGTTCGTGAGTGACAAAAAGAAAAAATAGCAATTGGAAGTGTTATTATTAGATTAAATTGCAGTTATATTTGAATTGTTGGTGTATAAAAAAAGGGATTAAGAACCTTGTGGTGAGGACTCAAGGAATCAGGCCGAGTATCTGTATTTGTTGATAAGTATTTTTTCCATTATAAATATTAAGAATAGACTAAAACTGACTAGCTCTCTAAAAGGGTCATTAAAAGTTGAAGTAATTGACGGGTTACGAAATAAAAATTGTTTTTTCAGTGATGGCTCTTCATTCCACCAAACCTCTCAACAACGCTAGCGGGGGTTCACAAGGCTAATTTTCAGGAGACCATGTGATATGCATCCGTTGTTGTTCACAAAATTTTCAATTAACTTCAAATTTGAATTCTTCTAAATACAATGACGCAATATACCCATTGCGCAGCAAAATACATATGTCGAAATATTCCTTTGATGTAAAAGAATGAACTTCCAATTGTTTTTTTTTTAATATAAAAACTCTAACAATATGAAACAAAGAACCAAGTCAATTCTCTTCCAATCCAATTATAAGAATATGAAAATTTGACTAATTTCTCATTAACAAATTATTCTCATTCATAAAAACAATTCTTTTTAAATGGAGCAACTCTTAAACATAATTGAAATAATCAAAAATATATCCTCTTTTCAAAAGTTCTGTAGAATATCTTCATACAAATCGTTTAGGTTTAAAATGAAATCATTGTCCTAAATTAATGCTCATCAATGTGTTATTACGAACAGATCAAAAGATAAATGATAAATTAAAAAGAGGAAGAAAATTGGGAGAGAGGCGTACTGAGTAATAAGATGTCATTCTGATTATAACGTGTATAAATTTTTATTTCGCTTTATTTTGTCAAATATCTTGCAAGCATTTATTCTTTTTTCTCATTAAAATAGTTATCATTGCAAATGCTCTTCTTTTATTTGAAAACATTTAATAATAGTCTAATGCATAAGACAATTACTAGTTGGTCATTTCTATACGAAAATGTAAAAGATCAAAACGTGTTAGTAAAAGGAATTGAGAGAAAGCATTATTTTATAAAAATTAATTTAAAAAGCATTATTCATCTATGCATTCAGCCATAAATCGAAATTTGAAGAAAGTGTGTCACTTTAAAAATCAAGGTGAATGTACAAACCCATTAAATTAAGAGTAACACCTGACGTTCTAATTACTGCATTCAATTGAATCTAATGTTTTCTCATGATTATTTATTAAGCTATAATCGGCCTTTCTCGAGATCATTGCATATGGAAATTTTGGACCGGGTAATTTTTTATAAATCTGCCGGTTCTTCCTCTATTTTATTTAATAACTATATGAATTTTATTCTATCTCTAATCAGAAAAGTTATTAGATTCAATAAGAGAATATTAATTTTTTTATTTAAATAATTCAAAAATGAAGTTTTTCCCCTTTATGAAAGCATTACATAAAACCTTAACATGTTTAAAAAGAATTTCTAACTAAGATCTTATAGCAAAAAAAAAAATACTATGAGATCTTATAGCAATGTTAAATATATCCCAATCTTCTATTGTTATAGGAAAAATTATCCAACAAACCATTTACTTTAGTTAAAATGAGTCGGTTTCAATGAATTACTTTTACAAAATACCTGAAACATATTTCTTGTAAGAAATTCCTTACATCAAAAATCTTCAATCAGAAAAACCTAGATGAATTTTTCTTCCTTGGTTAAATTCTTGATTAATTGATCGGCAGGGTGGATCGAAATTTTTTTTTTCAGAATTTCAAAAGCTACCAATGCGAAAAAGATGTTTTTTGCATTACAGGTGAAAGGGAAAATTAAATAAAAAATTAATTTTTATGTTAAGTACTGTCACAAAGGAAATGAAGTTGAGATATTTAAGTTTTTTTTTTCATGTTAAAAAGTCAAAGTAAATTTTATTAGAGAAAAACAGAGGTATGTTAATACTTTTTAACATTTATTGTGATAAGAGGACACTTACTAAGTAAAGTACATTTTACAGCTTTAGTAATAAATTAAAAAAAAAACGACTATCGAAATTGCAGTGGACTACTTGCATCGGACTGATTTGATCGGGGGAGATGCTGGGGTTATATGAATTGTTGTCATGTACATTGTATTTTTCACAACTCAGTATTTACTTATCAATTACCATTGCTTTTCGTTATTTATATTGTTGGAAAATAATTTTATTATAAGTCTTAAAACATCTCTCAAATTAAGTCTTTTTTCCATTTTTTTTTAAAATTCGATTCTTTTGAGGCAATATTAAATTTTGAAATTATTTTTCTCCTAATCTCCATACCATAGACCATCTTTTCCGCGCGCGCAATTCGGTAATTTCAATTACCGTAAAATCCGGCGTGTGATGCGAACTTTTAAAACAAAAAATACGATCAAAAGTTAAGGGTACGCGTTATACGCCGGGTATAAAAAATGAGAGCTTAAAAAAATAAAAAGAAGATGAGTATTTAAAAAAATTAGACTTCTGAATATATCGAAATACTGTTTATTTTAAAGAAATGGCATTCCTTTTGAACTTTTAAAAGATTGTATGGTTCTAAAAGTATACTAATTTTTTCTAAATCTTGGAATAATACCTAGAATAAATGACTTCAAAACATAAGAGATTTCACACGCACATTTCAGATTTCTTCGTAAAAAAGGGGGTGTGCGTTATGTGGCGAATATACCTAAAAATTAAAAAATTCGGCTTGAAAGTATAGGTGCGCGTTTATACGCCGGATTTTACGGTAATAATAATTTACTTTCTTCATAAAGCCGCGATCCATCTTATTGAGCAGTTGATGAGCAAAACGTGTCTCAAAGAAATATCTTCCTTACAATTGTCAACAAACTTTCCTTACAAATCACTGAATAAAATTCGAAATGCATTCTTCTGATTTTACTATCTCCTAAAATAAAGAAGATGCTACTGACCTTGAAAAAATGATTGGTCTCATATTGAATCTAACTTAACACGTGCCGGCGTTTGTAAAAAGGGGGAAAGGTAAAAGTATGATGGACTATCTGATTTATTGTTAGCTCATGAAGGTGAGAGAAAGGACGAACGCTTCTTCTAAACTGCACCATGCCTCCTGCGGCAGTTCTGGTGACGTATATGTTTACTTTCGTTTTGGGTTCATTACATGTTGTGCTGATTATTTACAGAAATTCTAGTTGAGCCGGACCGAATGATTAGGGCACTAGTTGAAAATCCACGCCTTGAGTGACAGTTGGGCCGTCAAATGAGCCCGAAAGGCTAAGTTCACATTTTGATCTCGAAATCTTTTCATTTTCATCTATTCACTGAAGTTCTTTCTCAAGATGTCTATAAAGTAATGCAATCAATTATTAAACTGCAGTTAAAATTTGGCGAAATCTGGTAATTTTTCAGCGACGGCCGAGTGTTCATGATGCCATTGTTTCTGTCGAGATCTGATGCTACTACAAATCCATCATGCAGAAGAGTTGAAGAAAGTTAAATCTGTTGAGGCACAAAACCCTCACGTTGTTGTGGTGCAGAAATTGGAGAAAGAGGTTCGTGAGCTAAAGGTCATCCATTGACCGTCCACCACCCAACTTGGTCCACCGCCAATAGCCCTCGTGATGCTTCTAAGAGCGACTTTAATTAAAAAGAAACAATCTAAACTTTCTACTTTTTCTTAACATTATTTACAAAACTTCTTAATGATGTGTGACGAATCTGTACGGAACCTTTCCACTAATCTTCTTAGGCGTCTTTCTGGGGAATCGCGTTTATTTCCAATCAACTCCAAAAAGAAGTATGGGATATTTAAACTAGATAAGGTATTTAAGTCGAGGGTTGCGAGATAGCAAGAGAGATGATGGTAGGCTATTGAGCCAATAACGTTAAATGCAAAACGAGAAGATTCAAAGAGATTAGATTCGTGAAGACGTCGTGCTGCTAGACGTACCAGAAAGCTGATATAAGCCAGCGGTAAATATAATTCACGTACGCTTCAAGTAAGCGTCAGTTTGAGCTACTTAGTTAAAGTGAATGACAGTTAAGAATTCGAATACGTGTGTTTCTCGGATCTCCTATTTCGGTAAACCTTACTTGAGTTGAGCTAGATTAGTAATTAGTTGTATTCTTAGTATTTTAATTTAATATAAAGGCAAATCCCTTTAAAAGACGCAACATTATTGTATTATATTGTTATCAGAGATTTTTGAGGAAATTATAACAAAATAAACAATATTATTATTCAAAATGGCTCTAGGTGGTTCTTTGCCTCAAATTAATCTTGGTGTTCAAGGTGTGACCCAGGGGGGGGGGCATCACAGATGTCATTATTTAATGGAATGACAAATTTTTACATGCTTCTTACACAACTGCTGCTCATAATTTTCCGTTGTTACGAAATAAATTATACATAGCTGAAGATTTAATTGAATTTATGTTTCCACGTAAATTATTGTGGTGCTATCAGGACTTTGGTTAAAATGTTAAAGTGAAGGCATTAGGTTAGATGATCATTGTACTTCTAATAACAATTGAAATTATTTCTTGATTATTTAGTACGCAATAAGGATAATGTTATTTGTGCGTTGTACGGTTTTGAGTTCTTACGGGGTGAACATTAAAGTCGAGTAATAGTGATCAAATTCTGTTGTTACCAATTACCGTTGTGCAAAATAATGAAGTTGTTCCACATTAAACTCAACTGAACCCCAAATTTTTTATGATATAGAAGATGAGAAAACAAAATATTTATTTCTGGTATCACTATATTGCGGTTTAAAAAAACTACGAAGTCTTTTGCAATTAAAACTTGAAAAGTTCAAATTAAGTTAAAGAACTCTTATAGTATAGGTATTAAACACATGATACTTTATTTTGTTTTTTTTTAAATCATTCAGAATTATATTTAAGAAAATAGTTTGATCAAAAATCAAAAATTTCCTCACATAACTTTTAAATATTTCTGAGTAAAACTATTTTGTAAATAGTTTTATCTTTTTTGAATCATAATAAAATGCAGTATTAATTATATTTATTTTAAATTATAAGATAAATACGATAATTATTTGAAACTAATCTATCTCACAATTTACCTCAAAATGAAATTCATATTTAGTCTTATTTATAATTATAATGATTGCAGGAAAAACTTACAAGACTTTTTTGCATATCGGCGAAGTTTCTCACATGATTTTTAATATTTGATATAACTTTCCCCATTGAATATTTAAGATAAATTTCCTTACTTAAAATTCTTTTGTAATTGTATTGAGCATTTTCCTCTCCATTAGAAGAATTTTATAATTCAAGGTTACAATGAAATTCAAAATTTTCATAAAATTGCATTTTACTAATGGAACAATATATTCCTGTTTTACAGTTACCATAAATTCCGGCGTATAATGCGCACCTTGATTTTCCAGCTGCAATATTTAATTTTTAGGTATATTCGCTGTATAATGCGCACCCCGATTTTTACGAAGAAGCCTAAAATTTAAGTACGCAATGCTCTTAAATTTAGATGTCATTTATTCGAGGTATTATTACAAGCTTTAGAAAAAAATGACGTACTTTTAGAACTACAACCCTTTAAATTCATAAGAAATGCTATTTTTTTTTTAAATAAACAGTATTTCAATCTATGCGGAAGTTTAATTTTTTCTATGGTCATCTGTTTTTTATTTTCAAAGTTCTCATTTTTATACCTGGCGTATAACACGCACCCGTAAATTTCAATCATATTTTTTGTGTTAAAATTACGCGTTATACGCCAGATTTTACGATAATTTAATTAAATATTTTTTTAGATTACATTTTGTATTTAAAATTTTATTTTTCTCAAGTTTCATAACATATTTTCAATAGCAAAAAAAAAGATATAAAAAAATGTATGGATTTTTTCAAATACTCTTCACTTTCAACAAACCCACAAAGCACATTTATGAAAAAAGAATAATATATAGTAAATTATGAATTTGGAATATTGGCCATCTTTTTTTGGCAATCTTTCAGTAAATAAATGCAGTGAATCTGTTTTAGAGAGCGAATCCTTGTTTTTGTTTTCTTTGTTGGAGGAGAGAGATGAGGAGCTCTCTGAGAGACTTTCCGCGGAGAAATGAAGTGTAATAAGTATTTTGTAATGTCTCGTGTTCTTTGAGTTCAGCTCATTGTAACTTAGATGCCAGCGCTATAAAACAGAAGTAGATTTGTATCCGATTTCTATAAGGTACTATATTGATGTTTTTTGAATTAATTAAAGTTGTAATTAAATATTGTGAAAAATAGTAGAAATGGATGAAATTGAGAAAAATCGAAGCACATTGAAAAGTTCGTGTACTATATTTCTTAATGCTGTTGAAGAAGAGTTTGTCAGGTCACCGAAGCTTGTATTATTTTTTAAAAGATAAATTAACAAAATGAAAAACTAAATGAGAGAGACATACTTAAAAGGATGGATGCGAAGGACGTAAATCTCTTGCCTGACAGTACTGTTGAACACGAAAAAATTATAAATCGGAAGTTTAAAACTGTGTGAAGAATATTCGGATTCATTTATTACTGTGTAAAAAATTGTCACTGAGTTATAATGGAGAATTTAGATGTTAAAAATAAGGAATATGCATCCCAAGTAAACCTAGGTAATCAAAATACGATAAAAGAATTTCCTAAAAAAAATGTGCTATAAACGACCCACATTCGAAATTTAAATGTGTGATGGGGATCTTCTTTTAACTGATTGTCATTTTGATTTCATCCTTAGATAATTCCAATTGAGAATACCACGCTCACCTTGTTTGGTAGGACTAGAATCAAGGTTAGAATACACAAAAAAATCTATTTACCCAACAAACACTAATTTAGAATTAGAAATCTTAGACCAAGGAATCATCTGTGGAAATATGCCATCAGTAGCCAAGCTCTGAAATTTGAAAGAATTAAGAATACATTTAATGTTTCTTTCCACAGTAGGAATAGATTTCCCCATAATAAAATTACTTGGTAAGTGAATTGAGACATTTATGGGAAAAATCCTCAAAGAGGAAGCAAAAAACTTGACGTGAGGTTGACTGCGATCAACACCAGACTAGACTGGATTACGTGTGGACCAATTGATGTGATCGTTTAAAAATCCAGAGTGAATGTATCTTTCCAGTGCTTTTAATTATTATTTTTTTCTTTTTGTTAATGGACGGGAAATTGAATGACTTTTGACATCTTAAAATTATTGAAATTACGGATGAGGGCCAATCTTTGCATAAGATTTGACCGAAAATGAGTAGTTTCTGAATTCATTTGCAAGGAACAGCGATGGTCAGTATTATATAGGTTGCCCCTAAATATACCGACCAATCACATTATATATTTCAAAAATTCTAGTTGAGCCTCTGTACAGAGGTCTGAGCTATATACAGGCAAAATATTATTATAATGGAAGCATTTTTCACAAAAGGAGAATATTTTGAAAATGGGTCATTCTATGTTCATTTTTTGTCAAAATATTATACTTAAATAATTTTATTTTAATACAATTCTTAAAACAATTTTATATACATTTTCTAATCTAAGTGACACTAAATATCATAAATATTATCCATTTATACGCTTTTGCAAAATCACGGTTCCGAACGTAGTCGGATACCTTAAATGGAACGTAAAGAGCACTGCAGAATTTATCGGTTATTTGTCAATATGTGTTCCTGATGCAATAATTCTAAAACTAAATTTTATTTTTTATTAGAGAAAGACATTGTTTATTAAAATAATACTTAAAATTCCTTTTCACGAACTTAAATAAGAAAATTAAAATTTCTGAAGGAGAATACGATTGAAAAAAAATATCAACAATTTTTCACATAATTCATAATTTACATATATTTAAGACTCTTTTGCTATATATTTATGAAAAGACAGCGCACGCATCATAATACTCTCTAAAATAGAATCATTAAAAGTGATACTGTAAAATAATATGTATTTAATTAAAATCATGATATTTCAAGCAAAAGCAATCAGCGTTCAATTTTTTAATATTTAATGGAGAGCCCAAATTGTTCTCAATTAGTTTTTTTTTAAAATATATGAATTTCAGGAATTGGTTAGTATAATTCTTATATAATTATATGAGTTTAACAAAAGGGAAATCATGTCTCTTATAGTTGAAATACAGAAACAGAGAGAGAGAGAGAGAGATAAATCAGGAGTTGGAATTTTCATAAAAATATGTCTCAAATTCTTGTCGGCAATTGAGATAGATTTTTGAAATTTGATTGGTCAACTGCCTGAAAAACCAGTTCTTACATCTTGTTAATTGCTGCATGATATTGATTAGCCCTATGTATATCAAATGCTATAGTAATTTTTCTAGAAAATGAATAATTTTCGGAAGAGTAGTTTATATCATGATTCCACGTAATAATTTATTTGAGTTGAAATTTCCAAAATATAATGAATAAAAATCTCTTCGAATTACTGAGAAAACTTATCTAAACTTTTTAATCAAATCTATTTATTTAGAATTGTGTTTGGCTATCTTAGCCAAATTTCGGAAACTCTCTAGTGGGCTCATATATTTCCACTGTTCTAAAATAAAATTGTTCTAAATAATTTTTATATCATTGTTCATTCCCACACCAACTACAAAATACACTTATTAAGAAATATTGATTCTTTTCTAACGCAAAAATTTAACAAAACCGTTATGTTATTTTTTTTTCTTTTAAAAGACTTGACGAATTAAAGTTTCTTATTAAATTTCATCTTCATTGTTACTCGGTTTTTCCATTATAAATATCCGCCAGTATAAAATTCCACATTTAACTTCTGTGATTAATTCAGAATGCATTTTTCAATTCCTACTATTAGATCGCTTTCTCTCTCTCTATATATTTATTTATTTATTTTCGTGGAACTTTCAATCGTTAATAAAATACATTTTAAAGCGCTCAATTGAGTTGAAATTTTATATACATAATTATTTTGGATGACAATACAGTAATTTAATTATAATTAATAAAAATTAATTGATTAAAACTAATTATTCAAAGAATTACAAATACAACCACGTTGGCATCATTTTTGGCAACTTAGCGACCATTTTGGCGACTTGTGTCAAAACATGAAAAGGTTGTTTTCTCACATTTTAAAGCGCTCGTACGAGCTGCAATTTTCTATACACTATTGTTTTGGGTAAAAATACGATAATTTAATTGTAATTAATTAAAATTAGTTGACTGAAACTTATTATTTAAAGAATTACAGATACAGCCACGTTGGATTTTTAGCGAGTTGGGTCAAAACTTTAAAAGATTTTTTTTTTCACGATTTAAAGCATTCAGTTGAACAGAAATTTTATATACACGATTGTTTTGAATGACAATATTATACTTTAATGATAATTAATAAAAATTAATTACCACTTAATGTGGTGATTCTGTCATATGTATATACATATTTATATTAATTGTAGCTATTTAATAAAAATTAGCTAAAATAAAATTTACTTTTGTTGATCTAAGTAGGAATTGACTTAATTTTTTTTGATTACTTGTTTACAATTACAAGGTTTATTACTTGTTTACTTTTTTTTGTTTCACAACCTTGTCATGATTTTTTTATTCATCCTGTAACTTATTTTCACGTGTACACCTAGTGCTCTTTATTTCAATGAAGGTCGAGGTTTTTTCCTTTGCTTGTACAAAGAGTTTTAACAGCGAAAGCAAGATTGAAAATAAAAAGAGGTTCATTTTGACATTGATGAATTAAGTACTGCAGGTGAATGGCACATTGCATAAATTTTTAAGTCCTTTTAGCGGTTATTCTGATTTTTTTTCATCAGAGAGAAAGCTGCCATCATGTACCACCAAGATATATGTCCCTTTCAACATAAAACATTTTCCTATGGTCAGTGGCATATTCCTGATAAGAATAAACTGTACATTGCGTGCTACTTCATTCAAAATACCGTCAATTTTTTACGGAAAGAATGGATTCTTATCGAAACATTTCATGCATATAAATTGATTTGATAAATTATTTTAAGGGTTGAAGTAAAATTATTTTGAAAAATAAAACGTTTTGTTTTAAGTCTCTGATAGATTAAAATAAGTTATCTATAGGTAATAACTTTTTTTTCTGTGTCTTGTTAAAATGAGCATTTTAAGGTAAACACACACAGATTTTACACACAAATATATTTTTTCAATAAATTACGATTAATGGAATTACAGATAATTAACAGGAGATACTACTAAGTAAATTTATGAAATAGAACTGATGATAGAAAAAAAAGAGTTTTTACACCATGGAATCTGAATTTGAAATTATAAAAATATAAGTTGTGTGATTCCAGAATTGATATAAACTGCTGTTTTTTAAAAAAATGCAAGACCATGAAGGAATCATTAGAATTAAATGAAATTTAATGCATAAGCGACTTGTATTAGTACAAATACATGACGAAATTTTCTAAGCAAAAAAAAAAAAAAAAAAAACAATATTAAGTATCCAAAATCAGTATTTGGTGTAGCCATCACGCGCTGCAATAAGTGCTGCTGTACGACGTGGCACGGAGTCAAACAGATTTTTAATGTCTGCTTGTGGAAGAGAATTCCATATTGTTTGTATGCGCAGCAAAAGTTCATCTTTTGAAGCCGGAGGACGCGGATCACGTGCGAGACGCCGACCAACCAATTCCCACACGTGCTCAATAGGCGACATATCCGGTGAATAAGAAGACCAAAGAAGAAGGTGCATGGGCTGAACAGAAGTCTCGAACAGTCTTTGCAACATGTGGACGTTCATTAACCTGCTGAAAGATAGCTCCAGGGATGCCTTAAAGGAAGGTAACGACTTCGGGTTGTAGCACTTCACGGACGTACCTGCTGCTATTGAGATTACTCTCAATTTGTAGCAAATTGGATCGTCCATGATACGAAATCGAACCCCAAACCATAACTTCGGGTGATAGGCCACTATGTTATTCAATAATGCACTCTGGAAGACAGCCTTCACCGCCATAGCGTCTAACACAAATGCGGCCACCATGGTCCCTTAAATTGAAGCGTGATTCATCTGAAAAGACAACTTGGTGCCAATCAGCTTGCCAGGCTCTGTGCTCATTGCAGACGCAGCCGTCGATGGTTTGCCGTGAGGGGTATCCTGTATAAAGACACTCTTGCACGCAATCCACGGTGCAGCAGACGTCGACGAATTGACGAGGCGGACATTAGTATACCTGTAGTAGTAGACCAACGTGCTGCCAACTGCCTCGAGGAAGCTGTACGGTCATTCAAGTGTCGATCGTCTCGCGCTGACGTCACCTTCCGTCGTTCACTGCCAGTTTTTCGAGTTGCTCTGCGTTAGTCGGTCCACTGCTTCCAAACTCGGAAGTGGAACTGTTCCACTGCTTCCAAACTGTGGAACTGTTTCACTGCACACGAGCTCCTATTGTGCGATAGGAAAATCCTCCTTCTCGAAGGCTGATAATCCTACTCCGTTCAAACTCCATAAGTTGTTAGAATTTCTCCTTATTTCGTCGTGGAGGCATACTTAGGTCTCACTAAACGTTCGCCATAAAACAAATAATCATTAACTATTTTCAACGTCCCGCTACAACCCTCTATTTATACGCTTTCAGCATCAGTTCAGTGGACGCTGCGCACGTCCACTGAACTGATGCTGAAGAGCCACCACGCATGCGCGGCTCTGAATCTTTACTATTTTACGTAATATCCTATAATTGATATTTAGTGCAAAGTTCATTTAATATTCTGATGATTCCTTCATGGTGTTGCATTTTTTTTTACAAACAGCAGTGTAGAAGTAGTAAACTCTCCAGGACGTTTTAAGAACTAAAGTATTGGCCATCCAAAACGAAACATCAAGAAGTGCGAGAGATATCGCCAAATCTATTGGAGAGATAACACACACTACAAAAGAGAAACGACTGAAAACACAGTAAAAAATCGTTTAACACGAAATTGAAGTGACTACAGTATTGTTTCGTGTTAAAGGACATTGCAAAAAAAACCCCAACATAAATTCAACAAAATTAAGTTTATAAGAGTACATATGCATTAAATAAATACTATTGAAACAAAAACATTCACAAGAACTTAATGAAATTTAATACAAAATTTTCAAGTTCTTCTGTTTTTGATCAACAGCCTTAAGAAGCTCAATTTTATATTAAACGAAAGAGCAACTTTCTTTCCCCCTGAGTTCCTTACCATTGTGTTAGTGAAAAAATTCTTTTTAATAGAAAATAAAACGAACTAAATCCACTGATTTTTATTCACACTGCAATATACTCGTCATCGAATTTTAAAGCCAACTAATGTGAGATGAGTTATGTTTATGTGGCTTTTGTAGGGGTGGTGGGTGAAAGTAGCTTAAATAAACAAAATTGGTTTCAAACAGACTATTTTGAGGGTATTCCTAAGCCAAATTAGCCTCAATTTTACGTAACACGTGAAACCACCTGTCTTTCATTTCACACCCATTTTATATCTCGCCTGCACGGCTATTTTCCGTATTTTGTCCGTTCCCAGTTGGGAATTTTTTTAATGTCAAGCGATTTTCGTCTCGTGTTGAGAGAAAAAAATATGCATGAAAATACATAGCAGTTTGTCAAAATCGTCGTATTATTTCGTGTTACACAATATTTTGTCTTAAGCGTTTTGCCTTATACGCATTGCACTGCATAGCCTTTTGCAAAATGAGAAAGACGATGAAATCAGGACAGAGCTTTTCCAGTATAATATTTAGACAATAATCAGTGCTAGACTCTTCGGCGTTGAATGAAAAAGGCTTTGGATATTTTTTTAAAAATATGGCAGTCCATGCTGCCTGTACACATAACCAAAATTTGTCTGGTGCAGCGAGGGTGTATGTCATTTCACTCGTTCTTTAGTCATAGACCAGACACGTTTGGTAAGAGAGATAAAAGGCAAAGGAACGTTCGCTTGTTTCGAGAATCAGTGAACTCTGTTTTTTCCCATTCAGGTTTTCCACTTGTCAGAGTCAAAATACTATGTCAGAAGGGGATGGAGGATTTATTGTAGATCCATATCCCTGTGACATGAAGAAACGCTTGTTGCGAGGCGCGATTAGTCGTGAATTCCTACTCACCCGTAATAATGCGCTCCACACGTTTATCGTCAACGTCAACGGCTTTTAAGTCTCCTGAGCTTATATAATCATATGAATTAATGATCTTCAACTTTTCACGCTCGAGGCCAAATTAATAAATTTACAGTAATCCGCGGGCCGCATGACAGTCAAAGATGTATTGCAGTCATGAAATTTAAATAAAAAATGAAAGGTTTGCATTACAAGACCCCAACGGATTCCAAGGGAAGAGATGGTATATATATATACTACTGGTTTCAAAACGTCGAATTAAAATACTTTGCGAACCTATATAAGATAAGAGTCCCCTTTTTTTCAGAATATTTCTGGGATTTTATGCATAGGCAGATTTTATATATTTAAAATTAGTTAAGATGCATGGCAACTTTTGAAAAGTTCTTCATTTTTTTCAGAAAATTTTATCTCAAATGGATTTTAGACACATCAGTGAAATGTTTTAAATATCAAGAATAACAGAAAAAATGGTGGTTTTCTTACGACAAAAAGCTGTCAAAATTGCTTCTAATTCAAATGAGGGCCGCTAAAATGCCTTCAGCAATCCATTCATGGTCCACGGGATGAAGACCCCTTTAATAAGTCAAGCCGTAAGAGTCAGCTTGAATCCCGTTGCCATCTTTGCAGTCTGTTTTAGAATTGAAAACAGCTCTCCATTAGTCTTGGGACTTGTTCACAACTCATTAATAACACCATCGATAGTAAGAGAAATCACTATCCAACACATGTGAAGGAACTACATACATTTTTAACTTATTACTTCTTTCTTTTTAATAATTTTAAACTATTGATATGGCCATTTTTCTTGCAGCCAGTTTATTTCGATATAAAAGTATACACTATTCTTTTTTGTACTGATTTAAGTATTCTTCTAATTCCCTTTATACTCACACACATATACCAAGTTTCTTTCTCTTCTCGAAGTAAGCACATAAAGAGAAATTATACTTAACTTTTGGATATCAGCGTATACTGAGGATTTTTTAAAATCAATTTAGAAAAAAAACCTGTGATGCTACTAATGATAGTTCCGTGTAATTAAAAATTTTGTAGCAAAATTTGAAATAAAATTTTGAATTTCTTCCTAAAATTGAGAAAGATTTTCAAATGATTTATTAAATTTCTTGCCAAAAAATGTGGTAAATATCAATTTATGTTACACATAGAGTCAAAATTAAGCATAAAAAATTAAATAAAAAACTAGAATTAATTTAATTTAAGTTTGCTGTTATTATCAGTTTACATAAAGTTGTTATTTTGTACAAGATAAATAATAGTACCAGAAAATCATAAATATATTTTATTATGTGGGATTTCAATATATATCTTCAATGTGTAATTCATGCAATTCTTTAAACTTTTCATAGTATAAGCAAGTATTTGCTTAAAAAGATTCGCCTACTTTTTTATTCTTTAATTCCTTTAAATTTTATTTTTCAAAAATTCTTCTTTGTAGCTTTGGTACAAATGTCACAAAAACTTGGGTAACCAGTTTTCTCAGACTTTTTTTTGCTGAGATTGTATAAAAAAATAAATTTACACATTCTTTAAATTTAAAACAAAATATGCAACTCATTTTAAGTAGAACCGGAACCTACTGGCTTGAGATAAATCTCTGAAATTCAAGTATCCTTTGATGAAGATAATTTGGTAACTGTATATATTTAAAGTATGGAGAAATATTCATAAGTTATTTTCTACTCCTCTTTTCACATATTTTCCCGTCATTTACTTCATAATTAATTAATAATTTTTTAAATAATATTTAAACTAATTTAAACTGCTCTGATAATGTAAAAACACTGTTGGTCACTTAGAATTCAACACTATGAAAGAAGTAGCCGGTTGACATGAAATTCGGACCATGCCTCTAAAGCAGGTGTGAGCAGACTTTTCCAGGGTACTGTCTACTTCTAATTTTTTCAAACTGTTGCGGTCCCCCCCCCAGTTGGTAGATGTGGCGAGCTAAAAAAAAGCTTAACAATATTTATACTGTAACAATAATAAATACGGAATATGTACTTACTTACATAACTACAATAAAAAAAACTTCTTTTAAACGACGTTTTAAGCAAAACGAAAGATACACAAACATACTAATTATACCCCCAAATATAATGATATCAAATGATGCATTTATTATCAAACAATTCAAAATACATGAAAAAATAAATCCTTTTCATTTAAAGTTAGTTCTCGCAGTTATAGTCTCAGTAGAAGACTTAGTCTGCATACTGTCCACCCCAATCTTGAATATCTCAGGGGATGTTTCAGTAGTTAATCCCGTGTTATCGCGGGAAAAGTTGATCGACGTTTATTTTCCCCTTTAGTCTGTGTATGGGAAAAAATCCATTTCTGCCTCTGGCATTATAGTGGTTAGATTTCCTCCTTATAGTTGCAGAGAATTTGTTAAGTGTCATCGTGCGCTTCTAATAATGGTACATATGTTGTCTGCACTAAGGGGTCTTAAACCTTTCACGTTCGAGGGTCAAATTAATACATTTAAAATAATCAGACCTCATCAATTAATTATCAGGGATTCGCGGACCACACGATTGCCAAAAAATATTGGTCAGGAAATTTATTTAAAAAAAGTTTCAAAAAAGTTAAAGGGAAGTCGAATTAAAATGCCTTGCAAACCTGTTAAAGATAAGAGTCCACCATTTTCCAAAAATTTCTGAGATTTTATGCATAGTCGGATTTTTTATACTTAAGATGCAGTAAAATTTTTGAAAAAATCGTCATTTTCAGAAAATTTTATCTGAAATGGATATCAAACACATCAGCGAAATGTTTGAATATCAAGAATAGCAGAATAAATGGAGTTTCTTAGGACAAAAACAAAGCCATTTTTTAAAAAATTTCCTCAAACTCAGGTGAATGAATACTAAAATGCCTTCAGTGAGCCATTTGTGAGCCACGTGCTGAAGAACCTTAGTCCACACGTAGTCGCATGCATTGTGAAGAGCCCATACTCCAGTCCAGCTGGCGTCAGTGTTTCACAAAAAAAATTTAATATGTGAGTTTTAGGTCTTAGGTGAAGGCGTTCACCCCAAAATGTCTTGGTGGTCCACCGATCGATCGCGATAGACTTAATGCCTCCCCGGCACTAAAGCATGCTGGGTAAATAGCGCCCCCCGTGCCATATGCTGCCAAATCCTAAAGAGCATTTTTTGCGGCATGCCAAGACCACCAGAAAACTAAAATAAGAGAGATACCATTCCCTACATTTGGGAGGACATACGGTGAAATACGCTTAACGCGAAAACGCTTAAGACGAAGTATCGGTTAACATGAAATAATACACCGGTCCCGACAAACTACTGTGTACTTTCATGCATCTTTTTTTCTCTCAACACAAAACGAAAATCGCTTGACACGAAAAGATTTTCCTTCTGGGAATGAACAAAATACGGAAAACGCCAGCAGGATTGAACGGTCCTATTGCATTATCGTAAGAATTCATTTAAGCAAATGATGATAATGTGTGTCTAATCCAATTATGGTAGACTAAGACATTTTGGAGTTTGTTTAAAGCTCACAAAATATTGATGTAGATTCCCAAAATGAAAATGAAATGAATATATATAATGCACACACACACACACACACAGCTTCAGTTCCCACATCATCCGAAGGGAGGAACGTCTTGAAAAGTATGCGTAGTTATATAAATGCACATTCCAATGGTGAAATGAATAATAAAATACACAATATCGAACAATTTGTTGACAATTGGATGCTAAAAATACAATGCAAAGAAAAACATTTTTTAAGAAAGTTATTTTCCAATAACTCAATAAATGGGGTTTTTTTCGTTCAAAAGATTCGAAAATTTTGTATTAAATTTCTATAAGTTCTTTTGAATGTTTTGTTTCATTGATTTTTATTAAATATATGCATGTATACACATCTATGTACATAAAATAAACTCTAATAAACTTAATTTTGTTGATACATGGTGGGGGTTTTCTGCAATATCCTTAAACACGAAATTCTTTTAACACGAAAAAATATTTCAGTCCCTTCAGTTTTGTGTTAAGCGATTTTCACAGTATACTTGTGAGCAGAGTTTTTCTTGTATGAAGACAAACAAGGGATAGATGCAAGTTGGCTGACATTAAATTACCGTCTGTGAGGAGAATTTTAAAATGAAATCTTATTCCGGATATCAAACAAATTGCAGAAAGGTTTGATAGGGTACATTTATCTTATTAAACTGGTTCTAAAATGAAATGATCTTGCAGCTATAGATCATGTGAGATTAGCACGATACATAAGTTGATTAAAACTTACACTACCAGTTGATTCATAAATAGTGAGAGCAATTTCAGAGAATCTTAAATTTTTATTGAATAAAATTATTTAAATGGAATTTTCAATGTGGTTTCCTCTAACACGGTATACTTTTCGAAGCGTTTTGGCTAAGCTAAAACAGTTTTTCATCCTTTTTGGGGTATTTTCCCCCCTCAAAGCCCTTGAAATGCTTTTACTTTACGTCTACTTAATTGTGTTTTTAAGTATCCCCATTATATATGAAAATTATCGTAAGGAACACAGATAGGGGATAGTCATAGTCATTTATCAGGAGGCAGAAAATTTTAAATTTTTTAATCTTTCAGCCATTTAACAGTTGATTTTGCAGTATGACTTAGTACAGAATCTTGGTGAATACCAAAGTTTCCTTGAGGGTAAAGACGTTTAATTTCCCTGATCAAGTGTTTAAAAACTTTATTCTAATAGTATTTAGCATCAATTTTAAAGTTTAGTTCTACAAAAATGGTTTTGTTAAGCCTTGAGAGGACATTTCCGTCCATACCATAACACCTGACGATCAACTTGCATTTTTCAAAACAGCTGCGTCTTACCGACGTTTTTTTGCTAGAAATGTATTGAATCTTCTTTTTGTCAGTTGCGAATGACAGATAAAACCGTGCTTCATCAGAAGTTATCCATGCTTTGTATCTACCTTTACGTAACATTAAATACAGAGGCCAAGAATGTTTCTTCATTTTTCTACGGTCTTAACAGACATTTAATGACAGATTGTGTGTGGAAAATTTACTTTTTTTTACAGCCATTTTTTTTTATTTGGCGATAAATTATCGATTGCTATATCTGTACTTTCTTTGCGATAGGTTTTTGAGGCAAAGAATTTTCTACAACCGGTTTTTGAATCAACCGGTATTTTATTTGACTTCCATTTATCAATTTTTACGGAACAATTAATACCTTTTTTGATATTCAAAGTAAACAAATGAATACAATGATTTTAAAAGGTGCGTGCGCCCCTCCACACTGTGACCCTCGAGCCCGAACAAATCATGAGCAATCTCAATTTTAAACACCTATTTATAAAATATACATTTCACTCAATCTATTTAATAGTTTTGTTTTTGCAATGCATGTTTTACAGTAATTTATTTACTAAAATATGATACAACGTATACAAAAATTTAGAATAATGAGAAAACATCATTATTTTAATAAAATTTACCATATAATTCCGGGGCCGTGGGTAGCCTAGTGGTTAGAGCATCGGACTCCAGACCGGAAGGCCTGGGTTCGATGCCCGATGCCACCAAACACCCTCCGAGTACACACGGAGTACGTGCTCGTTAAATCAGTGGGTCCGTAGTCTTGTGGGCTTAATCACGAGCGCAGGAACTGGAGAATATTTCCCTCCCCTTCAGTTTACATGCAGAAATTGTGGAGGTGGAGATAGAGGTCGTGTCGCCATCTATCGTCCCTTCGGGGAATTTAACTGAGCTAAAATCGCACTGTCACCTGTATGGTGCTCAAGTCCAATGACAGGCCATGAGACTCTTGCCCATGACACGATGAATTTCGTGGGCCTCGATCTGACTACGTCAGACAGGTGGCATCAGAAAACAACAACAACAACCATATAATTCCACAAATAAAAGTATCAATTAATTACTTGTATGCGAGAAATAATTTCATGTAAATTATTTCCATGATGCTCACAAAACTAATTTCTTTGAAAGACACACACAAAAATTCTGTCAATGATATGCCGTTGTACAATTCTTACATATCAAATAAGATTAAGGAAAAGTGAATCGAAGTAACATGATGCTAATATAAAATAAAATGCATAATTAAATACAATGCTAAGTGGTAATAGAAATGGTGACTTTTCCTTTAATCTTGAAACCCAAGGGCACGCATGATTTTAAAGCGAACTTAGTTTGATTCTCCTGATTCTTTATGGCTCTTTTGTTTTTGGATTCTTTTGAAAGATTAGATCAAAGTTTGAAAAAGTAGATATTTGTAAGACAATGTCCTCATTATGTGTTCTAAAACCAGTCAAATTTAGCTCCTGTAATACCCATGTGACACCACATACTTAATATTCGAAATAACTGAAGAGGATTGCCCCACACGCACGCACAAGAAAAACATATTGTCATTTTCTTTTTAAGAGATTCGATTCTCAGATAAGAAAAATGTTTCACTAAAAGAAGTATAATGCAGAGGTCAATGGCGGATATAAATACCATTCCAAAAATTTTTCAGAACCGATGAGCTAAGTGTCTAGATGCACAACAGGCTTACATTGAAGGCGAGCCTCATTTCCGTCATGAAAATAATATATTTTCTCCCACTATAAGGGTTGAATACTTTTGTAAACGACATTCGTAAAACATAATTTTAACTAACTAGGTTCATGTAAAAATATTAGATACAAAAGACAAGATTTATTAAATTGAAATTATATTTAAAATACAACTTTTCCAATGCAACTTTAATTTTTTGAGAATTAATTTAAATCTTTTTTTAAAAAAATAACAGTAAACATTTCTAAAACCACAATTTTTCGAGTTATCCTTTGCTATTTCTGAAATAGATGCTATTATAAATTATAAAAAATTAATCCTAAAATTATTAAACTTCAACTTCTCAAAACTATTTTGCTTGGAAATCAATGGCTTAGAAAAAATATCTTGGACTTCATAATAACATATATATTTTTTAAAAAAATGCTCATCTCTATATATATTTTACAGATATGTAAAAATTATTCTAAAAAGCTAGTGTTGTGTTTACTGAAAATTTTAAGTAATTCAAACAACCAAATTACGATATAACTGAGAATTAATTGACTACTAGCTATTTGTTATGTAAATATTATTATTTCTTTTATCATGATCATCAACATTATTAGTTATTAAATAGAATTGCTTTGATGCATAAGTACCCACCAAATCCTAACTTCCTCCCCCACGTTCTTTAATTTGAGAATTGTGATAGCTACTTATATTGTCTTTAACGTGTTGTTTTCGTACACTAAAGTAGTTATCCGCTAAACGGTGAAACCAATTACAACGACATCTGGACATAAACAAAATAATTAGCGTTCCTATCCCGAAAACGATAAGAGAGTCGGTAAAAATAAGTTAACTATTAATTTGTTGGACGATTTTGATTCTGTACGAAAAGATTGTTTGCGCACAATAATGCGAAGAATAGAACGTGTAAAACTCTAGATGTTTCGTTTGTAATTTCTAATACTTTTACTCCATGCAAAGCGTGAAAAAAAACTAGTTATCAGCTAAGATATATTCTGTTTATAAGCTACAATACACATCTCGATTCTTTTCTTTTTATTTCAAGCTGCATATTTTGTAGCACGTTAGACAGCATAAACATCAGTAACGTGCTTAAAGATGTGTAGTGCTGGTGGAGGGGTCGTATGCACCTGTTGCTTCAAGTATATTAACAGGAAAAAAATCCAGTGGGGTTAAATAAGATGAACGTGAAGGCCATTCTACGCAGGGACCATAACTAATGATTTGCTATTAGAGTATCTCCATCAGGTACTGCATTTTTTTTGACGTCGTATGTGAAAAGGCACTTTCAATATGAAGCAGAGACCGGTTTTCAATAAATTCGGATATTATGTCCGACTGAGTTGATTGAGATATTATATCTTGAGAAATAAGTTTGTATGATCGGCGTGCAATATAGAAATAGGATTTTAAGGTATCCAAATACGTTAAAATGGCTAAATTCGATCAAAATACACATTTTTTGTTTTTTGCCTTATTGAATAGAGCTATCTTTTGGCTTTACAAAACCTACTTTGTTTTGTTTCTGCACTGTTACAATCAGTTTTATAAAATTAGAAAAACTAGAAGTAGGACTTTAACTCTTTATCTACCGCAGTTTTTGTCATGCAATATTTTTTTAATCACTACATTGAAAATTAAGCGATATACATAAACAAAATACTCTGGGAAATTTAATCCGTTAGAGCGAATTAATTACTTAATGATAATCAACAGTAAAATTAATTATATAAACTGTTCACTTAAAGTAAATAGTCATCCCTTTCTTAGGTCTTCATTAGCATACAAAAAAATAAGACACTCATCTTTTGACATTAACTATTTTTTCGGAGCAAAAATGACAATTTTCGTAATGCGCCTAAAACGCCGTCAGCTGAAAACTCAATTTCTGCTATAAAACTATTCGCCTTCCCCGCTAAAAGACTTATCATAGAACCCGTGGTGCTATATATCTTGGAAGAGTAGATTCAAAAGAATATTCCTGCTAAGTATCGTCAGATTAATCATAAAAATGGTTATTTTATGTACCTTTAAAGTGAGTGGTACTTATAAGCACCGTCGTCCGCACTCGTAGGATTAACCTACGAGAAGTGGATATTTAAATTGCTCAAAATCTATCCTAACGAGTCTGTATTTCTGTAAAACTTTTTTAACCTGATATTTATATTATTTTCTAGAGAATGAACTAAAATATTTCTTATTGTATGAATATTTTCTGAGTTATGGCCTGTTATTTTATTATGGTCTCATAAAGAATGTCACATTTCTTATAATATTTAATCGATCAGCTCCAAATTTTTAGTACATTCTCTAGATAAATACATCTAATTTGTTTTAGTAATACTTTCACTGATATGAGTTTATTACGTTTTCCTCTAATTGCTCTGAAGTTTTTCAAAAATATTGTTAAATTTAATTTAAAATTGTAACTTTCGTAACACTTAGATAATTTTTTTTAAATATTAGTATTTATTGATATTGATTCCTAAAAAAGCATTTATAATGTTTTAGAGTATGCAATTTTTTATAAAAGTATTCCAAACGTGTGTTCGGATACCTTAAACACAGAATAGAACATGCCATGGGATTTAAATCACGGCTCTTTTGAACGTTTATCTAGCGTTGTACTATTAACAAAGACAATGGCTACTTTTTAGTCGAAAAGATCTTATTTTCTTTTTTCAAACACATTTTTTTATACTTCACGGGCTAGGGATATCGCAGCAAAACAAATAGGCCTTTGTCACTTTTTATTATATGAATTATTGTACGTTGAGTGTCTTCTTACTAAATCAAAGTCGTGTGTACTACAACTTCATAATTAATTTCATATCCCGTATCTCTTAACGCTGTTGACACAGTAACGCTCACTCGACTGTTTTCTGCTGGGTGGGGTTGTAATTTATCTCACCCTAAAGCGCTAACCGCCTTATTATACCTAAACACAACGTTTAAGGTAATGGTTATCACCATTCTCAAGTAAAGATCGGGAACATTACTTAAGAGTGATCCCAGTGTTATTTTAGTGTATTTTTATCTATCAAATTTTCTAATTTTATACATTTTACCGTTAAAAGCACTACAACTAGAAAAAAATTCCAGGCCTCAAAATTAATAAGTTTGAAAACTAGTATACATTTTATGTATTGACGCAATTCGATTTCTAAAAGATAAAATTTATATACAGCTGATACCTTCTGAAAAGGATTCCTGTATCTTTCTGTATCATTGCTTTAAAATTTTGAATGTGTGACTTTTAATTTGCAAATTTTATTCCTGCAATAAGTATTTCAAACACTAAAATAGTACATCTTTTATCTTTTGCTAGAAAACGCCGTTAAAATACATGATTGAGATCTGAAATCTTCGTTTCTTCAATTGACGGAAGCAAATCACATAAAACTTTTGAAAAAAAAAACTATAATTGATGAATTCCAGTTATAAATCTACTACCTAACTAAACAAAGTATCAAGAAATTCTTAAAAATTCTATTCGGATTTGATAGTTGTATTTATGCTTTATGAAAGTATAATTTTCAAAATAATAAGATATCGCAGGTAAATATTGCAAAAATCTTTTTGTATATTATAAACTAATTTTTTCATTTTGCATTATTATTTCTACTATCTTAAATTTTTTTAAAGCTAGAGATTCCTAAACTTATATCTTATATAAGTTTAGCTTTTTTCATCTATACTACTAATATAAAATCTTTGAAAATTTGAAATGAGAAGAATTAAAAAATATGGCTTGTTACTTTTTTAATAAACAAAAATAATAAAAGTTTACAAAAAAAGTGCTAGAAGCTGCTTAATATAACTAGAATTAAACAATATTTTCTCTCTAAATTTTATATTTTTCTATTCATATATATTCCTAATTTTTCTATTCCTTAATCCTTAATTGAGGAGGAAAATATGTTGTGTTCTGTATCTTCTGAGTTCTATATCTTTTTGCTTCTGTTATTTTATTTCATTCTCTCTGTCTCTCTCTCTCTCAGTGCTAATTCTTTTTTAATATGCAAATCATCCATGTCTCTTTTAACTTAACATTTAAGAAAGCATCCAAGATATATATAAATCATTTCAACAATTTATTGTAAGTTTTTTAACATTACAATTTACTAAATATGTTCCTACATCTTAAACCTCTGCTTATCGAAAAGTTTTTTTCACCAATTTCGTTTGCATAAAATGGAAAAAATGAATGAAAACAAAAATAATTTTTCAAACATTTTGTACCTATTTCATTCGTAATAACATTGAACAGTTTTTAATAACATCATTCCTCTACGGTTTGTTTTTTTCTAATTTTAGTTCCCTCAGTGCCAATTCTCATTTTTTTAAAAAAATTCTTTATCTTACAATTCAATATTCAAATAAAACATTTAAATAAATTATTTTCGTTATTTTCAATGAAATTTTTAATATAGAAATAAGATGTTGTATAACTCAAACAAGAATTTCAATACCTTAAATATTTTCTTTCTGACGATGTTTTTTTCGCAAATTCATTTAACCTAAAGGCATCCCTTGAATATAATTACGTAATAAAAAATTATGAAAACATCACATTAAAATGTTTTCACATTTAAGGAACACTGTTCTATCGAATTATCATCACTCCTTGACCATTATGAAGAGATAATAAATAAAATGCAGTATTGAAGTAAGAAATTGTCAACAAAACGTCAACTATTTGTTTTTAGCAGTTTATATATCGTTGTATAATCTCGCGACAAGTATGCATAATTCTTAAGATGTTGTTTTGAATTTCAACATCCAAAGATGTTCTGAGATATTACATCACTGAATTGTGTTTTCTTTAATTTATTTTTTTTCTTTAAAATATGCAGTCGTGTTGTTTACTACATACTTCTTAAAAACGCCATATGTGATTCATTTTTTTAGCTTCGAAAATTATTTTATTTGTTTAGTTTTTTTTACATCTTTCAATGTTTCCACTTTCCATAATTAAATACTGAAATATCTCAGAGTCAGGAATTATAATTCTAAAAGTTTTAGGTATATAATAATTTTAAGTCACACATTTTATTCCTTAGGTTAATAAGGGGTCACAGGGGTGTTAAATTTCTCTAGGGGTCTGAAAATATAAACTATTTTCAAACAGGTATAATTTCTTTAAATTTAATTTAAATAATTCGAATCTTTTACACATTACTTATAAAGGAATGGGGCTTCAGAAAAGTATAAAATGTTTAAAATATAATCATAATTTTAAAAATTATAAGCGTATGAAAATAAGAAATTTTTCTATGAGAAATATTTATAAAGTTTTACGTCGCGCATGCTATTTTCTAAAACAGTAGGTTTAATTACTAGCTATAAGTTGATTTATAAAGACAAATGTATTATTAATACTTTGTAGCTACTTTTATATAAATAAAATAATAACTTACATATTTTAATAAATAAAAAAAATACATTTTTAAAAAATATTTAAAAAATTGCATTATTTTACAAATATTTTGAAATACAAAAGATATATAATAACAAAATTAGGTAGGGTTTAAAAAATATGATGCATTGTATAATTCTATAAAGTTTTATACATCAGAGGCTATTTTAGAAAATAGCATGCGCAAAGCAAAAAATACTTAATATTTATTATAGAATTTTCATATGCTTATGACTTTTAAAATTATTGTTATATTTTAAACATTTTATACTTTTCTGAAGCCCCATTCTATTTTAAATAACATGTAAAAGATTCGAATCATTTAATTTAAATTTAAAAGAATTATACCCGATTGAAAAAATCGTTTATATTTTCAGACCTCTAGAGAAATTTAACACCCCTGAGACCTATTAGTATTCGACTACATCTGGAACCATGTTTTTGAAGAAGCGTGTAAATGAATAATTTTTTGATATTTAGTGTCAGAGTTGAATTAAAATATTCATATAAAATTGTTTTTAAAACATAATTATGAAAAAAATTTACTTAAATGGAATTTGCTTACAAAAAAAGGAAGAAAAAATGACGTATTTTCAAAACCTTCTCCTTTTATGGAAAATGCTTCTATAAAAATAATATTTTGCTTATATATATCTAAGACACTTTTCAGAGTCTGAACAAGGATTTTTGAAAAATCCTTAGTGTTTTCAGCTACTATCAATTGAAATAATAATTGGTGTTTTTTGTAATTAAAATAAGAATAAATTCACTTCTAAATTAGATATTTCAAAAAACATAGTTCAGGTTCTGTACAGAAGACTTATGTATATAAGCAAAATATTATGATTATAAAAGCATTTTCTATAAAAGAGGAATGTTTTGAAAATATGCTCTTTTTTTGCCAAAAAATTGCATTTAAATATTTATTTCTTGTAATAATATTTTTAAAGCAGTTTTATTTGTATATTCTAATTCAGATGATTTTCAATATTATTCATTTCAAAATCCCGGTTCCGAACCTTATCGGATACCTTAAAAAAGACAGATATAAACGCCTTTTATGAAAAAATTGTTTTCGAATATTTTAATCAGTAAGATTCATAAATAAAACTAAATATTTGGTGTAATATAAAAACACATCAAAAGTAGCTTCAAAGAAAATTTTAGTAACTTAATTTTAAAAATATATGTCGTATATTTCGACACATACAAATCTAATTGAGAGAAATTTTAGTAAAAAAATATAAAGGAAAGTTCAAGATCAAACAGATATTGAATATGTCAATGAATAATCATGGAAATTAATATTCAACTTGATAAAGCTAAACGTTTTCATTTGTAGTTTCGAAACTATGAAAGTCTTTTCACAAAAAGTAATGGTATTGAAACATATTACAATTATATTACCTTGTTTTTTCATAGTCAAATGTGAATGTCAATTACACAAATCACAATTTCTAATTACTTGATTGCATTATGATAACAATTATCGAAAAGAATTGCCTTGTTGATCAGGAAAACATTACTTGATATAAAGATACAATAAAAAATAACTCATTTAAATACATGACTGGTGTTATTTATTTATTTATTTTTGTTTTTAATAAAATATTGATTCACGCCAGATAATTTTTTAGAGGGAGATTATTACCAAGATTTTTTATGAGCAATTTTTTTACAAATATTACATTGAATTCAATGCACTATGAATGAATGTATTTTTGCATCTGAATTAAAATGCATTTGACTTTTTCCTTAATCAGTTCTCTAAATCAAATAGATACAGATCAAAAGAATTACGGAAAGTCATAATTATCTCATTAATGTAAAACACCTCAAGTTTTAATTACGAAAGTGTGAAAATTTCCTTCGCAAAAATAATAGGGGATATTAATTGTAAGTAAGCAACCTTATATTATATTCATATATTCAAACCCAGCAGTCAATAATTTGTCAGAATTTTTTTTAATTATGTGATTGAATATCATCTCTAGGACTCTACTTTGCTTTTTTAAAATACTTGACTAATGTTTATACGAATAATTAAATTAGAAATAATTATATGGTATAAAACTAGATTAGGAATTTGTGGAGACCTTGAACTCCTTTTTGTGAAAGTTCCAGTGTATGAAACGTTTTCAAGTTCATTGATTGAACTCAAATCATTTTTCTTGATTATTCGTGAGGTGGATGGAGAGTCTTATTATCTGTCATAAATTAAGCTTTGTTGAAGTAATAAAAATCATTCCGAGACCATTCGCAATAAACTTTACGCGGATACTCCTATTTTTTTTCGGTATTTACGTATTGTGCTGTCGATTAATTTCACCAAATCAAAAGAAATCACCAATTTAAAAAAATGTCGCCAAAATCTGTCATTATTACTATTATTGGGTTCGACAGGTGCGGATACGGCTTCCACAATCGGTTATATATCGTGGCATTTGGTCTTTTGATTTGACGAAGGGGCTACTGTAACCTAGTGGTCAAGGTATCGAATCATGGCATGTATGTCATGAGTTCGAGCCCAGTACCACTAAAGACCCGCCGTGTAGGGGAGAGATGCATTTTAAATATGTCGAGAGCTCAAACGTCCTCCCGTTGGTGTGGTAGTTAGGAGAGGGGGTGCCAGCTCAGGTGTCGTCCTCGTCACTTGACCATGGTTCAAAATTACGAGTTCCGTCGCCAAAAGCCCTCGTGTAGCTAGCTGAACAGTGCGACGTTAATTTTCACTCACTCACTTGTTTTGACGAAATTGATCGAGGGTATAATGCTTAAGCCCAATTTTTTCTATTACACTAAATACATATGAACTATATTTATAAATTAGTAGTCGTCAAAATCACCAACAATGGATGAAAAAGAGAAATGTATATTGTTGTTACTAATGCCACCTGTCTAACGGTGTCAGATCGAGGCCCACAAAATTAATGGTGGCTAACGGCTAGATGTGTACGCCTGTCGTTAGGCTGTTTTTTTTTAGTATCATACTCAGTGCAATTGGGCTCCCCAACTTTGAGGGAGAATACCCTGGAGGTTGGCAGAGCCTCCCACCTCTCTTCTCCCAACCTCACGAGAGGACTTGCGCCTAGACGGTTATTTAGAGTACCTCTATGCCGCAAAGACACTATATATTTACAAACATCCATGCCTCCTCTGGGAATCGAACCCAAGCCCTACAGCACAGTAGTCAGCGTCACAAACCACTATACAGGATGGGCGGCTAGAGAAATGTCTCAGACTATTGAATAGGCTCTGCTGCGGACAGAGACGCTTGATTATGAAAGGGTGCAATTTTAAGATTACAAATAACCTCCTGATTTCAATATTTTTAAAACTTAAAACATTATGCAGAAAAAGAAAAATAGAATAAATGTATTTTCAAATTGTATTGATGTGGAAACCAAACTATTTGAGTTCATTAATTTATTATAATGTACGCAAAATTATACTGCTTCAATATATCTATGGTGACTCCCCAAAGTTTTACAGATATGTAGAGCCAACAATATTTCATGTTTCACTGCATTGGAATGCTTTGTCTTTCTATGAAAATGTTTTTGTCACCTCCAAAACTTTATAAAATTAACATGTTAAACTCAAAAAGAAAATAAATATTTAAAATGTATTTAATAATCTCTGACAAAAGGCTTTTATGAAAGCCCGTATAAACTCCTGGAGCCCCTCAATTCTGAAATATTTTGGGCAATTCTTAGCAATTTAGAATCAAATTATTTGAGTTCAGTCTCGTCACACACTAAAGAAATTCATCTTAAGAACCATGAAGAATAAAATTGATTATTTAAATATATTTTAAAACAAGAAGCTTGTGTTAACTATATATGTCACACTCAATCAGAAAATGGCATATGAATATGTTGGGTACAATGAAGGAGTTGTGTAAAACATTCATTGTGAATGCTACTTAATGTCAGTAAATATAATAAAAATATTCACTGTAATTTCATAGAACTTGTCAACAGAATAATTATACCATTTTGTTAAAAGATGACTCTATAATTATTTTTATATGAGGATAATTTGATTAATTATTAGTTTTATTAACATCTTATATGTGTTTAGCTCTTAAATAAATTAAAAGTTTCTTCTTTATTTTACATTATGTGATTTGCTTCCCTGTTTATATTAATTTTTCAGACACCATAATCAATAATTTAAATTTGGATATGTGTTTGCATTGTTCTTAGCTCGCATTCAGTGTAATTTATAAAAAAAAGGGCACTCTTCACTGATTAGCATTATTTTAAATGGTTGTAATAATGAAGTAGGCTGTATATCAGGGGTGTCAAACTCGCGGCCCAAAAAGAACATTTTTGCTGCCCGGCCAATATATCGGTACCGGTGGCACATACAGGAATTTTTCAAGGGGGAGTAGGGGTCCAGGGTCGAAAGTCCACTATTCTCGTATCATGCTCCAATACGCCTCCCAACATATTCTTTTGATTTTGTCGGTTTTGGGGAACATAAAACAAAAAATTAATTATTGAATAAATAATTAGCCTTATTTAAGAAAATTAATTATTAATAACAAATACTTAATTAAATTTTACGTACTACATACATGGAATTACAATAAATTAAAAAAAATGTAAGGTATTCGCCCGTGGGTGATCCTTTCTAAGTTATCTTCGTGACCTACAGATGTGGGAGTTAATGAAGAACCTGGTGTTGCCATGATCTTAATATATCTTTATTAAGATCTTAACTTAAACACTAACAATGATAATATTTATATTTTAAATTAGCGGATCTGAGTTGAGAAAACACACAATACGTATTACCAAATAAGCACGACTTTAATCACTATATTCCCACCTAATCCTAATCTCAACTTATACACAGTTCCTAATAGATACTAGAATTAGAAGCAAGATAGCAGTAGAAAAGAGATGTCAAGTCAGGCCGTAAACTTTTAATTTTTCTTATACTTTTATTTATGTTTATTATAATGTATAATTCTAATAAACTTAAGTTTCTGTGTATATAAATTTTTTTACGGCATACCTAAAGTTAAACCTTGTTTGTTTGACCCAAGTTAGCCTTTCAGTTTGACACTCTTGATGTATATAAAACTCATTCATTTGGCTTGCTGCATTTTTCTGACTATGACTATAACATTGACTATAACATGACTATAACATATTTAGTTTATATTTTTCAATTAGGAATGAGCAAAATGTGTTGTTGCTGCATATCCCCGGAGATCAGCAGAGCTAAATCAGAAGAGGTCCATGAATTCATATATATCCTAAGAAAATCTAAAAACAACTTTGGATTGGTCTCAATGTCTTGTCTGGAGAATCCCAAGCACTATAGAATACGTTTCGGAGAAGCAAGCCCAGCGATACACTTGGTGCACGCTGCACAGCTCATGGCACCACCAGTATATATTAAGGTATCCGACTACGTTCGGAACCGTGATTTTCAAAAGCGCATAAATGGATAGTTTTGATGATATTTAGTGTCACTTATATTAGAATATATGCATAAAATTATTTTAAGAACTTTTTGACAAAGACAATTTATTTAAATACAATATTTCGGCAAAAAATTAACTTAGAATATTCTTTTTTCCAAATGTTCTCCTTTTGAGAAAAATGCTTCTATTAGAATAATATTTTGCCTGAACATAGCTCGGACCTCTCAACTAAAATTTTTGAAATATATAACTTAGAAGTGGGTTTATCCATATTTTACGACAACAGAGAGGAGCAATTTTAAGAAAAAAAGGCGAATAATTATTTCAATTGGTGGCAACTCTAAAAATAATGTGAATTTTTCCAAAATTCTAGTTGAGCCTCTGTAGAGTGGTTTGAGCTATATACAGGCAAAGTATTAGTATAATAGAACCATTTTTGACAAAAGGAGAACATTTGAAAAAAAGATTATTTTAAGTTAATTTTTTGCCAAAATATTATATAAAATTATATTTTAAATCAATTTTTTTTGTCAAAATGTCCTTAAAACAATTTTATGCATGCATTCTAATCTGAGTGACACTAAATATCATGAAAATTATCCATTTATGCGCTTTTTTAAAATCACAGTTCCGAACGTAGTCGGATACCTTAAATATCTAAGATAACCTCTAAGAAAGAAAAAGGGATTATTTTTAATGAATTCCTGCAAATTTGAAAATATATCTCCTGAAAACTTCTTTCCTATTTAAGTTTCAATTTAAAAACTACAAGAATATATTTCTTCTTATTTTAATTAACTTTTTGAGACATTAATTTTTATTTTTCCTCGACAGAGTGACACATTCATAAACAATTTAGTACTATCAATTGGTTTTGATCAGTAATTATAAACCCATTTTTTGGATCATTTATCAAAAAGGTTTTTGTTAGTTTCGTGTACGTATTTTAAGTTAAATATTTTAAAATTTCATAACTGGAATACGTTCTAAAATCTTTCCATAATCTTCAAGTCCTCAAAAGTTATAGTCCAGGAATAAGGAAAAAATTTTTGTAAAATATAAATCATCACAATATTGTGTCACTTATTTCACCAATTAAGTTCTTTTACAACTGAAGGGGAAAGATGTATCATAATTTACATAATTACTTCTGCTTGTTTATTCTGTGGAGCAAAGTATAATTTTAATATAACATTCAAAAGATAACATTGAATTTTCAATAACTTGCGATAAATAATTTTAAGGGATTACCCAAAAAGCACTTAAAAGAAATTTTTTTTTATCTTAGGAGCTTTTAGACACATCATCCCAATAGTAACTATTTTTCAATGTCAAGGCCTTATTAATGTGCGCTATTAGCCTTATATGTGATGAGAAAGACATGGGTTTGAATAACAGACGTAGTGTTTTTAATACGTATAGTATTTCATTAGTCATTGAATTTTTGTTTTATTAATAGATAATTTATTACAAGAAAAGAATGACTATATATATATATATATATATATATATATATATATATACACGAGTTGATTTTTTACTCAAAAAAGGAAAATTGTTTATGAACAAAATCTTGAGAAATGCAAGCTTTTGTAGTATATTATTCATGTAAAATTATTTTTAAAAAGCTATTATTTTAATTTATTAAAAAGCTATTATTTATTTACTTTTAAAAGAATTATGTAGAACGTAGGATGTTGCATATATTTAACTAAAGTTGGTAAATTCGATGTTCAATGAGGTCTCCATTAGGCTGGAAGCGGTCACGCGGGGAACAGAATCCCCCCCCCAGACTCACGAAATTTAATTCTTGGTTAACTGTTTTTTTTTATTACCAACGATCTCGTCAGTATTCTCTTATAAGGGGACTAAAATGCATTTGTCACATATTTCCTTGTTTTTTGGGAGTGGCGAACATTTTTTACTATCTTAAGGTACTTGGGGTGACTGATTGTTCCAAAATATTTTCTATGAACAGACTACATTTCTCCCCTGTGAACAAAGTAGGTTTGATTGCTGTGTTGTACGACCCATTATGGTTTATAAATGTAAATGAACAGAATATAAAAAAATGGTCATCTGCAATCTCTATTGGGAAAACTGTTTATTTGGAACTGTTGATTCTGAGAAAGCTGTTTTTTATTATAAGACTTAGCCAGTATTCTCCTATATGACAGTCTTCATGAGAACTAACACGTATTTTTCACATCTCTCTCTTTTTTGCGTGTGGTAAACGTTTTTTTACAATTATAAGGCGTTTAAGATAACTGAGTTCCCCAATTTTGTTCCAAAATATTTTCTATGAACAACTTGCAATTTTCCCCTGTGAACGACTTAGTGATTTCAATTGCTGTGCTGTACGACTCATTATGGTTTATAAATATAAATGAACAGAATACATAAAAGAGGAAATGAGCATCTACTATCTCTATTGGACGAAGTTTTAACTGATCAAGCAAGGGAAGAACCTGATGAAATAATGGATATTAATCATAATAGTGAAAGTAAATTTCAGAAAAGCAATGAACATGAAATGTTTGAGTTGAAAGAAAAATTTTCAATTGCTACCTAGCCACAAGCCACTAGTGTACCGCAAGGTTCACCCGGTCAAAAAGACACAAGCAAGAAGAATTTCAACATGCGATTTGTCAATCACTAAAAGACAATAAAACTACAATAACTTGAACCAAATATGACAGTTTTGCCTGCAAATATCTTTCCTGTAATGTTGGTGAAAAGTGTCTGTGATGTATGTCCTTTATTAAAGTCACGCACATTTGTGAAACACTTTAGTTCAGTTTGATTGGATTTTTCAATTCCTACTATTATAGCTCACACTCTCTACATATTTATTTATTTATTTATCACGGTGAAATTTTCAATCATTAATAAAATACATTTTAAAGCGCTCAATTGAGCTGAAATTTTATATACATGATTATTTTGGATGACAATACAATAATTTAATTATAATATATAAATATTAATTGATTTAAACTAATTATTTAAAGAATTACAAATACAGTCACTTTGGCATCATTTTTGACGACTTAGCGACCATTTTGGCGACTTAAGTCAAAACTTTAAAAGGTTTTTTCTCACGTTTTATAGCCTTCAGTTGAACTGAAATTATATATACTCGATTGTTTTGGATGGCGATACGATACTTTAATGATAATTAATAAAAATTAATTACCACTTAATGTTGTGATTCTGTCATATGTATATACATAATTATATTAATTGTAACTATTTAATAAAAAGTAGCTAAAATAAAATTTGTCTTTGTTGATTTAAGTAGGAATTGACTTAAATTTGTTTTTTCATATTACTTGTTTTCTCAATTATCAAAGAAAAATTTAAAAGTCCTTATAAGTAGGTAAGCATACTTTCTCTTAGACTATTCACTGAAACTACAATTTTTATCGTGTACAATAAAAATAATTATAAAACAGTGTCACCCCGCGTGACTATTAACGTTAGTACTAAATGCGCGACCTCTCCCGGTTTAAAATTTTTAAAAACTACTATTGAAATTAGAGTGCACCATAAAGCAGAAAACAGAAAAAAGATCCAAACCTATGGTGCGGGGAAAGACCTGAGATTATGGAATCTCTCGCAATGTATTTAGTGCTATTCAATACTCAATACTCATTTATCGAAAATCACTTTTGATTCGATACATATACTGTAGAAAAATGATTTTGAGTCTAAAATTATTTGACTAAAATGAAGCCGTTTTCTTTTTCTTTTTTTTTCTTCGAGATTTGATACTCTGCTCTGTTTGCAATATTAAATTTTAAAATTATTTTTCTCCTATAATTTCCATACCATAGAACAGTTTTCCCGCACAGGGGTAGGTTCCAATTAATACTATTTTTTTAATCCATAAAACTGCAATCTCGCAGGGAAACGATGAAATTAGACCTTTCGTAAAATCCCTGAAGGAGATGATCAATTCACGCAAGATGTTACAATAACGTCTCTTTGATGTCTTTTCCCTGTTGAAAGTGAGTGAATTAGTTAATTTCCCGAAATGTTTTAGTAAAAGGATGAAATGGGAAAAATATGCCACTTTTTTGGTGCTAGGGGACTGATATTTGGGGGATAGTTATAAGTTTTGTTATGGTTAGGATCTGCTGGGACGCATTACCACCCCCTCTACAGCTTTTTGGCCAATATCTCGACACCCGATCCTCAAAGTCCATTCGGACCTGGCTCATTCGATCCCTCTCTAACTGCTCTTCCAGTTATTATCATTTCATGCCTATAGAGCTATTCCTTACATAGTTTTTAATTATTTTAAACTTTTTTAAACTTTTAAAATGTATTTAAATACACAATATCTTGGCTCCTGTTTGAGTCTCGGACTTGAGATTTGAAACAACTGTTCCATTCGCCGAGACCCATCCAGTCATATACTTGACTCCCATTGTGTAGGCATGTGGAGGGCTTAAGCACTAAAATATCATGCTCCCATGTTAATCCTATGGGGTCTGAAAAATTTCACACCCCCCCCTAAGAAATTGAGCTTCGGACTTGTTTTTAAAGGTATGCAATATTTTCGTGTATGCGCAATCTTTACGTGAAATTGGCCCTCTTCCGGTGCTCACCCCCTACATGGCTTCCCCATTAATAACTCAAATCCTATGCTACCTTGGTCGACCGCCCCGGCTGGAATCCATTGATCTCCATATGAGCTCTTTAAATATGTAATTTTATCCCAATAGCCCCATTCCTTCTCCCACTTCATGTTTTTAGACAATTTTAATTTTTTTAAAATTCCCGATAGCTCCGACCTGAATTAATTGTTTCGAGCCCAGTACCACTAAAGACCCGCCGTGTAGGGCAACGATGCACGTTAAATCTGTCGAGAGCTGAAACGTCCTCCCGTTGGTGTGGTGTGGTAGTTATAAGAGGGGGGAGATGCCAGCTCAGGTGTCGTCCACGTCACTTGACCATGGTTCAAAATTACGTGGTCCTTCGCTAAAAGCCCTCGTGTAGCTAAACAGTGCGACGTTAATAATCAATCAATCAACCGACCTGAATTGTTCGGAAGTACAAGGACTCAATCTCCCAGGTGTCTCCCTCTCCCTGGACAGCATTTTGCCAATGCAAATCTTGACTAGCTCATTTCATCATTTCACTAAAACAGTTCAGGGTTTGAAAAAAATCACTTACTTTCATCATGGAAATGACATTGAAGAGACGTTACTTTAAAATATTGGCAAAATGCTGTCCAGGGGGGGGGAGAGACTCCTGGGAGTTCGAGTCTTTGTACTTCCGAACAATTCAGGTCAAAAATCCTCGGTGCGCGCGCTGTGTGGAATTTCAAAAATTTTAAAATACTTTAAAAACATGAAATGGGGGAAAGGAATGGAGCTATTGGGATAAAATTACATATTTGAAGACCTCAATAGGAGAACAATCGAATTCAGTCGGTGCGGTCGACCAAAGTAGCATAGGATTCGAGTTATTAATGGGGAAGCTCTGTAGGAGGGGGAGAACCGGAGGGGTCAAATTCCACATAAAGCTCGCGCATACATGAAAATATTGCGGACATCCAAACATCAAGTCCCAAACTCAATTCCTTAGGGGGTGAAATTTTTCAGACCCCATAGGATTAACATGGGAGCATGATATTTTAGTGCTTAAGCCCTCCACATGCCTACACAATGGGAGTCAAGTATATGACTGGATGGGTCTCGACGAGTGGAACAGTTGGTTCAAATCCCAAGTCCGAGACTCAAACAAAAGCCATGATATTGTGGATTTAAATAAATTTTTAAAGTTTAAAATAATTAAAAACTACGTAAGGAATAGCCCTATGAGCATGAAATTATAAAAACTGGAAGAGCAGTTAGAGAGAGATCGAATGAGCCAGGTCCGAATGAACCGTGAGACTCGGGTGTCGAGATATTGTCCAAAAAGCTGTACAGAGGGTGGGAATGCACCGGGGAGATGCGTCCCAGCAGATCCTAACCATAACAAAAGTTATTACTATCCCCCAAATATCAGTCCCCTAGCACCAAAAAAGTGTCATGTTTTTTTCATTTCATCTTTTCACTAAAACAGTTCGGGGATTTAACTAATTCACTTACTTACAACAGGGAAAACACATCAAAGAGACGTTAATGTAACATCTTGCGTGAATTGGTCATCTCCGTTAGAGATTTGACGAAAGCCCAAATTTCATCGTTTCCCTGCGACATTTGTCGATCCACTCTAATCTTTATCTATTGGACAAACTTTTAAATTCGCAGGGTTGCTATATTTCCATGATTCAGCAACTTTACTATGATTGCTGTTTAAAATCACTACTCAACTGTGAAATAGACACACCCAATAGGAAGTGTGTCAAAGAGAACTACAGGGCAAGATTTTTTTAATATCTGCAAATATTAATTAGAATCCGATAAGGCGGTTTATTTTCATACGTAACATTCTTCCGAGCGATTCAAATTTCTTTTGTGGATTGTTCATCAGTAAGTAGCAGAAAGCCTGAAACCAGTTCGCACATAAATTCATTGTTATATTGGACCTTTCAAGAAACCAGTAGATTTCAGTTTATACAAACGTGCTTTGTTTTCTTGGAAACAATGTATGATTTAGTAAATAATGTGATTTTGACAATGAAATTGTGCAAAATTTGTAATGTGAAAGCGCAAATGTTCGTTATAGTATGCAGACATTAATACAATCATCAAAAAAAATAATTTTAAATACTTTAGAAGAATTCAAATGATATAGCTCAGTTTTATCATAAAATTCTACAACACTTATTCATAACTCACCAGAAGTAAAAATAAAATTCCTTAAAAGACACCTTTACGACTTTAAATGTTGATTTAAAACCATAAGATGCATTAAGTGGCTAACTGCTTATGGAAAAAAGTTCCCATTTTATTGGCAAGACATTTTTCTACCGATAAAGTCACCATTGTTGGTGCCAACTAAAAAGTGCTGAAATATTTTTTTTATATTTACTTAAATATATATTGTTCAATCGATCATTGTACGCAACTTTTTCATAGCCAAATTGCGCAAACACAGTGGCGCACACAAGGGGGGGGGGTCCTTGGGTTCCGGACCCCCAAAGCCCTTGGTTTTTTTCCCGAAGTATATAATACGTAAAATTTAATTAAATATTTGTTTTTAATGATTAATTTTATTAATTAATACTAATTATTAATTCAATAATTAGTTTTTTACTGTTGTTTTGTTCCCCCAAATCGACAAAATCAAAAGGAGCATGATACAAGAATGGTGGACTTTCAACCCTGGACCCCCCCTCCCCTTGGAGAACTGTGTTCGCTACTTCGCAAACATCATCCAAAATCAATACATTTTCTAACTTTAATTATTCTTTTTCATACATGAGAAGAATCTGTTTAAATTTGTTTCTCATTCTTATTGAAGGAAGAGGTAAACGGAAGAAACTATCAAATATATATGACTATTCCATTCAACTTTTATCTGGTCATATTCTCTCAGAATAATTATAACTGTATAAATACGAGGACTTGTTAATCGATTTTAAATGTTTATTATGGATTGAAATGATTTTAAACATTTCGGTTTTCATTTTTTAGAAAAGCGTATTGTTTTCAGTAATTGTAGACGGAGAGCTTACGCTTCAAAAGAGAGTTTAATGTTGGAAAAATCTGCAAAATCCTCGTAAAAGATATTAATTTAAAAGCAGAAGGCTTGAGTAACAAAAAACTCAGTAAACAATATTAAAACAACTTATAAAAAATAAAATTCGAATTAACAAGTTCATTTCATTTACCTCTCAAGGTGGAATGAACTGAATTGGTCGTTACAGAAATTAAATTAATGATTAATTATATCAAGGTCATAATCTAAATGATCAGAATACGTAGAGGTCATAATACAAAGGTCAGTTTTCCAATGAATAAAATGTGATATTTGTCCGAGCAGTGAAATTTAAGTCAATTGATGAAAATGATCTATTTCGAAGGCTTTAAGCACTCCTAAAATTAAATTTGATTTGTTACATCATTCCATGTGATAATATTTGTTTATATAATAATTAACAGCACAGTATTACAAAAAGGTAATAAATGCATTATATATATTCAGTTTTTCATTCGTACAAAACTATTTTTTTAAATCTTCAAAATGTGTTAACTGCGTTAACAAAAGCTGTTAATTTTTGTTTTTTTCGTTTATCCATAATTTTTTCAAAATATTTTATGCTGAAATTTATTCAGTGCAGTATATTTTTATTTTTAAAATATTAAGTTCTGTAAATAATTGAAACCACAAATTAATTTGATGTAAAAATAATTCTTAACAGTTTTAAAGACTATTAAGATTATATCATTACTGTACTTCACCTTTTTACGAAAAATTTTGAAAAAACAAACAAGAAGCGAGGTACGATAATTTACACAGTTGATTTCAAAGGTGCTGGGATCCTAATTTCTAAGCAGTAATTTGTTTGTAAATAGCTTAAAACAATATATTTTCCACTTAACTCTTTTTTATTTCTTTCCCTGCATTATTTTTTTATTTGAAAAAGGTATGAATATCTTCTATGCAATTAAAAGTTCCAACAAAAGTAAAATTCAGTTTGGTAAATAAAAAGGAAATATCGTAGAAACTTTAAAAATATTAATATTTAAGAAAAACTATTTTTGTGTTTCTATTGTTATTTTTATAAAGACATGAAAAAAATACTTCTCTCTCTGGTTTTGCTTCTTTTATTCCTAATTTTTTAGAATTCATGGCGATTGATATTTTTAAAAATTAGTTTTTTTTTTTAAAAAAATGTTTTGATTTGTTGCTAATATTTTTTTAAAGAATTTTAAAACATGGAGTTTGAAAAATTTTAAAATTCTCTCTCTCTAGTAACATTTTTACATCATATATATTTCTCTTTCACTAAATAAAAAAAATTTAAAATTAATCTCCTACAACAATACAATTATCATTTTATTTTTCGATGACACATGACGTACTTCGATGACGATTAAAATTCTCACATTTTTCTCTATCAGGACTCTCCTAATACTTTTACAAAATTTTAAAATAAACAGACAGTTGAAATGGTAAAATCACAATAATAAAACATTTAATACAATGCAGCCTTGTAATCAAAATTATCTAAAAGTAACCCATTGTAACTCAATCAAAAACACAGGAAAAATGCCGAGAAAATAAAACTGTCTCTCTTCTTTTTACTATTGATTCTTTTGAAGGAATTAAATATAGTACTAACAATTCTCAACCAATTCAGTGTATTTACTTTTTATTTGATACTGTAAGATAAATGTATTTATCTTAGAAATTGTAAGGAAGTTATCTCCTCAATTCGCTTATCAATCATCTATGGATCAAACCACACATTAAGATAATAACATAAACAAAGTATATCTCTTTGTGCGAAGTTTATGAGTTCCTCTTTGTGGCAATTCACTTTACAGCATTTTCATTCGAATTATACTTATTTTGTGAAGCACGTGAATTCGCGATGCACGTGAGTTCATGATAAACGTGAATTCATGATGTAATCAGTTTTACGGTTATAGATTTAATTGCATTTAGACGCGTGTGGGCATTTAAACGTAAGTTACAGCTTGACTGTTGTCGCCGATAAGTACCCAAAATTAAATCAGCAATCATATAACAAGAACATATAACTATTACCTTGATATTGGTAAAAATAGACAGAATACTTGTATAAGGAATGATTTTTCTGTCAGATACCCATTGATAGAGAAATCAATGATTGAAATATTTACCTTACACGCGGTGCTATAATTACTTAATTTAAAACAAAGACAGATAACCAGGAAAAAAAAACATTAGATACTTTAACAGATTTGAATTAACTTCCCTTCATCTGTATACAGCCAAAATGAGTATTTAAAGAGCCAACCGGTTTATCTTGGTAATGAATCAATTAGCTTACGGTTTTGGTTCAGAATTATAATCTTGTATTTTAGTTTTTTATTTTTTTATTTCCAATGGGGCTGCAGATTGGTATTTACCTTTGCAGACTTAGTACGTTCCCTGGAAGTTGGTATCACTTTTTAGTGAAGCACCATTTAAGTGGAATACCAATCGCCGCAATGTAATTTGACTTTCAGTTTTCTCCATAGAGGGAGGCACCTGAGCTTTGACGATGCGAAATGGTATCAGGAATTTAACTTTGCTGTAAGAACCTAAGCCAAACTGGTACTCTAGGGATCTTTTTCGCAATTAATATATATGCTGCTACTACCATCCGTACTTACTTTTATCGTAACTATGTAGTTTTAGATTCAATTGTTAATCTCTTAAAGTCCTACCCATGGTTACGTCTCACTCAAACGCATTATTTGTAAGATGATGTTTTATTTCAATAAATTTCAAATGAGCATTTACTTTTGTATCCATGATGTCATCGCTTTCAATATTCTAAAATAGTATCTCAAAGCATATATGTTGACGTGTTTTAATTATTTGGAGCATGGTATATTATTGCACATAACTTTCAACAATGATGCTGATGCGCTATAAGTCACACATTTCAATTATATTTCAAATATAAACACTAAACATAGGTAAAATATCTAATTTATAAAATAATTAATAACAAAATCAAAACAATTAACTGTGAAATTCAAAAATATAAATATCACCATAATTTTAATTAACAAAACTAATAATTAAACGAAAGCTAATGTAATTTATAGATGTATTTTTTTTCAAAATAATGTCTAAAAATCAATTTGTGTTATTCAAAACTACTTTTTAAAATTAATGTCGGATTTTTTTTTGTAAAAAAAGAAACCTTTTAATAAAAAAAAACGTTTACTCTTGAAACACTATACAAACTCTTGTAAAAGTAGTACTTTTGCTGGCAATTTTAATGCTAGCAGTAAGCTCTTTTAAAAAAATTAATAAATCTTGATTTTTTTCTAACAGAAATGTTTACAACAAAATAATTTACCTTTTTTATACCAAGAATTAAAAATATTTCATGTATATTAATGGTCCAATTAACTACATTTATGTTTAATACAATTGACAAAATCTCTTAATGAATATATCTGTAGCCGAAATGGGCATTACGTAGATTGCAATCGACTGGTGGACCGCCAAGACATTTTGGGATGACCCCCTAAAGATTTTAGCAGTTAGTGATTATATATACGGAAATATTCAAGATTAGCTGACAGTATACAGACTGAGTCTTTTACTGACTATAATAACGAAAAATAACTTAAGATAAAAATGTTTTTTTAAAGTGTATTTTGAATTGTTTGATAATAAAAGCATCTTTTGATATTATGAAATTTGTGACAGTTGCTATTATGTTTGTATTTTGCGTTTTTCTTTAAACGCGGTTTTAAAAGTGCTAGTGCTTTTATTATTTTATAAATATTGTAGGCTTTTTCATTACCTCACCAGACCTGAGACTCTGGGCAGTGGCACACATAAGCATTTTTCAAGGTTAGGGGGCGAGGATCAAAAGTCTGACATTTTCGTATTATACTCCAATACGCAGTCAAGCTTCTTTTTTTTTAATTTTGCATATTATCGGGAACAAAAAATAGTAAAAAGTGGTTTACGAAATGAATAATTAGCATTAACTAATAAAATAATAATAATAACAAACAATTAAATTTTACGTAATATGTACATGGGTTATAATCAATCGAGAAAAAAAATCTGAGGCTATGGAATGAGGGACTAGATCTCAGTGGACCCTCCCCCCTTGTGTTCGCTACTGACACTAGGAGACCCGCAACACCTTGTAAAAATTAGAAGTAGCCCGTTCCCTGCAAAAGTTTGCCAACCCCTGATCTTTAGAATGATTTGTCACATAAAATCTTCCAATAAATTATTATTGCAGAAATAAAGAAAAGCAATATTCTAGATAAAAATTTTATTCCATACGATCCAATAGATATTATAAAGTTTCAATTTTAAAACTTCTAAGAAATTAAGATATTGTCTTAAAAATTTAAACTCTGAACTATCATTTTAGTTTAGTAGTCATACAACTTAATAACAATTCTAAAATTCGTGTCACGGACGGTGTAATTTTCATCTTTGAAAAGCAATAATAGTTCTAATGAAAGATTGAAAACAAAAGCTATTGGAAAAATCTTCCTTTTTATTTAATAAAGAGAATTAGGTTCTGAATTTAAAAGCAATACTTATTTTTCAGATTTCATAAAAAAAAATTTTTTATGTAAGTCAAAGTTCATTGTCAGCTTCGAATCTGTTATCTAACCCTTTCTGTTCTTGTTTACAATAACAAAACCCAAACATTTCATTCTTTTCGTGTTCAAAATTATTTTCGCTTGAAGACACGAAAAAGAAAGTAAAGATCCTGTTAATCTTCGAAAAGAATATTATTTTTCTAACCTTGAAAAACTTTTATAGCTTGCACTTAAGGTTCATTCAAATATTGAACGAACTTTTCGAATTCTATAAGCAGATTGCCTCCAAAATACTCAAGTACATCACGTCCATTTTAGAGAGAAATACGGAAACAATAAAGCAATGAATATTTCATGAGGTTTGTAACAAGATATATGATCTATAATGGCTGAAACGTAGATATAAGATGTTCGCACTAGAAGCCATTTCAAAGCAGATTAAAAATCATTTTGCCTGTGGTTATGGTTCTGAACGAAATGATAATGTGTGTTCTTTCATGATTCGTGAATCAAAATGGACAGAGTGAAACACGTTACATAAACATTCAAATGCCGGACATTGAATGAGCCTTGTTGATATTATTGGACTCATTATCCTTCAAGCTAAAATGCTTACGGTTATTTTTAACGTTAACGAGCCAAGTTACCTTTCCGACGACAAATAAATTTTAATTTCTTAGTCCAGATAAAAGGGAACTAAAACTGATTAATATTTAACTCATATGGTAGCTCTTTGTATCTGTAAATCAAGTGCATATACGTATAACACAGTGCTTAAAATATATAATAAATAACTACAAATGAAGGAAATATTCCCAATGACTAAATCCGTCATACATAGAGCATTACAATTTGTTTTTTGTCGAGTAAAATGAAATTAAAAGAATTTAGACAAACTTAGAATGGTTTTCAGAGTCAAATTTTTGAAATTATGACTGAATACACAATTAGAAAATACAACAATCGCCATTTACCTACATTTTTATAGTTTTATTTTATAGATGCGAAATATTCCAGTAGACTAAAACAAAAGAATTTGTAAATGTTTACTGAACAATATTTCATTTATTTGATGTATTAGTAACATTTTATAGCAATATATCAAAATTCGATTTTAATAATATTTGAAAAAAAAATGTCCCTTTTTCACATAAAATGAGATATTTTTAAAAAGAAGAAACTATACAAGATTTTTATGTATTGTATAAGAATACGTTCCATACTTAGGAAAAAAATTTAACCATATATATTTTACATTCATTATCAAATATACCTTATAAGAATTACTTTTATGAACTATTAATTTAATGAAAAAACATTTAATAAAGCTGTGGAATAGAATCGCCATATTTTTATATAACAAAGCAATATAAAGATTATTTTATTATAGCTATATGTAATCATTATGCTCATGTATACATATTGTTACATAATTTGTGACTTTAAATTTTTATTATTTTGGTTTATTTATTACCGATGAGATGCATTTGTTGCACATTTTTGTGACTTTCAAAAGCTCTACTTCAATATTACATTCATTCTATATTTACAGCATTATATTTATAGTATTAATGCATTAAAATGTATTACATTTTCATGACTTGAACCAAACTTTTAGAAGAAATTCTGACTATAAATTCAAAAACGCACAATGTATAATGCAATGCCTGTATATCAATTTCAATTTTTAGTACGTATCAAATATACTCCGTAAAATATGATTAAATTTTGAAAGAAAAATAAAATTGTTTTTTGTCACATTCACTGTGTTTTGTTAGTTTATTATTTCACTTACTTTCTTATACACAAATTATAATTTCAAATACCTCCATCTAACTTATTGGAATCAACAGCACGCAACACAACAAACTTGGAATGTGATGTTTCAAATTATACAAGTATGTAACTTAAGTGCAAAACAACATTTTATTCTAGAACACGGCATCCAACAATTATAGTGCTGATGACTACAATTACAGGTGTTACTCTAATTGCATGGCGTGAATGAAGAAACTAGATACAAGCTTGCTGTGCTTTTAGAGAAAAAAGAAGGCTTTCTATTCGTACGGGGACAAGCTTTGAGTTAATAGACGAGTCGTGACGTCAGAGATTCTAGAATAGCCGAAGAAAATGATTCATTAAATGATACGGTTAGTGTAATTTATGGAGTTTTCAAGACTTTTTCAAACCATAGATAGCATATAATGAACTCTCTTTAAAAAGGTTGAATCAGATCTGGTAAAAATGAAAGAGGTGTATGATTTTTTTATATCGAAAAATTCTGAATGAAGAAAACAAAATCAACTTCCGATAAAATGATTAAAGATTACTGACCAAGAAAATTATCTGTTGATAAATTTAAATTATTCTTGAAATTCGAAATAATATTCTAATTATTTAGATAACTTTTTTTAAAGTTATTTGTCTCAAAATTAAAATTTTTAAAATCTAAATGTAAATAATTTTACTATAATGAAGCTCGTTGAATATTCTTAAGAGCTGTTACTTCATTAGTTTTAGATTTAAAGACTCATTTAAAATTTTATGTTATTCCTTTTATACATCAAAAGGAGCAAAAATTATAAGAGTTTCTCGAATTAGTGTGACTTTTCTCTCTAAAACAACACGATGGCTATTTGTGTTGTTGCAGATGCCACCTGTCTAACGGTGTCAGATCATTCATCGTGGAAAAGGTCTTGATGTACGCCTGTCGTTAGATGTAGCTTTGAGCTCGGTTTCGCCCTAATTTTGAGGCGAGAAAAACCTGGAGGTGGTCAGAACTATTAATAAATTCCCCCAAGGGAACGGAACTCGTCTGCAAGGGGTTTGGAGCTAGAAACCGGTTTCCCGGGAAACAACCATCCCCACGTTCACTCTCTATTAAATGAAATCTTAGTTTACATTTTTTACAGAAGTAGGCAATAAATTTACGTAATACAAATTGGAGACAAATTCACAATATTCATAGAAAATTACATAATACAAATGTACGAAGTCAAAAATAATAATAAAAAACACATATGGAAAAAGATGGGGGAATATTATTCGAACAATTTTGCAAATATATCAGGAACACAATGATTTCAAATACAAACTCAAAGAAAAAAAAAAAGACTGGAGATTATTTTTTAAGGAAATTTTTGTCTCAACAAAAAAAAACTCATCTTTTTAGCTGACGCCATTACTTTTGCTTGATACTCTCTACTTTAATTTATCTTTCACTCTAAAATAAATGAATCAATATTAGAAGGAAGATGATTCATTTTAGAACCCCTCCCTCCTTTGAAACATAAAAAAAGAGAGAAGCAGAAAAAAAATTTGAATTTTATTGGAGATATCTGTAGGTATTTTAAAACGTTAGAACGAAGGGCTAATAACGTAAAGGAGAGCTATTGGGGACGGACTTCGTAATTTTGAGCCACGATCAAATGACGAGGACGACACAAGAGCTGGCAGCCCCCTCTCCAAACACCCACACCAAGCCAACTGGAGGATTTTGACCCATGACAGATTTAACACGAATCAACCGCTCTACACGATGGGTCTTCAGTAGCACCAGGACTCAATCCCGTCACTCAAAAAACACCGGTCACGAGTTCGTGACCATGACCACTAAGCTACCGCGGCCACCATATGCTTTTCGAAAGGAATTTTGGTTTTCTAATTAATATATAGTTTCTGTGGCACTTAATATTAGTTTTACATATAATACATATATAAAGGGTGTTTTTTTAGAGGTATAGAACTTTAAATTGCAATAAAACAACGATGTATTATTCGATTGACATTAATTGTTTTTTATTCGAAAGATAATCGTGTGGCATTACATTTTAAATATGATTTCTGGCATAGGACTGCCACGGCTGGCTCGGATGTAGTCCAATCTGGACGTCCAATTTTCGATGACTTTATCCAACATTTGTGGCCGTATATCGGCAATAACACGGCGAATGTTGTCTTCCAAATGGTCAAGCGTTTGTGGCTTATCCGCATAGACCAATGACTTTACATAGCCCCGTAGAAAATAGTCTAGCAGTGTTAAATCACAAGATCTTGGAGGCCAATTCACAGGTCCGAAGCGTGAAATTAGGCGATCACCAAACGTGTCTTTCAATAAATCGATTGTGGCACGAGCTGTGTGACATGTTGCGCCGTCTTGTTGGAACCACAGCTCCTGGACATCATGATTGTTTAATTTAGGAATGAAAAAGTTAGTAATCATGGCTCTATACCGATCACCATTGACTGTAACGTTGTGTCCTTCATCGTTTTTGAAGAAGTACGGACCAATGATTCCACCAGCCCATAAAGAGCGCCAAAAAGTCAGTTTTTATGGATGTAACGGTGTTTCGACATACACTTGTGGATTAGCTTCACTCCAAATGCGGCAGTTTTATTTGTTGACGTAGCCATTCAACCAGAAGTGCGCTTCATCGCTAAACAAAATTCGCTGATGAAAATCGACCATTATTTTCGAAATAAAATTGCACAATTTGAAAGCGTTGTTCAGGCGTGAGTCTATTCATGATGAATTGCCAAACCAAACTGAGAATAAATCACTTGACACCTGTTAAATCGGTCGCTATCTTGGAAAGTAATGCCAACTTAAACTTCTATACCTGGAAAAAAACACTCTGTACATATATATATGAATTATTTTATTATTAGGGACACATACCATCCACGCTTTTCAGAAACGTATAATATTTCAGTTATTAATATAATACATTAATAACTGAAAAAATGTTATCCGGCATGTATCGCCGTGTTGTTTAGAAATCCTTCACTAGAAACAGTTATTTCCCATAAAAAATTTCAACACAAGAAGCTAGATTGATTAAAAAATAATTTATAACAAGGTTTCAGTTTTTCATTTTGTTCAAGGAACTATGTTTAACTCCTTTCAAATAATCCATTACTGGGTTATGAAATGTACATCTGTGGGTTAAAGAACCAATATGTGAGATTACTCACACTTCCCACATCACCTTTGTAGATTTGTTGTGATAATCAACGACTGTTTTTTGGCATTGACCCTTGCATCCGTTTGATAAATATGTCGTAAGATTGACAGATGCATTGGCTTTAAAAAAGTGATTCAGATTTACCGTTATACCTTGAGTTTTCACTTTCAAAAGCAACTGGTGAATGACCTTATACTTTGCTTCAAATAATTCTAGTTACAAAAAATAAATGATGAAATTTTTAACCTACTCCTACGCTTAAAGGAAAATTCATTTTTATCAAGTTTTTTGCTTATAATTTAGATTTGCTATGAAAAATCCCACGAGTATAATTTGCTTAAAAATTTATTCAAAATGGACTTTTTGTGGGGAAAATGTTTTTTCTGCAAACATATATTTGATTTGAGTTCATCACAAATATATATATTTTTAAAACATATTTACTGTTCTACCGAAGTTATTTCAAACCAAAAACAAAATCGTTAAAAACATCGATAAATATGTATCATTTTTAATTAATAGATTTGATTATTAATTAAAAATTTCATTTGATGGTAAATATTTAATATAAATTTAAGCAATTGTATCTAACTATACTCAGAATTTCGAATAAAAAACATCAAATAATGATAAAACACATTTCTATCGTAAAAATACTTTATTGAATTCAACAGTAACATGCATAACACAAATTACATTGATTCAATTGCAAGTTGATTCATGTTCATTACTTGTGATTCATATTCTATATAATACAATCCTATTCTGCTGAAATTCATGTGAAAATTTTACATACGAGAATATAGCTCTTATCAAACAAAAATACTTTTTTTCTCGCTAAATAAACAGGAATTAAGAAATGAACTCGTGATGAGAGAGAAAAGTTTACGATTGGCAATTTGAATATTTCAAGGCAAAAGAAAACTAAACAATGTATTTCAAAGGCATCTCTCACAAAATATAAAATTAAAGTATCATAAAAAAACGTAAAATGCATCGTGTAATTATGAAATTTATCTGTAATGAAACCTTTAAAAATTCTAATACTGTAATGCAAGTTACAAAATATAGACTAGTTCTATAGGAAAATGCCTAACGGAGATCTTCTCGAGAATTGCATTAAATCAGTAAAAGATTCAATAAAATTCTCTTTCTACATCAGAAATACACAGCTTATTGCAGGACTTCGAACCAGAACTGAACCGAAAACCGGAAAATGCCTTTATTTCGGTAGGAACGAAAACTGGAACTGAACCGAAAAAAAATTATCGGTTTATTTCGGTTTGATATATCTTCAGTCATTTTTTGTTACTGTAACCAACTTATCAATAGTTTCTCATTTTTCGCCAACCATATAATTATCATCATTACATGGACATTAACTTCTCGATTTTCTGTTTTGATGTTCAGTAGTACTTTTCTGTTTCAATTTCGCTCGAAACTACTTGTAGAAGGCAGATTTAATTCAATTGAATGAACTAGAATTATAGGTATTTAAGAAGTGTAGATAAGATTCATTTGGAACTGAATCGAAAAAACTAATTTTTGTCGGAACGAAAACCGGAACTGAACCTATATATATATTTTTAAAGATGAGCGGAACGAAAAGAAGTTACAGTTCGAAGCCCTGGATTTATTGATCTTACCAAATTTTAAGGAACATTTAATTATTGTGTTACTTTAAGATTTATATAGAGAGAAGTCATACATTAATCTATAAAACTTTTTTCAAAAACAAAAATAAATACAAAACGCCTATACGCAATGCATTAAATATGTGAATGGTTTTAAATCAACTTACATCTCTTAGTGAACTTTTTCAATATTATAAAAATAAATAAAAATAAAAATGGAACTAATTAATGGCAAATGAAAATTTAAAATTGATTTTGATCTGTTCTAATACGAAGCTATTATAAACCTTATCCTTCTCGTTCTCGTGAAAATGACGGGGTAAGGTTTTTCTATCTGTTGCTCGTGACTCTGATGTTTTTGGCTCGGAGTGTTCAGAGGTAATGCACCAAAAATCCCTTTCTTAAAATTAAAAAAAAAATTCTATTTTACACATATCGGATGGCAGTACCAGACAATTTATAATGTAATTGGAGATAATTGGTTTATTTTAGCTAGTTTATTTTCAACTAGTCAATTTTAAACATTTTTTAAATAGGAAATGGGAACTTTTTAAACCTATTTTTTTAAAGCTGTGCGATCATTAAGAGGTGTTAAAGATTTAAAAAATTGCTTAACAAGGTCAATTCCGCTGAAACATCTTTCCTATCAAATAAGCTATATACGTATTATTAATTACATTTTACGCTATAAAATATTTCCGCGTGTATTTTTTACGAGGTACCCATATATATGATTTTGACGACAGTTGAGTCGGCCCTTGAAAGCTGAGCGGGTAGAAATAAGCATAAAGTAAAATTTTAATTACCTTCGAATTTACAATGAATGTTTCGTAATCTGTTAAAATCAGTTATAAAGTTACTATCTTATGATTTTACTTATTTTTAAAATAATTTTATGATAAATAAATGTCTACATGCGCAGTTTTTATATAACGAAAACAAAAAGAAACCCATAATTAATACTAACACAACTACAAAATCTATTAATAGTAAGATCCTTAGTTATTTATTGGCCTGGTAGTAATTAAATATGTTTAATTGTATTTTTAAAAATGTTTTTGCAGCTAAATGGAAAAAGTTATTTATAATTTTTTTAAAGAAAATTCAACAAACACTTTTTGCATCTGTGTGTTGTTTTTATTTTAAATTTCATTTTGCTTCATTTCATAAAAAAAGTTAATTATATAGATTGCTTTGTTAATATGTATTAAACAAATTCTCTGTAATACATATAAAAAATAAATAATGAGTTTTATTGTCTAAAAACTTTATAAATACTAATAAAATCCATAAATACTGAATTTTTAAAATTTGGTTTCAATTAATACACTATAGAAGATCACTGAAAATGCTATGAACAAGCAAAATGATTCCTATAACATGACTTAGTGTTAAAAGAGTATAAGAGAAAGTAGGGCGAAATCTCAAAAATATAAATAGGCATTTTCCGTTAATTTGCAATCCTTTTTACGTAAAAAAATGTAATGAGCAAATCTGTGCATTCCTGATCAATAAATTGCAACATTTGTGTGCAATTATTACCAATTTCTATTAAAACTAGTTATTCATCTCATAGCTCAGAATAGTTTTTCTGTTGCTCTAAGAAAAAAAATCAGAATCTCTCAGTTTCTTCGATTCTACTGACTAATACTTTCGACTTTGCTGAGAATTTACTTTCTTCGTCAATCGATACTTGTTCCTCATCATTGTTTTTCAAAGTTGCTTGAGATACTGTCATAGGATTCGCTCCCCATATGTTTCCATGGTTTTTATTGAAAATCAAACCTTCAACTGCTGCGAATGGAACTTGGAATAGTAAGTAACAAACAAAGGCCAAGACGAAACTCATGAACGTGTAGGAGAGGAAACACATTATCTGTGATAAAGCAAACAATATTATTATTTTAAATTTGAGCACACATACTATCTTAAAATCAAAAACTACAAATTTGATAAAAAAATTTGTAAGATTTTTGGATGTTTTAGAATGGGTGTATTTTTTTAAAAACATTTTTTTTATTTCTTTTATTCATATATTTTTCAGTGCAGACTTTTACCAAGCATTTTGCATACAATTTTTCTGTGCTTCTAAAACTGATGTTTAATTTGTTCATGTAAACATGACTTACATAATTGTTACTATATTAAGGCATCCGGCTACGTTCGGAACCGTGATTTTAAAAAAGCCCATAAATGGATAATTTTCATGATATTTAGTGTCACTTAGATTAAAATATATATATAAAATTGTTTTAAGGACATTTTGACAAAAATAATTATTTAAATCCAATATTTCGGCAAAAAGTTATCTTAGAATAACCTTTTTTCAAAATGTCCTCCTTTTGTGAAAAATGCTTCTATTATAATAATACTTTGCTTGTATATAGCTTAGACCTCTGTACAGAGGCTCAACTATGAGTTTTGAAAAATTCACATTATTTTCAGAGTTACAACCAATTGAAATAATTATCGGCGTTTTTTTCTTAAAATTTCTCCCCTCTGTTGTCGTAAAACATGGATAAAACCAGGATAAACATCTAGGTTATATATTTCAAAAATTCTAGTTGAGCCTCTGTACAGAGGTATGAGCTACATACAGGCAAACTATTATAATAATAGAAGCAATTTTCGTAAAAGGAGAATATTTTGAAAATGGGTCATTCGACGTTCATTTTTTGTCAAAATATTGTTCTTAAATTATTTTTCATTGCAATACTAGTCTCAAAATAATTTTATGCATGTATTCTAATCTAAGTGATACTAAATATAATAAATATTACCCATTTAAACGCTTTTGTAAAATCACGGTTTCGAACGTAGTTGGATACCTTAAAGAGTTTACGAATAGTAGATGTATAATTTTAACTCAATCTGAATACATATGATAAACGTAGCATTGTAATTTTATACACGTAAGTATAAAATGAAAATATGCAATTGATTTTATTAAAAATAGGGCAAATAATTTTCCCTCATTTTCAAATAGTGTTTATCTTTAAATACAAAAACTAAATTGGTATTTTATTACAACATGATTTCATATATTTAAAAACCAATGAGTTGTGAAATAAACTATTCTTACAAAATTCCAAATATTGATTCGAATTTTAAAAATACATATAAAATAAAACGTGTACAGTAGCGCACGTGTAATCTCATGAGTTTTATACGTTTTTATAACCAACTTTATCATAATTACTCCTAAAGTAATGTTCAAAGCATTCTAAATGATAAAAAAAAATCATATTTTTTTTTCAAAAAGGAAATTTCAATGCAGATTAAATTTTAAATATTTATTTGATAGCCAGAGCTTTTTCCTTACGGTTGAATTAAATTATTGGAAATTTTTTCTTCTCCCCAAACTCTCCTTTTACATTTTAAGAGCGCAAGAGACATAAAATTTCTCAGTGGACGATTAAAATCTATAATTCATACAGATGAATAGAATCGTTCATGTAATTGAGTTATCAATGTGGCCATAAAAATCAAAAGTTAAAATTAAAGAAGTTCAATCGACAGTCCGATTTGCCCATTTATAAATTCTTTTCTGAGGATGTAAATCTCATTTATCTAACAATAAGCAATAATAATACACGGGATAATCACGAGATAATAAATGATGACTTTTATTGTACAGACAATGAAAGAAATTGAACTGAGAAAATGAAAGGGAACTTTCTTACCTGGTTATAATGGCCCATAAACATTCGTTCCCTCTGCACTCCACCTTCATAATACATTAGAGGAACATGTAGCATGTAGGCTAAATAGCACAAGCGTTCAAGAGGAATAAATGCTTTAAAAGTGAACAAGCTGTTTATCACCCCTGTTATAACAAAATATAAAAATTTAAAACGTTTGATAAAATAACAACACTTTTCTCATATTTCTTAATATTTATATGGTAAAAATTGTACTAATTTCAGCATCATTTTAATACAGTAATATCCAAAGCTTACACAATACATGGGACTGAGTGATAACCGCTTAAGTCGAGACGTAATTTCGCATGTAAATACATATAAATTGTTTTTATATGGGGCCGGAGACGAAAGAAAATAATAATTAAGAAAAGCAATGTTTCACAAATTTTTAGATAACACAAATGCAAAATCGCAAAACAAAATTACTTTGACGTAGAAGGTTTCATAAAATCTTACAAATAGTCTGCCGGCTCAAAGATTTTTTTTCTCCTGCAAAAAACTCCTCTTATGCTAATATATATATATATATTGTATTCCTTGTTTTTTTGAAAAAAATACGCCCTTAGAGTATGTATGTTCTCAAATTTGTAACCCTTTTTCAATCTGAGAGGCCTTTTGTCAAATTACCAACCGTCATTCGATCTTCCGATTGAACTGGATCTAAAGACTCAAGTTCTTGGATGTCTTGCTCATGCATTTCTATGAGCTCATCAATTGTCAACTCCTGATTGTGAGAATCCAGCAGTTCTTGAGCGTCATCACTATCCACTTCTAAATTCCTTTTCCCGGCATGATCGACAACTTCTTCAATCACATTACCAATTTCATCAGGCTCTAGCACTAGCATCCTGAAAATTCCGCCTGAGTTTCAGTGATGAAAGGGGGAAAAAAGACGAATCGAAGAGATTTGAAAATCGCGTGTAGGGGTAGCGTAAGTCAAGGTATTAATGTACTAAATTTAGAAGAATTGATCAAAACCTTTGTTGAAATTGCAATTACTGAGCAGAAAATAGAGAATGTTAGGTATAAATATTGTTTTCAAAACGCATGCTTTTGCTGTACACATAAGGTGCATTAATTATTTTTGAATCATATTAGAATTTTTAAAGAAGAGATTATCCTTTTTTTTTCTTCAAATGGTTCATAATTTTTTAAAATAATACCTAGAAAGACAAAATATAATATTTTTTAAAGTTTTCTGCGAAATTAATGGCAAACTGGCAATTTTCTTATTATGAAGCGTAGAAGAAGAGTGTCCCATAAAGAAATTTTATATGTGAACATATCATTTATTTATTTGTTGGAGTAATAATATATTTTTTGAAGCATTGTTTTTATAAAAATCATATATAAGATATTCTGTTTGTTAAAAAAAATACTTCCATATTTAGATGCATAAAAATATAGATATATAAATCCTTTTGTGAGGGGACATACTGATTTTTTTAGAAAAGTTCAATTTTTATTCGAGTAGTTTCAAACATTCAGGAAAAAGAAAGTTTGATGAATGCATTCTCTTTTGTTTTTTTATTGGCATATTAATTCGGTTAAGTCATTCAAAGAACAATTTAATACCATAAAGTACCTGTATCACTCACTATGTTCGACTAAATATACCCTTTCCTTATATATATTAAAGAACTTGTAATTAAATCATTAAATAATTCACCTGTAAAAATTCTGATAATTATTATTCATAATATAAACATGATTAAACAAAGTATCATGGTTATAAAAGATATTTTAAGGATAATTTCTTTAATATACATGCGTTTATAAAATTACAATTTTATACTTTTTTTTTTTTTTTTTTGCTCTCAAAAAAAATAGTAGTTCAAATTATATCAGCAGATCGAAATCATATAACTTAAAACAATGAATAAGAAAAATATAAAAAGAGCACTACCAACTGTTGTGAGAAATCGTCCATTACAATTGAATAAAAATTTATGTATCGCACCTATTAAATTAGATGTCGATGAAATTCAATAATACAGGTCAAATTTTACTTTACTAAACTTCAAGCAAATATTCAAGATAAACTAGTCCACTTCTCAGGGTGAACGTAAAAGTGTCTTTTTATTGAAGTTAAATTCGTATGGCACGGTAGGAAGAAACTTCTTTTACGCGTGACGCGTTACCAGTTACGATCAGCGATAAACGTAAGGTGGAAATGAATGAAGTTCCGAATCCCCCCGTTTTAAAAAATGCCATCTAACTCGTACTATCTATCTCAGACTAAAAATAATTACAGAATCGGAGAGATCATTTTTTTCGCCACGATATGGTATATTTTTTTAAACAAAATAATGATATTTTCTATTTTTTACGATTTTTTTAAAAATGAGTCAAAATTGATACGCTTTTATAAAAATGGTTTCTAAATCATTCTTTTTAAGTTTCCTTTCGAGTTAATGAATTGATATTTTATTCTTAACAAGTTAATGCTTTTCTCTTTTAGAATCAGTCATAAAAAAATGACGGAATCTTTTCTTTTTTTTTGCGATTTTTCAAAAAAACTCAAAATTTTAATTAAATATTTGATAACTTCAGTATTTATAAAAATATTCTAACGAAACTTTTTCTTCATAAGTAGAATAGTATTATCCGTAATATGTTCAAAGATTGAAAAAATAGATTAAAAATTACGGCTTTTAAAATTTCTTTTGTGTTTTTCGTCTATTAGCCCTGAGCTAGCACCCACCCCCTCTCCTCATTCAACAGCAGCTTTAACAGTCCTTTCCTCTTTTCGCTTTGCGATGCATACTTTGTTTTGTTTTTACGTTACCTAGAAGTCAAATTATAATCAATTTTATGAATTAAAAAAAATCGGAAGTGAATCTTTAATCTACCCGAAGTAGGCATTTAAATTGTTCAAAATCTGTCAAAAATTAGTTTAAGGAGAGTTTGTTGGATATACAGTTTTAAAATTCTTTTAAGGAAATAATACAAACAATCTATTGTTTTAAAATTTAGTGGCAACACAACATTTCTTCCAATAGTTTGGCAATAAAAGATTGTGTTTACTAAATTTTCAATCGAATGGAATTTCTAAATCCGGTTTAGGAAGTGAGTTTTTAAATCATATATATGCTTTGGTGTAATTAATTTGATTGTTGTGAAAGTGTTATATAGTGCTTCATATTAAATTGTATTTTAAGACTACAGTGGTCAGTAAAATTTTTTACAAACATGTCCCAAATTTTTACTGGCTCTATGTATCTTAGAACTAAAATCATATAAAAAATTGGTGAGAAAAAAATGAGCATAGTTTTTAAAAATTTTAAAAATTTAAAAACTTTCCATGCGTTTTGATTTTTTTTTAAATTTCATATTTTCACCTGATTTAACTTCTTTAAGCAATTCTTTACAAACGTATGCATGCAATGTAATGTTTTATATGATAATTTACAAAATATGGGTAAACGCAAATTTTTATATAAAATTTTCAAGAATTTTAATGATTTCCTATACATAAAAAACTTTAATTTCTTCTTTCACCCTATCACTATTGTTACAATGCATCCAAGAATTTATAGCTATACATTAGATGAATACTTCTGGAAAGTTTGTTTTGTTATAATTCGACAAAAATTGCAACGCATGGAACATTTTGCATTTTTGTTTCGAGGCTAATTTTTGATTTAGACTAATAATGATGATACTTTTCTCAAATTACATACAATAAAAATTTTTTGTATTATGTATTGAAAATGAAAATTTTGTCTATACTTATACCTTTTCCATCCTAATTATTTTTTTAAATACAGTTTGAAATAATAATGATAATAATTAATTTGTTAATTATATATAAGATTACATCAAAATAAAACTTTATTATACAATTCAATACATGCAAGCCATAGAAGTTAACTTCTACCGCGTGTTCACACTGATACACGCTTTCTTTTTTTTTTCAAATGGACTGCATTTTGGCAGCTAAGCCTTAGCAGATGCAATAAGTCTCCAAGTGTGAGAGCCATTTCATTAGTGGCCCAACCTAATGGCGACTGCTGCAACCAAATCTTTGATACTTTATTTTATTCAATTCAAGCTATTGTCGGATGCTAAATATTGCCATAATTTCATTTCACTGGGTGTACCAAAGCCATCTTGATATTCAAAAGATCTTATTTTCGGACATTATGAAACAGAAACAAGAATCTCCAAAAGTTGGATTCTTGCGGAAAATGCGTTGTTTATCTTAGTAAATATTTTTGATGTTACATAAGTAAAACTCATCCCTACGTCTAAAAAAAGAAAAGAAAACAGTCAATTCATCATGGTCATTTATGTAATGCAAGAGAAAGGAATTCTGTCGAATAAAACGCTCAAGATTTTGGAAAAAAGAGAATAATTTTTAAAATTATTGAAAATTGAAAATATAAGATTAATTCTATGTTATTAATATACAATCCTTCAAATTTAAAGATTTAAATCTGCTGTTCTTAAAGTGAGAGATAACTCCTCCCCCTGATGGAAGCAGGTGCCATTTAAAGGGTAGATCAGGGATCGGCCACCTTTTAGCTGTGGCGTGCCAAACCAATCCACCAATATGATTCAGCGTACCACACAGTTGGACATTTGTTAAACAATTTGGCTCCCGCGATAATACATGCAGAGTTAAAGAATAGAGGTGAATAATATAGATATATTTATAGATTCATTATATATTAATTTCGTATCATTTAAAGATATTTATTAACATAAAAATAAACATCATAAATTATAACTATTTCCTCAACAAAACGAGAAAAATTAAAATCGCACGTATATTATATATATATATATATATATATTAAAATAAGAAATAGGCAACATAAAATATAAGTATTTCCCTTCATTGTTGTTAAATAAAAAGATAAATAAAGATTTTAATACGAACCCAGTGATTGCACTTCTCTACTTTCAAATAAAAAAATCAGGGGTGAAATTCGTGACTTTCGATTAAACACGATTCTGGGTACTTATTTGTTAAAATATTACTTTGCGGATTCGAAATATTTTTCATATGAGGAAAGATTTTTTTACTTAAATATGTAAAACCAAAAGCGGAAAGTAGAGCACATCCAATTTTCTTTCTTCAAACAATTAAATCTCCCCTGGAATGACATTCAATAATTTACAAAATAGTTGTAAATTTATATTTAGAGTCCTCTTTCAGATGTTTTTGTAATTCCGTAAATTTTCATAATTCTGTAGATGTTTGATAAATAAGGTCCATTACGAATTTCTCAATTTCCATTCACTCAAATTTGACAAATCTGTAAAGTAGTACCAATGAGAATTATACCATGTACCACTTGTGGTACGTGTGTCATAGGTTACCGACCCCTGAGGTAGATAGTAAAGTATAGTTGGAGGATTTTGAATAAAAAGTCAAGTGACTGACCAATTATCAAAAATATCTCTCCATCCCTGATTAATTCAATACAAGCGTTGAAGTTTTCATCAAAACAAAAAAAAATGAGTACAGAAAAACACAATATGATATATTCTGTATAAAAGTACAGACGAAAATGTTTTAAAACGATAAAAATATCTCGCTATAATTATATTGAATAAATAAATTCTTTAAAAATGAATGATTTATCTAATTTAATACATTTACATATTAAAATCAACAATGATTTTTGACAAAGATTTTAATACTCATACGTTCATATGATCACCTTCCACTATAAATTTAACGTGCCCTTAGCCTTCTAGCTGCGCTATTGTAATTTACTGCAACTGCATTTTTAAATCTGCAAATTAACAACATAGGGGCTTCTCACTGTTTATTTGTCCTAGTACCTCTACTGGATTTATTTCTTTAAAATTATTTGTCAAAATAAAAAGGGAGAATACCTCCTCCGAGTTTTGATGATTTCAATGATATTCATTTTTTTAAACTATACAGGATATTTTATTACTAATAACTACTTTCATAGCATATAAAAATTTAGCCAAATTAGGGAAATATTAGATGTTCACTCAAATTGATTCCAAACAGTGTTGTGCCATGCATCGCAGCACGAGAAAGTCTGACGCGATATTGAAAATTTCTGGATATAACATTCAGTAACTGTATTATGACTTTTTTTATCAACAATATCATTCATCTTTATGAAACTCTTGTTCCATCCAATGTTTCATAGTTCATGATGTGACGGGCTCACGCGCCTTTTCTTTAACACGTCCTTTGGGTTCTTTGGGGTCAGAATTAATGGCAATTCTTTTCCAACCAAATCCAAGAAGTGAAGCGTGAAAGAAAGATGTAAATTAGGAAGCTTTTAAATATCAGAACTTAGAGTAAGCGGGATGGTAATTTGAGGAATGTAAACATAATCCGTGGTTCAAGCGTGAAGAAGTTTTGGAAAACGTTACATGGCGACGAACAGAAATCATACGTGATAGAGATCCATGGAGTCAAGGTGCATATCATTGCATGCGAGTAATTACAAGGCTTCATCTAAGATTGTTGTGATCGTTACTTCAAACTTCAGTAAGGTAGGATTGATTATTTAATATTAGGATCTGTGATAGTATCGGAAATGAGTTTAGGCAAGTCAGTTACTGATAGTGATCCGAGTTAAGTTAAACCGGTATTATATAAATTGTGTGATTTGCCACCGTAGATTCTCTCACATATATTACTAGCCGTTACCCACCCGCTTCACTGGGTATTTCACGATGTTGTATATATGTATACTGTTTCCATGTATATTAATTATTGATATCTAGCATTAAGAATTCGATTGCATTGAAAAATATATTTATAGCTATTACACTCTCGCCCCTTGATATAAAAAGAACATAAATTATAATACCTAATTTCTATTTATGTCTAAAATCGAAGTAGAAAGATTTTTTTCGCTCACTTAACCTAATAATCAAGTGGATTTCCACCAAAGCAACTTTCAATGGATCTCTACTCCATAAAATAAACATGCGTGCTAAATTTCAAGTCTAAATCTAACAGAGCAAAAACGGAATTTTTATCATCAATACCTCGTTGAGAGCACTCTTAGCGGATTCCAATTCAACAAAAGAAGCATGCAAATCAAATTTTATTATTGTAGTCTTAGCAGTTCGAAAACGGGAATTTTGTCTATCAATACGCCCCAATAACTCTCCCCGCTTCCCCCTAGAATTGATTTCCGTAAAATCCATTTTTAGTGGAACCCTATTCAACTAAAGAAAAGTGCTCAACAAATTTCAAGTAAATGAGTTAAATTCAAAAACAGGAATTTTTCTATAACACGCCTTAATCCCTCGCAACCCCACTCCTTTGGGGGTCCGTTTTCGCAAAAATCTTTGTAAAAGGAACTTTATTCCATGAACGGAACATACCTTCTAGTTTTCAAGCAGGTGTTTCTATTAGTTGAAAAGCGGAAATATTTATCTATTACGCCCCTTAATCCCCCTCAGTGACCCTTGGGGATCGATTTTCCCCAAAACTATTTTGTAGCGGATCTCTACACCATGAAAGGAATTCGCTTACCAAATTTTAAGACTGTACGTCTAATAGTTTAAAAATGGAAATAATTATCTATAACGCCCCTTAGGAAACGATATTCACAAAACCCATCTTACGGCAGATCTCTACTCAGTTTAAGGAATCTGCTACTCAATTTCAAGATTTTACGTCTAATAGTTTAAAAAAGGAGTTAATTGCCTATATATATAACGCCCCTTAATTCTCCACAACGCTACTTGGGGTCGATTTTCACAAAACTCATTCTGTAGGGGATCTGTACTCTATGAAAGGAATCCGCTTATCAAATTTCAAGACTGTATGTCTAATAGTTTAAAAATGGAAATAATTATCTATAACGCCCCTTAAGCCCCCGCAACGGCACTAAGGAAACGATTTTCACAAAACCCATCTTATAGCGGATCTCTACTTAATTAATGGAATCAGCTTACTAAATTTCGAGATTTTACGCCTAATAGTTTAAAAAAGGAGTTAATTGTCTATAACGCCACTTAATACTCTACAACGCCACTTGGGAGTCGATTTCGACAAAACTCATTTTGCAGCGGATCTGTACTCTATTAAAGGAATCTGCTTACCAAATTTCTCTCTCTCAAGACTGTACGTCTAATAGGTTAAAAATGGAAATAATTATGTATAACACCCCTTAAGCGCCCTCGACGCCCCTTGGAGGTCAATTTTCGTAAAAATCATTATGTAGGGAATCTCTACTTTATGAAAGAAATCTGTGTACCAAGTTTTTCACGACTGTACATCTAATAGTTTAGTAATGGAAATAATTATCTATAACGCCCCTTAAACCCCCGTAACGCCCCTTGAGGTTCGAACTTTGCAAAATCCGTTCTTAGCTGACGTTTACTCCATGAAGGGAGCCTACCTACCAAATTTCAAGTCTGTAGGTTTAATAGTTCAGGAGATATCGTGATTAGTCAGTGAGTCAGTCGCTTTTCTCCTTTATATACACTCAGGAACATTGAAAATAGCGATCCGAGAAAAAAGCATCGGACTGAAATGAAATTTAATACACATAATGACACAGATGAGAGATTCACTTGATCTCAAAAACAAGACAATTAAACGAATACAGGATGTGCAATGACACAAATACTGGGCAACTTCAATAGCGCGTTGGACCACCTCCAGCTGCAATACATGCCGCCACACGGTCCGGCATTCAGTTGATTAGACACCTTATGTTGTCCTGAGGCAGATGGGCTCACTAATCATGAACAGACAACTCTAAATCATGTACAGAGTGACACGATGGCATCTGCCGTTTTAGCTGATCCCACACGTGCTCTACAGGGGACAAATCGGGGGAGAGGGCCGGCCATGGAAGAGTCTGAAAATGACGTAGGAAGTCTTGAGCAACTCTTGCTGTAGGCGGACGAGCATTATCTTGCTGGAAAATTGCCCCTGGGAGACCATTTAGGAAAGGTCCTACATGGGGTCGAAGAATATCATCAACGTAACGTTGGATCGTTAAGGTTCCACGCATCACAATTAAAGTGGACCGGCTATCACAGGCTATGGCCCCCCAGACCATTACACCAGCTGTGCGGGCAGTGTGACGTAGAACAGTGTGTGGGGTGGGAATTGTACCACTCACCAGGGCGCCTCTACACCCGTACACGGTTATCATCAGTCCCCAAAACAAACCGGGATTCATCACTAAACACAACCTTTTGCCAATCTGTGACATTCCACATTGATCTGGCTTGGCACCACTGTAGACGCAGTTGCCGATGGTCTGGTGTTAAAGGGAGTGCACAGAAAGGGCGCTTGGATTTAAGATTTGCTTCTGCAAGGTGTCTGGAAATTGTTTGTGGAACAATTGCTACGCCTACGTCTGCTCGTATCGTTGAACGAGTCACTGTGAGGTCCACAAGTGCTTGCCGCACGATTCTTCGATTCTCTCTCCTCGTGGTCTTCCTGATCGCTCCAGACCCGGTTTTCCGCGCGTGGGTAACTTCTCGTGTCCACTGCTCCCAACAATTTCTAACGGCACACTCCGAACGATCCACCTGGCCAGCAACACGGCGCGTCGACCAGCCTGCAGTTTTCATCCCGATGATAAGGCCTCTCTCAAACTTGCTTAACTGTGAGAAATGTCTTCTAGCACGTTTACCTGGCATGTTTCGCTTACCAAAGTCTTCCTACAATCGGCGGGTAATCGTCACGTTTATGAATCTTCGAATTTGCGCTGGCTTATATTGCACCCTCTTCCTGATTGTAGCGCCACCTTGGCGTGTATGAGCATGCGTATTGGCACAAAACTTTGATCATTTGCATATCACATTAAGCTGTACTTATTTGCAAAGTTTCGCGATTGTACTTAGCTTCCTTCTTGGGTCGCTATTTTCAATGTTCCTTAGTGTATATAGATTATAATCTAATTTGTGTTAAAGGAGATTAAGTTTAAATATTTTAATAAAGCCACATTAAGTTAATGTAGGCTTCTAGTTCTTCCGTCAATCCTACACCTCTAGCTCACGCTGATACTCAAAGAAATGTTCACCCGAGGGGGGGATATCACAATGAATGTATTTTTGCAAAAATTTGTGCACGTACCTCCTTGGCCAGTACCGCAAGCATAAACTATCCATCCCAATGACAGCGCCCAAGCTGGCCGATGAACAGCTGCGTAAAAGATGGCCAATTCCCTGGCCATCTCATGACCATCCCGGTAACTATGTAGGCCAAAGATGATAGAAGAAAGAGTTGTGAAAGAAATAACCCACAATGGTATCGAAAGGCGCTGTAAAAAGCAAAAATAACGAAAAAAATGTTTAAGTAATCCAGTCATTAAAATTAATATAAAATACATATCGCATACATTTCTATCGAACACAAGTGTAATATAAATCTTGTACAAGTTTTATATGGTTTCAAATAAAATAATATTTGTTAAAAATGTAAACTGAGATTTTGGGTTGTTATCAAGTTCGTTGAAAAACCTATACACTCATGAAATTTGATCGTATGAATATAATGATACACATAAAATGAAAAACTTTTTAAAGTGTAAGAAACAGGCAAAACAATTGTTAAAAAAATTACTACACTAGCAATATGCGTATCGGTATACATTTCAATACACCGTTAATTCGAATTTTTTCTTATAATTAATTAATAAATAAAATCATATTTTAAATACTTGAAAAATTATGCTAAAATTTCTACATTAAAAATTACATGGGAATCCTGATTATAAATACATACGTTTTAATGTTGGAAATTAAAGAATATGTAGCATTTGTGTTTTTGCATTTACGAACGATTATAAAGATTTTACAACACGTAACTCATTATTATGCGGTGACTTCACACACACACTTCTCCTTCTATTTTCTGATTTATAGCATTTAAATCCGATGCTAAATTTTTTTTAAAAAAATTCATTTACATTGCTTTTTTACATGGAATTATATTCTAAAGAATTTTGATACATTTATTTTGTGAAAATTTATTTTGTGTGTTCACATTTTTAAAAATGTGAAACATATGGAATTCTTGTGTGAGTGTGATATTGTAGAAAGGAATACAGAATGTATTAAAATTGAATATTATAAGAATGAACATTCACGTTTTCTATGTGAATAATGACTGAAATACATCTTTAAAAAAAAGATTTTTTTTTTGTAATTGAGACATTTTTAAAGTTAGCTTTTTACAAAGATTTAGCGCAATAATAATTTAACAAAATAATATTTTTACAAATCAAATTTTTATCATCAAAATATAAATTCTTTAAAATGAATTAAAACAAATTTTTATAGCTCTTTTTAATACAATTTATTTATTGTTAATTAAAAAAATAATAAAATTTATTCATTTATTGCGATCAAAGCAAATACAGTAGAAAACCAATATTAATCTATCAGTTATACTTTGTTGGTAGTCTTCCTAATATATAACACACACACAGCTAGATCAACCCAATAAATTTTGAGAGTTTTAAAATTAATTACAATTAAAATATTAAAATAACGTACAAATGTGTTTGTAGCATATAAAATATGGTAGAAGTAACGTTTATTGACTAAAGAAGGTTTCTCGCTGACTTTGCTACAGAACGAATACTATAGAATAACACGAGAAGCATGTATTGGAAAATTCAAATGTGCAATCTAAAGACACATGACTGGGTACAGAGAAATGAAATTTTACTATATTGTTACGTAGATCGGAATTCATGGATTTTATGCTATCAATTTAAAGAAAGAGCGATGAAAATTTATTGTAGAAAAAACAATCCTTAAAATGCAGGATACAACTAAAATTTGAACAATAAGCCTCAGACGGTTTTCACCCTTTATACAGCACTCAGACACAAACAACTATCAGTGTCTAAAAGTACAAATGCGGAAAGTGTATTTGTAAGAAACTATTCTAGCTAGTGAACTCTTCAACAGCCAAAGTAATACTGACTCAGTTTGAACGACTGATAGCTATTTATAGTCTGCGCGGCTGCTTTCCAGCACTTTCTCGAAAAATCCTCTTGCGTTCACATCATGATGCTGATAAATTTCTCCATTAATTTCCAGAAACATCCATATGATAGCCAAGTCACTAAAATGGTCACCATGTCTCCAAATTTGGTCGCCAAAAATGATGACAACTTGGTGGTATCGCCAATATTTCGCCAAGTTTCCACTGAAACGCCATTAAAATGTAAGGGACAGCGCGGCTGGCCAATATTACAATTGTATCTTAAAAATAAAATCTAGAGAGTGTAATTTTAACGCATTAAACATCCAGATATAAATTATTTACACAAAATTCGTAACAGTATCATTCTTTACATCATGTAATGTTTGATACGTTGCATTAGAAAAGCAAAATAACTTTTATCTCAAAAATGAATTTGGACTCTAGATCAAAATGGAAAATAATACGTTCATAATTGGAAAAATTTGTATGCTACTTCGTTCATAAATCAAGGCACTTTTATGCTAAATTAGTCGGAATAAAATAGCAATCGTCCACAAACGAATCCTTCTTATAAAATTTTTACATTTACAAAGGATTGCAGAAAAAGGTGTAACTATTTCCAGCGTTAAAATTTCATCCATTTATTACGAAATTCATCTTCAAAATATTCTCGGAACATTGAATGTTTTTTTATCTATTTTGTTGACATAAAATATATAAGAGTTCATGTAAAAATAGCAGAAATTAGAATTTAAAAATATTAGCTTGTCACAATGATGAATTTTATTATTGTTTTAAACAAGTCATCTATAAAGTATCAGTTTTGGATCTAGATTGTAAATAACTTTACTATACGCATTACAATATAACTTTGTCATTCACCTTACAATAAAATTGTTTGCCTTTCCGGAATTTTACAGAAGCATATTTTTCTTCATCAAATAACTTTCAGTTTGTCTATCTCAGTCAACGAAGCGAAAAGTAATTCATTAAGCTATTGACTATCAGTTTCTGAATGAATGTAATGCGAACTTTTTAATCTAGTAATATGAATCTAATGGAAGATTTCACATGGATAAATATATTTAATGTCAACAGAAGTGTCTAGAAGAAGATATTGTTGTTTTATCTTTGCATTCGAATATTTATTCAGTAACTTCGTAATATTTTTTACATCTACAGTCGGTAACATCCTGTGTCATTATTTTCTGTGTGTGTGTGTGGTTGGTTGTATTTTTCAGATAAGACATGAGGAGACCTTATCCTTGAAGTGTCAAACAATAAACTAATATAATTGCATGCATAAGGTAAATCAATTTGCTATAAAGAAATTTAAAAAATAAATAAAAACTAATTGAATTAAAATTCTGAAAACATTAATTTCTATCTTTAATGACATTTTACATTGTGTATAATTAAATAAATAAATATAAATAACACTAAACATAATTAATTCAATAAAGCATTCAAAATAGAAGTATATGTGTGTGTTCGGGTGTGTGTCATAGAAATGAGAAATACACTGAAGTGCCACTGAATTAGGGATAGCAAGAGCTATGCAAATTGTGTAGCTCTGCGCATCATTTCTGAGCAAGTGAGGGTGCAGTGGTAACCGCATATATAGTGCGTACTGTTGTTGTTCTGAATTAGCTGTTGGAATTGCCAGTATAGGCAAACTACCTGATTTAGACGTTTTCGATCGCGGACAAATCGTGGGTGCGCGACACAAGGGCCATGCAATTTCCGAAATCGTCAGACAGCTAAGATTTTCAAGGTCAACAGTGTTAAGAGTATACCAAGAATGCATGGATTGTGGACAAAAAAAACTAGCAATCGGGCAAGCTACAAAGAACAATTAACCTTGACAGTGCGTGGTGAGAGACGGCTGAGGCGTAATGTACGTAGCCAGCGAAGCCAAACATAAGCTGAAATTAACCCAGTTGAATGACGGTGCCAGTCGTACAATCAGTAAACGGACTGTGCGACGCTCACTTCACCGTATGGGCTTCGGGAGCCGTCGACCTACGAGAGTACCATAGTCAATGTTCACCATCGGGATGCACGCCTTGCCTGGTCAAGAGAGCGCAGAGACTGGAGTGCAGAGAACTGGAAACGAGTAACATGGAGAGATGAGTCTCGATTCCTACTACTTAATACCGACGAGAGGCTGAGAATATGGCGTCAGGCTTATGAAACCATGGATCCTGCAGGCCAGGTTGGAAATGTACAAGGAAATGGTGTCTTAATCATGGTCTGGGGTGTTTTTAGTAACACTATTTGGGACCTTTGGTGCGTGTACCAACCTCCCTCAATTCAATTCGGTACGTAGAGCTGCTGGGTGATCACCTCCATCTGCTTATGTAGTTATGTTATCCGCACAGAAATGGAGTTTTCCAGCAAGACAACTGTACTTCTCACAAGTCTCGCTTGATTACTGGCTGGTTGGATGAGCATTGCTCTGACTTTTCTGTCATAAATTGGCTACCTAGAAGCCCATACTTAAAATCCTATTGAGTACCTTTGGGATGTTTTGGAACAAGGCGTGAAAGGCTATCACATAGCACGAGAGGACCTTACTGAGTTGTGGACAGCTTTAGCCAATATTTGGCAAGTCATTCCCGTGGAACGTTTCCAGAAGGTTGAATCTATGCCTCGTCGTGTGGCAGCCGTTATCAAGGCCAGAGGAGGCCCGACTCGTTACTGGGTAGGTACCCTTAATTCAGATGCACTTTAGTGTACATACGCAAAGAGAATATGTATACACGCTCATATCTAATAGCATATTGTTTAAAATGTATCCAATGGATATTACATGTGTAGTGATTTGGAATTCGAACAACTTAAAAAACCAAACTAAAAAAATTGATGAGTTTTTCCAAACGATTGGTATGTAATCTGAATGTCTAAAAGATCTCCATGTTGAGCCGTGAAATACGATCGTAGCTAACTGGTCAAAGTGTTAAACCGTGTGGGCTTTAGGAAAAATGTGAGTGAAAATTCCATGTTTCTCCATTTTCAATACACAAGTAGTCGCGTATGAAGAGCTTAGCTTTCCCAACATCTTTTTAGTTGAGTCAACTAGTGGGGAGGAGAACGTAGTTTTCGGGAGATTAAAGACCCTTTCATAGGAGTCAACCTTTGCTTCACATAACAGAAAGAGCAGACAGTCGGGAGCTAGTTTTGAACAGAAACCGCCTGGGTCCTTTAACACGTGGTTAACTAGCACTCCCTGCTGTGTCACTCTTTTAAGCACTTGAAAATCCCATTCTCTTCCGCAATAATTGACTCAGCTAAAAGGATATTGCAGAAACTACGCTCTTCACACACGATTACTTGTGAAGTGAAAAGAGAGCTCTCTTCTCTCTCTCTCTTATTGCTTTATAGGAAATCATACTACCGATGTGCCCGGCATTCCCTTTTCAGTCATTTTTGTTTCCGCGTATGAAAGAAATTTTATCCTCTCTTCACACTAAAAGTGTGACGACAAGGAATGAGTGGACTGGCACAAAGTTACCGCGGGTGAAATCGGCCTGAGGGAGAGGCACAACAAAGACTGCCATTGGACCATGTGTATTGGTGACCAAGTGATTTCTATTCAAAATTAACTCCGACTGTCTGCTCCATCTGTCATGTACGACACAAGCTGACTCGTATGAAAGCATCCTTCGGGAGCATTTCAGTGTTCAGCGGTTCGGGAGAAGATAGCCTCACCGTAGATACATACGTTTGCTTACCTACGATTTTAAAAACCAAGCATCCAGAAATAATGTAAGAATTTTTTAATTCCTTATTTAACAAAAATTGATATAAATTAATATTTAAGAAAAAAACTAAAGCACAGTATACTTTCTATTATTCATTAATAATTATTTAATAATAAATTCGTACATCTTCTGTTTTCTTGTGGATAAAACTAGATTAGCTTTGTAAATTATTGATCGAAAATAGAAATTTGGAAAAAAGATCTTATCCCTGTGGGAGGGGGAGTGTTTTATACTTGAAAAAGCCTGTGCAACGCCGGGCTGAGTGGAAGGAAAAGAAACATACCTGACAAAGGAAAGAAGTGGAAGAAATTTGGGAAAAAGGAATTTTAATGACATAAATATAGAAATCACTCATATCGGGCATACACACACACACACACAAAAGTGCTGGTGTCTTGAGGGAAAGGGAAAATTTCCATGGAAATAAATTTATACCCTCGGAAAAAGCCAGTGCAACGCTGAGCTAAACGTTGGAGAAACAAACCCGTCCAACGAGATAAAGAGGTGGAAGAAATTTTGAAAACGGGAATTTTAATGACATTAATATACAAATCCCGCAAGCACCAGGAAGTGCTGACAATGAGAGTGAAAGGGGAAATTTCCTTTGGCAAAAAGCTATACACATGAAGAAGCCCGTGTAACGCCGAGACAAGCAGCTGATATTTTACATTTAAATCGTATTTTAGACCACCGTTAAACTGGCTGGACATTTACAATTAAAATACTTTAGAAAATTCCAGATCGTGGTATGAAACAACAGATGAATACATTCCTGTTAGTTTAAAGGGGAAAATACTATCTTGTACCTTGAACAATGTTCTAGAATGAGTTAAGTTAAGATTCCAAGGTAGCACTAAATACATAATGAGATAGTGCAATGAGAAATAGGTTGTGTACACTGTATCATAAAGGTTTCTGAATATATGTATGTATCGTTTATAGCATCAATCTAAATTTCAAAAAAAAAAAAAAAAAATTGAAGTAATGAATTTTTTCCAACTGAATCATATTATGTTCATTATAAAAATATTTGTTTGAAAGTCAGAGAAAACCAATTTCATGCTCTAAATTTCATTTTCTGTAAATTTCTTTAAAAAGAAAAATTTATGATTAAAGCTTGATTTTTTTTTCTTTTCATGAAAACAAAAATCTTTTTACTATTTCATTTTAATTTCAACGCATCGTATGAATGAACACACTGCAACTTACAATTAGTATACTATATCATAAAATAATAGAGTAAATCACAACTGTGATTAATAGTTTTTATTCTAATGTAAGAACATTTACCTATTTAAATAATTTAATTTTGGTCAGAAGAATATTTATAAATATATAGAATAAAAGTCAATAATTTCAATCACAGTTTTAATAGATCAAAGAAGTAGATGTGAAATAAAAAAAATAATAATTTCAATTTTTGATTGTTTTATTTTTTTTCTCTCTTTAAAATGAGAAATAAAATTATTTTAACGTAGACATCTTTTAGCAGAAAATCATGGAGGATGTTTAATCAAGAGTACATACATATAATTTAAACCGCACTTTGCCATTGAAAAGGAATTAATTTATATTACCTTATCAATTTTTTTAACTGGATACTCAGCTATAAAAAAGGCTGTCAACATTCCTATACACTGAGGTCCAATGTGAGTATAAGACTGAGTATACAAATATTTCCAGAAATTTATTGCAGTCCTGAAATGAAGAATTTACTAATCAGTAATTAGTTGTACATTAAATGTGTAACAAACAAATGTATTCAGCTAGAGCTTATTTTAAAAACAGCCATTTTTACTATAATAATGCTTACCAGCCCATATCGATATATTTTTTTCCTAATGGGGCTGCTCATTAAACCTTTGTAGATCTAGTACATTCCCTAGAAGCTGGTATCACCTTTTAGCACGGCACCATATAGATGATACCAATTACCGCAAACGACGCCCAGTTTCCACCCCAGAGGGAAGCACCTGAGCTCTGACGATGCGAACCTGTGCTAGGATTTTTAATTTTGCTGAGAGCACCCAAGCCAAATAGACTCCAGGGATCTTTTACATGCCATATAATCATACGACATGGCCGCGGTCGATTTTCTGCATCATGAAAATCCACCGACTTGGGCCTGGGTCGAACCTGCAACCTTAGGCGTAAAAGGCCAGCGACAAACCAACCCCACCTCCCAGCCAGCGCCAATATCGCTACATTGCAATTGTAAATAACTTAACAAAATTTATCTCTTAAATATCTAAATTTAAAAAATAAAATCCAGTATTTTGCTATTTTTTAAAATATTTAATTTAAAATGTTTACAATATACAAAGCATTTTGGAATACAAAAATGTAACAAATATAAGCAGAGAAAGATTCTTTTGTGATAGCGCAGAAAATTTAGATAATATTAATAAATAACTAATGACGCTTTGTAAATAAATGTACATTATAACTTTCAGATTTATGAATTTTCTCAGGAAAAATCTATCATTTTACATCGAATAATATCACTATATGATGATTAATGATAACAAAAGTGAATAAGCTGAACACTTTTTTTTTATTCATTAAAAAATCTTTAGAAGCTCAAGTGATTTGAAAAAATATCGACTATCTGAGATCAAGTACTGATGTATTTCGTTTCTCCGCTTTTTACACAGGAAAAAAAATTTTGCTAATATTTTTATCCAGCAATCATTAAAAAGATACGTTTATTTAAAAAAAGAAATTCAATTATATATATAATGATATTAAACTCTGTAATCCATAATTGAGAAGAATAAACGATTGAAAGGTTTTCGGCAGTGACAATAGCAAAATAAATTGGCAATAAAATATATTAATCTTTATTGTGTTAAATACTATAAGTGATATAGAAATAAGTTTTTTTTGCCCCATTAAATCGAATATTTTTTAAATTTTTAATCTAGCTGGCATAATCTAGAGACAAGTATCCTTATTCCATAAACAGAGATCCAAAATTAAAGTACTGCAATAGTGCAATGAACACACACAATACAATAATTTACTCTAGAAAATTTGAAGTACAAAAAAGAATTACACAAAAATAAAAATGTAAAGATAAAAGATTAAATCTAATATTAACAACTGAAAGACACACATGTTCTAATCAACTGTTGCAAATATTATAGAACTAAATATCTTGTACAAGGGTTTGTTTTTACATATAAAATTTCATGCTTTGTTTTGTGTACAAAATTATGCACTATGTTTTTCAAGTTAATTATCGAGTTATACATCTCGTAAATTTTTCTCTTCTTAATTCAATAGGTTTTTTTATATAAAAAAATATTATTAATTATTCCAAAAATTGAAAACTTTTAAAGATATTAATTAAATGAATGAAAAAACTCATATTATTCAAATGACTTAATGCATTAAAATGATATCAATTTCTTGAAGTTATTCTATATCAATATATATATATATATATATATATATATATATATATATATATATATATATATATATATATATCAGGTTTGATGCATGTATTAATAATTTACGTGGGTATCGGTAAAGTTTTAAGTATTACTAAGAAATATAATCGAAATAGAAACTTAATTTTTGTTTTTCTATTCTTAAGATTTTTCTATGTAATAATCATCTAGAATCATACATTTCCTTTTTTGACCTTTGGAAGGTCGACATTGTAAAACTCTGCCGATTGATTCGAAAACCATTGTTTGACTTCTTAAGGTATCTGACTACTTGCGACAACTTTATTTTGAAAAAATGCAGAAATGGGGATTTTTTTGTGGTTTTTAGATTTACTTAGTATATTTTAAGAAAAAAATTCCTAAAATTGAAAACGAAAAAAAAAATTTATTATTATTAAAAGGGGAAAAAACTGGCAAAAATGTACAAAAAACTACGTAAACGGGGCTCAAAAATTTTATGAACAATTTCTCAATTTTTCAATTTAGATATGTTACTTTGTTATTCCTGTTTGAAATGACCTTCAGGATAAGAGATGTTTTAATTTTTACAAAAACTAGAGCACTTTATCTTAGAGATTATATGAAATTGCTTAAAAAAACAGTGATTATATTCCCATAAAGGATTGTACATTTTGAAATAAAACAGTTATTGATAAATCTGAAGGTCAAAATACTTCTACTGTTATAGAAAAAATACAGGAAAAATTTTAGCAAATTATTTTCAAAACCTTTTGAGTAATCTCTGTCCCCGTTCGAGTTTTTTGAAAAAACACAGTTCGAGGAAAACGCATTTTAAAGTTTGACATCGTGTATTAATTATGGCATCTGCTTTTACAAAAACACTTGCATTTTTTGTTCTAGTGAATGGAAAATAAAACACTTGGTATTTTTATTAAGCTAATAAGATGTCTTATAAAATAAAATCATAAAAAAAATGTGCCAATTTTTGAAAAAAATCATGATTTTAGGATAGTTGGATACCTTAAATGACTTATTTATGTTGTCAAAGCTTCAACCCCTAAATGATTTCTTATGATATAGGAATGCAAAAAAGTTCATCGGACAGAGGTCGAGAGAATAAGGAGGATGTTGCAAAAATTTCAAGGCCACAACACTTTGCTTCTTCGCTATGCACTTCTAGATGAGTAAACAAGTACATTTTCAGCAAGAAAATTGACATTAGCCATATGTAGCTAAATATAATAATTGTTTAAAATTTCAGAACGTCACAAGAGTTAGGAAATTCTACATGAATCCTGGAGCTGCACAATTTATACAAGTTTTGTATAAATTTGATAAACTTTTTTACTAGATTGCTTCCTAATTTTAAAAAATATATATTGATTACAATCAACTTATTAATTGATTTTAAAAAGTATATTGGCTATCGCGGCTGCTATATGCTTTTTCAATAGGCTGGACATGATATATATTTATTTATTATAATATATATTTTGAAAAAGAATAAACCGACCGCGGTAGCCGAGTAGTCATGATGAGAGGCCATAGTTATTTCTACTGAGTCAGGGCTCGAGTTCTATCACTAATCCTCAGTAAGAGAAAAGAACTAAGGCGTGTTAAATCTGTCGTGATGCACAAAGCTCTCGTTGGCGTGGAGTGGAAGTTTAGAAATAGAGATGTCACCTCAAATTGTATCAGATTAGATCCCAAAACTCTGAAGGAGTATAGAAACGCCAGTCATTTTATTAAAAATAAAGGAATTACAACTCAGTCAAAACGTCAAAAAAGTTATATGCGTGGAGCGATTTACTTACCTCTAACAAAAACAAAAAAAAAAACTTATTTCTAAAAGAAGTAGCTTTGTGGCTACTATGTAAATTCTTGCTGTTTTATCTTGGAAGATTTATTGAGGACCCTTTTTCTAGGTCAATGACATGAGATTACTAACCCATTTCACTTGTTTCTCGGCTAGTATCTACTGACACCTTGACGCACTGATCTGTTTTCCCTTTCTCTTCCACACTTCAGATGTGTTTCAATAGAAATGCCTATTTGCATATATTGCAGATACTTCACAAGGCGATATTCTCAAATCAGACAACGTCATAAAGAAATCAAAGAGGCTGGTTTATCGGAGAATTGTGTAAGAACCCCTGCTACAAGGATTCGTTCTTATGACTTGTTGTTCATGACTTGTTGTAAACGTTGTTCAAAATTACGAGGCCCGTCACCAAAACGCGACGGTAATACAACAATAAACAACTAGCATTTTTATAGTACACTTGGTTCTCTTTTTATGCGGTTTTTTTTTTATGCGATTTTAGAGTTATGCGGTTTTTTTATGGCAAGAAAAAAAATTTTTTATTCATATTTAATTCTTTTTGGTGATTCACTTTTTCTGAAAACGAATAAGAATAACAACTACAACTCTACTATTACGCAATCAATACAAAAAATTTTTATTCATATTTAATTCTTTTTGGTGATTCACTTTTTCTGAAAACGAATAAGAATAACAACTACAACTCTACTATTACGCAATCAATACAACGAAAGAATTTCTCCTTTATATGCAAATTTATACCTTGAACTTTTTCTTTTATTGACATGTTTTCTCTTGATTTGTTCTTAAAAACAAAAAGACAAAAACAAAAAATATCCCGCTAAAATTGCGTGTTTTTATGCTGCATTTTGCATTGCATTTTTTTTTTATGAAACTAATTAAAAAGCTTGCATATTAGAAAACATTAGAAAACAAAACTTTGTGAAAAAAGGTTACTACCGAAAACCGGAAGATAAATTTACTCAAGTGAATTGTAAGTTTTTTTTTGATTTTTTTTAGTGCGTAATTGTACATTAAGTTTTCTCTATAATTTTTTAGTCCTCTTAAAGAAAATGTGTGACAATATTAAAAACAAAAAAGAAGTGCAATTTCGCTAGAAACCAAAATTAAAATTCTCGATTGCTTGGCGAAAGGAGAAAGATCAACAGCAGTAGGTAAACGTTTTCATTTAGGCGAATCTACTATAAGAGCAATAAAAAAATGAAGCGGCAATAAGAAAATCAGTCAGATCTGGTACAAATTTGAGTTCTAAAATTTCATCATATTCAAGAGACACTTTAATAGAAAAAACTGAAAAGGCTCTCGTAATTTGGATTGAAGATTTAACTCAAAAAAGAATTCCGTTAGATCGACATTTAATCAAGATGAAAGCCCTTAAATTTTACAAGGAGTTAAAAGAATCAGAGCCATCTACATCTTCACGTGAAAGTAATCCACAATTCTCTGCCAGCACAGGGTGGTTAACTGGTTTTATAAAAAGACATTCTTTTCATAATCTAAAAATAAAAGGTGAGGTGGCTTCTGCAGATGAAGAAGCTGCTAGAAAATATCCTGAAAAGTTAGCTAAAATTATTAAAGATGGAGAATATTGCGCTCATCAAGTCTTCAATGCTGATGAAACAGGATTGTTTTGGAAAAAAATGCCAACCCGTACTTACATTGCAAAGTCCGAAAAAACTGCCAGTGGTTTTAAAGCTGCTAAAGATCGAGTTACTTTATTGCTGTGCAGCAATGCATCTGGCGATCGAATGTTAAAACCGCTGCTTGTAAATCGATCTTTAAAACCACGTGCATTAAAAGGAAAAGACTTAAATACACTGCCCGTACATTGATGGCTAACAAGAAGGCCTGGGTAACAACGGCTATTTTCACTGAATGGTTCAATAAATGCTTCGTACCCGAAGTTGAAAATTATATGAATGAGATGGGTCTCGAATTTAAGATCTTATTAATTCTTGACAATGCGCCAGGTCATCCAATCTTAGAACATCCAAATATAAAGGTAGCTTTTTTCCCTCCAAACACAACGAGCCTAATTCAACCATTAGATCAGGGAATTATTTCAACATTTAAAAAATATTATGTAAAATTCACTTTCCAATTCATTTTCGATAAACTGGAATCCGAAACAATAACAGTTACTGAAGCTTGGAAACAATTTAATATCTTGAACTGTGTAAATCATGTTGCATTAGCAATTGCCGAAATAAAATCATAAACTTTAAATGCATGTTGAAAGCTGCTTGGCCTGAATGCGTATCAAAAGGAAACGAATCAAATAGAGCAATAGTAACATCAGAAATTATTTCAATTGCTAAGGAAATAGGTGGGGAAGGTTTTGATGATTTTGGCGAGCATGATATAGAAGAATTGCTTGTGGACGAAGCCATAAATGATGATGATATTTTGGAAAGTATGGTAGATATTACTAAAGATTTGGAAACAGTAGATAGCGAACCGGAAGAAGATGTTACTCCACTGGACGAAAAATTACTTCGGGAAGGCCTTCAACTTTCCGGTAAATTGGCAAATTTTTTTATTCAAAATGATAATGATGTAGAACGCGCCTTAAAATTCCAACGTGATCTGAAATTTTGTATGTCTGGCTACAGAGAACTCTACAAAGAACTAGTGCCATCACAGAGTTTGATTACTGACTACCTTGTCAAAAAAAAAATCACTGAAGTTCCTGAAGAAGCATTACCATGTAGATCTGATGACGTAATTTTATCTTCAAGTGATGAAAGTGATCTTGCACCAATCCACAAACGGGTTCGCACATTATCAGACAGCGAATAATGATGAAAACATTCTTAATATGATTTTAAATGAAGTTTTGTTTTTTGTTACATATTAAGTTTTGTTTTTGTTTTTAACATACATATGTGCCATTTATTAAAATATGATGGGAAAAAAAATAAATCTTATTATTTATAAATCTTTTTTTATGCGATTTCTGGTGCATTTTAAAACATTATTTGGGTTTTATGCGATTTTTTGAATAAATGGAACGTATCCATCATTTTGCATATAAATGTATGTCTTTTTTTGTGCGATTTTTTTTATGCGGATTTCCCTGGAACGCATCTACCGCATAAAAAAAGAACCAAGTGTACTTAAATAGAAGAATTTTCTAAGAAATATTGTATCATTCCACTAAGATATTCTTTAGGTGCTATAATTCAACAGATACACACAGTTTTCATTTGCAAAAATATCAAAGTCAGAAAAATTAGTTAAAATGCAGTTCATCCATCTTGATAGCGACTCAAATCTACGAGATATATCTTCCAACGTTTTCACGTCCGTTGGAATCATTTTACTCGTTGATTCTTCCTTTTTTCCCTTTTGCGATGAGAAAGTATTTATTTTTCTATTAAATGCCTTTATTATGTTATTTACTAAGTTTCACATAAAGTTATAGATTATATTCTTCCCATTTTAATGCAATCAAGATATCTGCCACACACACAATTAAGATGCTTTTAATAGTTTAAATTCATCTCCGAAAATAGACTTTATAGCACAAACTCTTGGAGGGAAAATTTCATTGCTCTAGAAATGTTATCGTTCATTTCTGATATATTCACTAAAGTAGATGCTAATTTGATGGGAAAACCAGTCTATGAGCATTAAAATATAGCTAATGTAGCATTTTATATACGGAATTTGAAAAGAAATATTTATATTGAGGCAAAATTAGAATACATCAATAAAAGTATAGTACTAAAATATAAATATATGATTTTAAAAATTTTACATTTTGTAAAATGATAAATACAAATACAGTAATGCTAAAACAATTCCAACTTCAACGAATTTCAATAGAAAGCTACCACAAAAATTATTGCTGTAAGAGCAACGTGATTTTCTTTTTACTTAATAGATGGCAGCACCAGCGTTCATAAATCTTTTTAAAATGGAATAGTGCAGCGGTTATTAAACATTCGATCGCCGCGGTTCGCCTTTATGCATCAGCCTGACAACGTGGACCCCCAAGATTTTGAGTACCCCTTCCTGACTCCCAACACATGGCTGAGATTACTCAATAAACCTCAAACTGCCGCTGCTACTTATACAGGCTTTCTTTTAACACTTCTTTTTATCCTTTACGAAAACAATAAACATCTAATTAAAAGAATTACGTCGTAGTAATTGCTATGTGGTTCCAAACAACAGAAAAGACCTAATTATTTATTGTTCTTGCTCAAAATACGTATTCTAGTAAACTTTATTCTTTGGGGCAAGTTAGTGATATAGTCTAAGATAACACATCTTTCAATTTTTCTTGGGGGCCTTTCAGAGTCTGCAAACGGAGGAAATTTTAACATTAAATGAGAGACCATCGTGGACCCCCTAAAGAGGAGCTGGGAATCCCCAGGGGTCCATGGACCACAATTTAAGAAACGCTCGAATAGTGTAAGAATTCTCTACTCATACTATACAACTAAGTGAAAACTTATATGAAGAATTGGGTGCATTCAATTAACTTTGTTGTACTGTTACATAAATACACATTGTAGGGTATGAATATTAACATACCATTTAAACATGTCTTGGTATATATATATATATATATATATATATATGATATCGTGATATCATCGTAATGATATCGTATTATTGCAAATGCCACCTAATCGATAAACGCCAGATCGAGAGCCACGAAATTCATCATGACAAAGGGCAAAATTGTACGCCTGTCGTTAGTCGTAACTTTGAGCACCATACAAGTGACAGTACGGTTTGACTCAGTTCCACCTCGATTTTGAGGGAGGAAATCAAAGAGAGAGAGAGAGAATAATGCTTTTAAAATAATAAAAAATATTAGAAATGTATGAATTTTATGTTTAAAACGATAATATAGATAAAATTACAATGACAGAGAGATTGTAAAATTAAAGAAAACTTATTAAATAATATCTGAAAGATAATGAATACTAATTAAATAAATACAAATTAATGATTTCAATGAATCGTAATGAAAAGAAGGAAGTATTTTTACCAATAATAAATAATAAATTTCACAATTCTTTACGTAATATGTATAACAATTTTTTTTCAATAAAATTTATACTTAATTTTTATATATAGATGTAAAATGCAAGAAATAGAGTGTTAAAAAAATGTGTGATTATTTCCCTATAAAACTTCTGCCTAATATATATAACTTTAACATTAGATTTTTCTTCTACGCGTATTATGCATATAAAAATCCTCTTTTTCATTTATTTCTTTAGCTAAATCACATTTTTGAAAGAAAACTTATTAAATAATAACTGAAAGATAATGAATACTAATTAAATAAATACAAATTAATGATTTCAATGAATTGTAATGAAAAGAAGGAAGTATTTTTACCAATATTTTCCATATTTTCAAATACATGTAACAAAATTTGTCTTATAAGCAAAACGCCTCAAGAGTTGTTTCTTATGCCACCTGATCTCGCCTGCGTGAGGTCCAAGCCCACGATTCTTGCACCACCATGGCAAGGGGCTAGATGTACGCCAGTCGTTAGCCGTAGCTTGAGCACCATGCAAGTGACAGTACGATTTAGCTCGGTTCCACCTGATTTTTAGAGAGAACATACTGGAGATGCTCAGGGGCCTCCCACCTCTCTTCCACGTCCACCAACCTCACAAGAGGACTTGCGGCTCGACGGCTCTTAAGAGTACTCTATGCCGCACAAAGGCGCTATACATTAACAAACATCCAGACCTTCACCGGGATTTGAACCCAGGCCCTACGGCACAGCAGTCAGCGTCACTAACCACTATACCGAATGGGCGACACTTTTCAAGAGTAACTCTCAACTTTTCAGTAAAATAGAACAGTATTTTTAACTAGTAATATTGAGAAAATGAGTTACCTGTAGTCATAGAAATAAATTGTGAGAGTTGCAGGATAATCAGATATTGCTGTTACTACAATAACTGCCAACATTGCTAATATTAGAGCGAAAACGTTGAATAATAATCCATACACAGGCCATCTGTAAAATAAATTTTTTTTTAATCTAGATTGTTATTTTCTGCATATTATTCAGTAATTTTAAAATAAAATTCTTTTTAAAAGGAGAAATCTCCGTAATTATAATTTACTCTCTTGACTTAAAAAAATTGTACAAATCTTAATTACCTTAATATTCATGTTTTAAAACGACTCTTAAAAAGAAACTCCAAAATAAATGTAGAAATCCAAGATTTTCCACAAAATTCTTTACTGAGTTAACTTAATTGCAAATTTTAAGTTGGAATATCTTTAAGGTATTCGACTACGTTCGGAACCGTGATTTTGCAAAAGCGTATAAATGGATAATATTTATGATATTGTGTGTCACTTAGATTAGAAAATGTATATAAAATTGTTTTAAGAATATTATTACAACAAACAATTATTTAAGTACAATACTTTGACAAAAAATGAACATAGAATAACTCATTTCATTCCTTTTGTGAAAAATGCTACTATTATAATAATATTTTGCCTGTATATAGCTCAGACCTCTGTACAGAGGCTCAACTAGAATTTTTGAAATATATAACTTAGGAGTGGGTTTATACATGTTTTATTACAACAGAGGGGAGCAATTTTAAGAAAAAAACGCCGATAATTATTTGGATTGGTGGTAACTCTGAAAATAATGTGAATTTTTCAAAAATCCTAGTTCAGACTCTCTGGAGAAGTCTTTACTTTTTATAAGCAAAATATTAGTATTTTATATGTAGAAACATTTTTTTATAAAAGGAAAACATTTTGAAAAAAGGTTATTCTAAGTTAATTTTTTGCCAAAATATTGTATTTAAATAAGTTTTTTTGTCAAAATGTCCTTAAAACAATTTTATACATGTATTCTAATCTAAGTGACATTAAATATCATGAAATTTATCCATTTATGTGCTTTCTTAAAATCACGGTTCCAAACGTAGTCGGATACCTTAATATAATGTTCATTTAAATAGGTTTTTTAGCAAAAAAGAAGAGCAGATATGTTTTTAAAAAAAAGACTCAAAAGTCTACCAACAAGAAAATGTTGCTGAAAATATTTTAAAACAAATAATGTTCAATGAAAATAGAAAATGAATGCATGATCAAAATATGTAGAGCAGGGATGGCGAACCATTAGCACGCGTGCCATTGATGGCACGCGGCACAATATTTTGGGCACGCCACCGATCAAAATGGTTTGCATTTTAGTTTAGAAACTATATTATTATACGGAACCCCAAATTTGAAAAACTATTTCAAAGATTAAGATCTACATAAGAAACCAGACAAAGAAATAGTTATTGAAGAATTTATTTCCCTAATTGATTCTTCAATCAAGGAATTTTCAGAGAGATTTTCCCAGTTCAAAGAATTATCAGAAACGTTCAAGTTTATTATGTACCCTGATATGACATCATTTGATAAACTGAACTTGCCCCAATTTGATTGGTTGGAAATTGAAGAATTTTTGAAATGCAACTTGTGACAAACCTATACGTAACTTTATCACTAACCTCCTGAGACGTCTTTTTTAGGGAAATTTAATTCCCCTACCTATTTCCAATCAGCTCCAAAAAGAGCACAGGGATTCCTTATTATATGCAGATTAGATAAAGTATTTAAGTCAAACGGAATAGTAAAGTAAAAAGCAGTAGGAGAGAGAGATTGAAGCAAGAAGGTATAATAGTGAAGTTAAAGACTTATTATTGAAGATTTCTAGGTGGATAAATCTCAGGAAGAGCTGAGCTGCAGTGTGGTAATATTGAGAGATTTATGATTAAAGTTTCATTATAGCTTCATATTAGGAGGGAGATTAAAGTTAAATGTTCAATAGGAATATTATTGAATATAATTCTGGGATCTCTTATTGCGGTAATCTCTGCGTGATCGATATTCTAATTGTTAATTAATTAGATCATTAAATATTTAAGTTAATTTAAAGGAAAGTCCCTTTTCAACCTCATATTACTATTTTGATTTATTTGTTATCAAAAGTCTTTGATTCTATTTGGGAAAGATAACCAAATAAAGAAAGTTATTCATTAAAATGGCTACTGGTTCTTATTTGACTCAAAATCATTCTCGTTCTCAAAGGGAGATCCAAGGGGATCTTTACAAACTTAGGGATTTCTAGTCCAGTTCAAAATGGATTAAAAAACGTATTGAAACAAGGAAAAAGTGCAATTGATTGAAACAGAAAGATTAACAAGCAATATAAGCAAAAATGCCTACAACGAAATTTTGGAAACAATTAACTCGATTCCAGATACATTTAACTGTTTGAAGAAGCAGGCTCGTGCTATTTTAATCATATTTTCAACGACCTATACTTACAAGTCATTATTTTCATAGATAAATAACAATCGTTTAGAAACCGTTTGGCAGATGACTCCGATTCAGCATGCATTCTGCTAAAAGTGCAATATCTTACAATCCTAACATAAGTTATTTGTCATCTATATACTATATATACAGAGTGTTTTTTTTTCCAGGTATAGAAGTTTAAGTTGGCATTACTTTCCAAGATGACGACCGATTTAACAGCTGTCAAGAGATTTATTCTCAGTTTGGTTTGGCAATTCATCATGAATAGACTCACGCCTGAACAACGCTTTCAAATTGTGCAATTTTATTTCGAAAATAATGGTCGATTTTCATCAGCGAATTTTGTTTAGCGATGAAGCGCACTTCTGGTTGAATGGCTACGTCAACAAACAAAACTGCCGCATTTGGAGTGAAGCTAATCCACAAGTGTATGTCGAAACACCGTTACATCCAAAAAAACTGACTGTTTGGCGCTCTTTATGGGCTGGTGGAATCATTGGTCCGTACTTCTTCAAAAACGATGAAGGCCACAACGTTACAGTCAATGGTGATCGGTATAGAGCCATGATTACTAACTTTTTCATTCCTGAATTGAACAATCATGATGTCCAGGAGCTGTGGTTCCAACAAGACGGTGCAACATGTCACACAGCTCGTGCCACAATCGATTTATTGAAAGACACGTTTGGTGACCGCCTAATTTCACGTTTTGGACCTGTGAATTGGCCTCCAAGATCTTGTGATTTAACACCGCTAGACTATTTTTTGTGGGGCTATGTAAAGTCATTAATCTATGCGGATAAGCCGCAAACGCTTGACCATTTGGAAGACAACATTTGCCGTGTTATTGCCGATATACGGCCACAAATGTTGGAAAAAGTCATCGAAAATTGGACGTCCAGATTGGACTACATCCGAGCTAGCCGTGGCAGTCCTATGCCAGAAATCATATTTGAAATGTAATGCTACAAGATTATCTTTCGAATAAAAAGAAAGTCATGTCAATCGAATAATACATCGTTGTTTTATTGCAATTTAAAGTTCTATACCTCTGAAAAAAAACACCCTTTATATATTCTGCAACAACTGAAGTCACACTAATGTTACTTAAATTTAATTACACGAATAACTGAATCATTTACTATTATAAAGTATTATTAGTATTTTGCTTTTTATTATTTTCCCAATAATCCTAAGTAAAAATTATTTGACGGCACGTCTATACCTCATTAAGCATTCCCTTAGAAAAAATGGCACGTTGATCCATAAAGTTTCCTCACTTCTGATGTAGAGTATACGGTCAGTTATGCTATTTATATAGATTTTAATTAAGATCTTTTTAAAGAGAAAATTTCGATGCTCTTAGTAATTTAGTTCCACGATTATAATTGAAAAGCGAAATGTTCAAAACAAAAATAAGTTATAAAATAAATAATTAGATATTCTCTAAGTGCAATATATATGTAATTTCAATTTCATTAAAAAGGAAAAGATTTAAACTAGAAATCTTAAAAAGATTTTTTTATGTTTAAGAAATTTTTAACAAAATATATGAAAAAATATTTTTCTAGATTTCATTTTTGGAAAGCCTTACATAATTTTAATTAATAACCACTTAACTTACATCAAGCACATTTAAGGTTTTTATATACAGGCAAAATTCTAAGCAAATTTAAAATGTAAAAATTTTTTTTTCTTTCGAGCATTATCGCAGAAAAAGACCTAAGATTTAAATTTTTCTCTATGATATTTGCTAAATTAATAAGAAACTTGATAGAAAGTAATTTTAAAAAATACGATAGAGAATAAAATTAAATTTCCTGTGTGGGTAATGAAAGTCACCTGTGCATCACGTATACGATGATAGCTGTAATAAGGAAAATTTGCATCATTGCTGCCAAGATCCAAGTTGGATATAGACACTAGAAGAAAAATGATCATCAAACTATTATTAAAATTATCTATAAAATTGATTTCACTGTGATTTGCTTATAAACATAATAAGTTTTAATTAGTTTCCAATATTATAAAAATACAATTGTTATATATATGTATATATATATGTATATATATATGTATATATATATGTATATATATATGTATGTATATGTATATATATATGTATATATGCATGTATGTATGTATGTATATATATATATATATATATGTGTGTGTGTGTGTGTGTGTGTGTGTGTGTGTATATATAAGAAAAAAATGAAAAATTTTGGTTACGTCCAATATGTTAAAAAAAGAAAATGCATTTTTGATACATGTGACATTTTGGATGAAATTTTTACTTCGAGATTGATTCTTATTTTTGAATCTGTTAAACTATTTTGGAGTTGAGTCTTATTTAATGACTCAACTCCAATTAATCTTTTTTTATGAGTCATGTTAAAATAATTTGGGTTCTTACGTATTATCGCAACAATTGCCAACGTTCAAGATAACTGGCCAAATTGGCAACCCCAATTTTGCATGTGTCGTATGCGCTGAATTGGCAATCATGTGCTTCGTTTCATATAATGTCAACAATAGGTTGCAATAATATTAATTACCATAATTTTGAGTTGAGTCTTATTTTAGAGTAACTCAGTAACCAAAAAGTATATCGAAATATATTTAGAAGAAAATAATAGGAATATCGATATATCTTTTTATTTTTGAGTCTGCCACCAACTCACAGAGCATGGTTGTGGTGCAGTTACGTTCACAGTAACCTTTCAGACATCTATCTTTAACACCTGAAATTCAAAGAAGTCGTCTACAATGGTGCAATACAGATGCTTTATTTTATCAAAAACAGTTACATTTCCCATGTGGTGCCTAATTTTTTCTTTGTGTGTGTGTGCAAACAAAGGTATGCAGTTTTCTTCCTCTATTACTAATGGAGCTAGAATTTATTTTGGGTAATAATTTTTGCATAATTTAAAAATAAATATGTTCGAAGAAAAATATGTACAAAAGTTCTGAGATATCGGTCTAGATACACGATTACTTTGAAGATGCACTTTTATCATACAATAAAATATTTAGTCAAATTGCCCATGGCTATGAATTGTTTTATAGATATATTACCCTTAAATTTAAAAATTATGATAATTTTTGTAATCATTTATATCAGACGTAAAATTATCCACGAGTCATTTCTTACTAATGGAAGGTTTAATAAATTACGGAAAATATTAAACTTTATTATGTTGTAATCATGCTTTCTTTAACGTGACTAAACTCAATGTGATCGAAAATTTAAAGCGTGGCCTAAAAAACGTGATTCCAAATTGTTGTTCTTCATTTGTTATCTTATATCAAGCAATGTTTATGAAGATTACAGTTTTCATAAAAGATTTTTCAATTCAGTGAGAGAGAGAGAGAAATACATATAATCATATTAAATATATATATATATATATATATACACTGGTGTGCAAAAATTAAGGACGAAGTCGAAAAATTAGCATATCAGCTGAACGAAGAGGCAGAGTGGACAGAAAGACCAATCAGGAGATTAAGTAAGGTGATGTACGGTAGCACATGCGCAGATATGCAGGTAGACGTAATGGGGGAGTGTCTGAGTCGTATAAAGCATGTTGTCGGTGTAAGATCAGTATTTCTGGCAAAGAGATTGCACGCCGTATAGCAGTTATAATCACACCGAGTTGCTGCCTCAGCGAGAAATGGCGAATAATCAATCTGTTAGACGACATCCGGATGCTTTTACCCGAGGTCGAATCATTGGGAGAAGTTGGAGGAAGGCTACAGTGTGACAAGTGTGGCTGCAGAGTTCGGAATTGCTCACAGCATCGTTTCACGACTTTGGAGACAATTTCAAACTACAGGAACAGCTATTCGGGGGTTCAGTAGTGGTCGTCCACGAGGAACCACACCCGCAGATGACCGGTACATTGTCTTACAGGCCAGAAGAAACAGGCGGAAGACAGGGAGAGAAATCGCTAGACTAGCTAGGTGACTGGACGACCGATATCGCGTTTTACCGTGGCCAGAAGACTGCACGGTGGTTGTCTGTTTGCACGATGCTCTGTACGGTGTGTACCTTTAACGCCTGCCCATCGGAGAAGGCATTTTCTGTGGTGCCGGGAACACCGGAATGGGAGAGACAATGAATGGGGACGAGTACTCTTTACAGATGAGAGTAGATTCAGTCTGAGTAGCGATTCTCATCGCATACTCATCTGGAGAGAGCGGGGAAGCCGCAATCATCCCTCGAACATCATTGAAAGGGACAGGTATGGAGGACGCGGTGTTCTCGTTTGGGGAGGTATCATGCTTGGTAGTCGTACGGACCTTCACATCTTCGACGCAGGTTCAGTCAACGGGACCCGTTATTGTAACGAGATTCTTCTTCCATATGTGCGTCTTTTTAGAGGCGCTATGGGTCTGCAGTTCCTTTTCATGGACGACAATGCACCATGTTATCGCACCGTAGCTGCCGAACAGCTCTTAGAGAGTGAGGATATTGAACGTATGGATTGGCCGGCACGATCTCCGGATCTCAATCCCATCGAGCATGTATGGGATTTTCTAGGCAGACGCTTGGCAGCTCGTACCTTACCACCAGTAACGATTCGGGAGCTTCGATTGGCGCTGCAAGACGAATGGGCAGCAATGCCTCAACAACTCATTGACACCCTCATTCTCAGCATGGGCAGACGCTGTGAAACCCGCCTAGCAGTCAGGGGAGATCATATCCCCTACTAAAGACCGGATGTTTCTTGCTGGACACCCATCACAGGGATGTTTGGGCCTTCAGTCGCATTGCGCTCCATGCTACTTTTTCAGTCAAGCTTCTTTTTATCCCTCTGATTTCTCTTTTAGTAAGTGTTGCTTACATTACACATGTCCTTACGTATTGGGGATCTTACGGTATTAAATGTGCTGATTTGGAAAGCTTTTGTACAAAGTTATATTGAAAAAACCGTCTCGTCCTTAATTTTTGCACACCAGTGTATATAATCAAGAATTTAATATTATTTCTAGTTTCAAAGTTAGACACTAAAACCTTGTTTTTTGCATAAGGCAAAAAAGTGTAAAATCAGTTAAGACGAAAAAAGAATGTAATATACACCCTTGATTGTCACAAATTGGGAGAGCTTTCAATACCCTTCCTCATTTTTACAAAGTTCCTAGCTTTTTGAAAATTTTCCAAAATAGTTTTTTTAAGCATACACTCTTCTAACGAGTAATTTTAGTTCACGCCGTACTAGAAGCTGCTCAAAGGTTTTTGGTAATGGATTACATAAGTCTGGACTCTGTATAGACACAAGACGACACTTGAGTTGGTAAATCTTTTGACTTTCCCGTGAAGAAAAGAAATAGATTCATTTAACATAAGACCCGTTATAAGGCCCTCTTTTTTATACAATGGGTCTTTAACAATGGCGTAACAGAGAATATTATGGCCCCTCTGTAAAGTCAAGTTTTGGGCCCCAACCCGGATTTTTCAAAGAATTACAAAACCATAACATTAGGTTTGGGCCCCTAGAATCTTGGGCCTCCCCTCCCATACGGGGGGTGTCAGGGGTGTACGTTAAGCCATTGAACTTTGCTAATAAAGCGCGTTCTGGTAATGCGAGTCGCATGTTTACTTGAGTCGGCTCATTTTGGTTTAGAATATTCTTCAAAGCAGTAAATGTTGCATGTCTTCATAGTCCAAATTACTGGCTAGTAGCGTAATGGAGAATATTAGGACCCCCTACAATCCTGAACTCTCTCTCGATGCGGGGGTGTACGTTAGGCCAATGATCTTTAACGAAATCCAGGATCGAACTCATTGCTTGCCATCCTGGACCGCTATGACACCGTAACCCATTTCAATAATAATTAGCCCAATGAAATATGCATACATTTATAATAAAATAGTTTTATAATGTATCTGTGTCCATTCATTTTTGTTTTGTTTTGTTTCAAAATAAAATTTCTTTTGAGGTTTTCCATAGATTGAAGTAAAGCTGCTACTAAAATTTTTATTATATAAATTTATTTGATTGTTCATCAAATTGATTTGATCATAAATTTCAAATTAGAAGGAAAGTGAGGGCTAATGGTGATACACCTTGAAATTTAAAACAACTTCACATAATGACGTGCTATATTGTGCAATATACTAGGTGTTATACGAATTCGACCGACAAATTGTAGAGGTTGATAGTTGGCAGCATGGGGATGATATATATATAAATCCTCATAGAACATAAGGTTTCAAACGACGTTTTAGTCGGAGTAATTTACAAAAATGGTTATGAAGGGTGTGATGTCGAGTGGAATGAAAATGGGTAATAAGAGGTAAGAAATACATTCATTAGACGTAAAGCATGTTTACAATACGAACAATACATAACAGCTCGATGTCAGAAGTGCAACAACAAATGATTGTCACAGGAATTGTTCGCCGTTGTGGCCGCATAGGTCATAGCAGAGCCGACATCGACGTACAGATGATAGTCAGGCGCGTTCAAACAAATTCAATGTGCTGGTGATGTCAGCTGAAGCGACGATGATCCGTGACGTGAGATCCTCCACTGTAGCCACCGGCGTCTCAGACCGAAGCGATTTCAGGTGGCCCCAAAGGAAGAAATCCAAGGGATTGAGATCCGGGAATTGTGGAGGCCCAGAAACAAGTTTGACACTTCCAATCCACCTCCCGAGATATGTAGCATGGAAGTAGTAACGCACCATAATCGTAAAATGTGTTGGGGCACCATCATGAATGAAACAGGCGTTCTGGGGCGCAGTGACCGGTACTTCTGCAGCAACTCCGGGAGAAGTGGGAAATTTGCATACATGCAAGTTTCTTCAACTCAACCACGGCGCTCCAAATCCCTGCATTTTTTTGACCACTTCCCTCGTATGGCTTATCGTCCTCCCGATGGATACTATTATCGCAATTTTCACCGACTAAACGTGGTTTCCAACTCCATGTTCTATCGCGATTTGTCGCCCCCATGCTGCCTATTATCAACTCTGAATTTGTTGGTCGTATTCGGCTACACCCTGTACATTCTTCCAACACAGCTATATACACTCATGTCCATAAATTAAGGATAATTCAGAATCACACAGAAATTGAAATCTAAAATAAAAATTTCACCTGTAGAATTATCACACACATCTTGAATAAAAATATGCCAATTACAGGAAACCACCAGATGGCGCGGATAGTACGTCTCAATGTCGAGAATGTAATAGAGGGGTATATAAGGAATGGTGGCAAAGAAGTAAAATTGTTCACAAGCGCTTTAAAAGCCTTTCAGCGCAATAACCGCATAGTTATGGTACAAAGGAAGCATTTGGATGATTTTTTACGTGGTAGATTATTGGACGACTGGAATGTGGACGTACCCAGCTGGAAGTATCCGAGGAACTTGGAATCGCCCAGAGTGTCATCTCCAGGCTTTGGCAACGATTCCAAGATGATGGTAATGTCAGTAGATGTTACAGCACAGGTCGCCCCCGAGTTACAACGCTGAATGAGGACCGTTATTTGGCAGTTACTGCCAAAAGAAACAGACGAAGCACAGCATCAGACCTGTCTCGTCAGCTCTCTTCAGCTACCGGTACGACAGATTCAAGGCAGACCATGTACAGACGCTTAGGGCACATTGGTCTATATGCTCGTAGGCCTGTCAGATGTGTTCCATTTACCGCAACTCACTGTCGCCTGCGATTAACCTGGAGTAGAGAGCATGCATTGTGGACACCACAACAGTTGTCTTGTGTGATGTTTTCTGACGAGTCCAGGTTTAGTTTGCAGTCTGATTCTCGCCGGACTTTAATATGGAGAGCGCCAGTTACCCGTTACCACCAAGAGAACACCATTGAACGACACCGTTACGGGGGTGCAGGATGGCTCGTTTGGGGAGGAATTATTCTTGGTTCCACAACTGACCTGCATGTTCAGAGTGTAACGATGACAGGCCCCATCTATCGGGATGTCATTCTGGAACAATGTGTACCTTTGTTTCGGGGTGCCATGGGTGCTGAATTTCTGTTTATGGATGACATCGCCCGTCCTCACCGTGCAAACATTGTAGACGAATGCCTTCATTCGGAGGATATAACTCGTATGGATTGGCCAGCATACTCACCGGACTTGAATCCAATAGAGAATGTGTGGGATATGCTTGGCCAACGAATTGCAGTCCGTCAAACCCCTTCCAGCTGTTTACCGGAACTTCGGAGGGCATTGCTTGATGAGTGGTGTAATATTCCCCAAGACCAGATTGATAATTTGATACTTACAGCATGCCTAGGCGTTGCAAGGCCTGTATTGCATCGTCCGGGAGACATACTCCGTATTATCCATCATACTAACCATGTTATACTGTTTTTTGTAAATAGGTTCTTTTTTGAAATTTGCTCCAGGGAGTAAAAATCGAAATTTTTATTAATTATGTCAAACATATAGCATCTTTTTTGCTCTTTACCTTTTGTTTAATAAATAGACTTTACAAATAAGTCAAATTTGTTTTGCTTCTGTCCCTTTCTTTGCCTGAACTTCATTATCCGTAATTATGGACATGAGTGTATATAAAAAGGGGTTTTTGTATTTATGAAACCGCATCCCTCCAACATCTTTCAACCGATCACTGTAAAAATTGGCATGTATATGTATAATTATGCTGAGAGAGAGAAGGTTTTTGTGCTACCTTCTTTGTTGCAGTTCCCCTCAAAGTGGTGCTATAGCATGTCAACTTCTGCACTGTTCAATCAATCGCCCAGTTGCCAACAGGGTCGTCAAAAATGATGCCAACTTGGCTCTATCGCCAACTTTTCGCTATGCTTCCATTGAATCGCCATTATAATGTAAGGAACGGCGTTGTTTGCGAATATTACAATTTTAACATAAAACAAATGCAACAGAAAGTAATATTAACGTATTGGAATTCAGATATAAATTATTTACACTATTTTATGCATTTATTGCAAAAAATGTGTAACAATGTGTTACTTTTGCTGAGCAGAGATCAGCTTAGGAAGGTGTTTTCAAAAATCGCCCGCAAGACAGTTACGGGATGTTATAAATAAAAAAATCCTTTTTATCAACTATTAGATCTACAGACTTAAAATTTAACAAATATGGTTTTTTCTGTTCAGCTGAGATAAGCAAAATACTTTTTTTTGTCTGTTTAACTTACAATTCACGTAAAACTAACTCATAAAAACTTCTTTATCCTTCATTCTGTATTGTATAATTTTTCAATTCACCCGTGGTTACCCAGAACATGTAAACCAACTATTTAATTTATATAACAGAAATGAGGTAACTGAATTTTAAGTTTTTTTCCCAATTCTCTGAGTAAAAATCTCATAAATTCCATAAACTTTTTTTAATGTAACAAAAACTTAGTATTTATCAATAGTACTTACAATGTCATACGGCCCAAGAAAATTCTGTATGAAAAGCAAATTCATCCACCAAGAATTTCTGCAGTTATCCAAAGGTCCCTCCACAAATTCTTGAAATAAAGGACCAGATCCAATTGTTGGTAATATAAACAATAAGCCTCCCACTAACATTTGTATAGCAAGCATCCTGTAACAGAACAAAGAATTTCAACTTTCTAAAATTTATTTGAATTAAAGCCCATACATTTATTTTACATGTAAGAACCATTTTTAACGATGAAATCAATTATATACATTATTTAATTGAACTCTTAGTTAAATCATTGACTATTAAATCCCATTTTTATTTATAGCTATGTCTGTTAAATGTGTATGGCTGAAGTTTTACATTGCATAATACGTAGTCATATAAACCGATAAGATAAATTTTTGGAAATCTGACAATTTATTATTTATAGCTCTCTTATATAAAAAAAAATTCGTGATGTTGCAAAAAATTTATAACGTACTATCGTAATAATACCAACGTTCAAGATAACTTCCAAAGTTGGCAACCCCGATTACGTATGAGTCGTATCTGCTGAATTGGAAGCCATGTGCTTCGTTTCGTATAATGTCGCCAATACGATTGCCATAGTGCATTATTACAAGCTCTCGCAGAAAAATATCTGAATGATTGCCTGGACTGAAATCACTGTGTGAGAAGAAAGACATGGTCTCATACGAAGACTTATATACAATGAATGGAACAACATACTCAACTTTCCAGGAAGCTGCAAGTTTGTAAAAATTTGAGGGTTACATCATTGAAGTGTTGAATGATGCAGCTTCAGCGATGAACTTAACTGAAGAGGAAAGCCAAGAACGAATTTTGTGAAAAAAAAAGAACAAATAAATAGAACTGCATAATGCATGAAATTACAGTTTTGCAATTTGATGAATGAACAGTTGTATAATTTATACAATGGGGGTTGATTCACCGTTAGACGAACAGAGGCTCCGAAGTAATAATTAAAACAAATATTTAAAGTCACTGAATACGTTCGGAACTGCAATTTTGAAAAAGCGTATAAATGAACAAATTTTTTAATATTTAGTATCAACTGGATTAGAATAAATATATATAATTGTTTAAAAGTGCGTGTGTGTGTTGATACAGAAAAAAAATTTTTTATTCAATTTTTTGTCAAAAAATGAAAAAAAAAAGTTACATATTTTCAAAACATTCTCCTTCTAATAATATTTTGTTATGTTTTGTTTGCTCAGACTTCTGTATAAAGCTTGAACTGGGATTTTTGAAATATATAATTTAGAAGTGAATTTAATCGTATTTTAATATATCACACAGAGCAGAGTAATTTTAACAAAAAAAAACACCCATTATTATTTAGATAGATCGTAACTTTGAAAATAATGTAAATTTTTCAGGAAAATCCTAGTTCAGCCCGTCTACAAAAGTCCTGACTATATACAGGTGAAATATTATTATTTTAGAAGCATTTTCCGTAAAAGAATGTTTCGGAAATGTCATTCTTTCTTCATTTTTTTGCCAAAAAATAGAATTCAAATAATCTTTTGTTGTAATAATATTCTCACGACAATTTTATAAGAGTTGCCCAAATGAAAATTGGACACGTGCATTTGTGTCAAAATGATTGCAGCTATAACAGCGTTACAGAACATGGTTATATAGGGAGGTAGGGTATATACACCGCATACGATGTGTATTAACGAAATATGTCCGTAACAGAGGAAATAGATCAAAGGTAAAGTCGTCGTGTGTGGGTTCATATCGGAAAAATGGGTTGATTGATTGATTGATTGAATATTAACGTCGCACTTTCAGCTACACGAGGGCTTTTGGCGACGGACCACGTAATTTTGAACCATGGTCAAGTGACGTGGACAACACCTGAGCTGGCACACATTCTCCTAACTACCACACCAACGGGAGGACGTTTCAGCTCTCGACGGATTTGGCGTGCATCGCTGCCCTACACGGCGGGTCTTTAGTAGTACTGGGCTCGAACTCATGACATGCCTGCCATGATCTGATACCTAGACCACTGGGCTACCGCAGTCCCCGGAAAAATGGGTGGTCGTATAGTTTCTATTTGCGAAAGGTTAGCTTGATGCGGGCATCTATAAGTGAATGGGGCAGTCTATGGCAAACACTACTTAGTTCGAACAATTGATGCAAAAGTTTTCGTGAAGGGCTGTAAGCAATATCAAATCTCCATGACAATACTAGCCCAAATGTCTCCCATGAAACCCAGAAAACCTTAAAAAAAATCCGTTGAAAAGTTTTGGAACACCAGATCAGATGTGTCTCTCTGAAACCTCCAACACTTGTTTCCACTCAAGGGAGCATTATGTGTTCATCCGCACGATGAAGTGAAGGGGAAGCTATGCAGGACTTCCTCAAGAATCAACCTCGATCTTTCTACAGCGAAGGCATAGATCTACTCTGTCGAAACGACAGATTCTGTGTTACAACGCTCTCATGGCGATTTATTTTTATTTCCAATAAAGGTATCAGTTTTATTCAACTTACCCACTTTTCATTTGGGCAACCCTTATACATGTATATTCTAATTCAACTGACACTAAATATAAAAAAATTATTCCTTTTTACACTTTTTCAAAATTACGGTTCCGAGATTAGTGAGTCACAGTTTGAAATTAGTCTACGTTTTAAGTACGTTGACGAAACAAATTCCAGATACAAGAAAAACAATACATATATTTTAAAAATATGTATACATATTTTTATATATATATATATATATATATATATTTACATTGATACAACCTGCTGAATTTTGTTTAAAAAATTCAACTTTTTTAAAAATTTTGTTTTCAAAATTATTAAATATCTGTTGAATATTACAGACGATATAGAATATTTTACTCTATATTTCCTAATACTGATTCTCGAATTCTGAAATTAGGAGGTAACATCCATGTTTACTTGTATCTGTTGCGATCTTTCTCAAAGGACGAAATCTTAACGATCATAGATATGTACAGCACGCAGCTTTTTCGCATGTTAAAGTTCCCGATTTCTGCACCTAATGCTTTAAATTGAATTCATAATATGTTTATACACACAATAATAGTGTTTTCAAACGCAAATTAACCTTTGACATTCTTCGCCTTAATGCTATTGTTAAAACGCATTGAACACGCACGCAAAATATGATTGGATTTTCATTGAAAAAACGCGATTCGCGTCACGTTCATATTTGGCGTGACTGTTCGTGCATTTCCTTTAATTCAGAACCATTTATTCTAATATCTTCCCTAATTATCACAAATTCTCATTTCCTAATCAAATTTCTAGAATATTATTTCATATGATAAATGTGTTTCATGTCTTTCATTGAATTTGTCGGTTAAATACTTCCAATAATATCACCGTATTATAAGCAGTACTTATCTTCAACATCATGAGACGTTGGACAACATTAAAGATACAAGATATAAAATGATTAATGGTACAAAATTGTTTTATCTACTTACAGTGAAATTTTGATCTATCAGGTTATCCATTACGTATTTTTCCCGCTAATCTTGTATTATCACTGCTTCCAGAAAAACCCATGCTTTAATAACGTCGTTTTTAAGCTGCACAACAGCTATAGATGATGAACCTCATTAGTCTGAACCACGATAAAAATAATTGAAATGACACTTAATTGTTACTTTGCTTTCTTAACCTTTTAACTGTCGTGCCCGAAATTATCTCGGTGTAACGTTTGTGCTCAGCTGCAAAAGTGGCTTCTTTATGGGGACTGTTCATATGCACACGTGCACCGTAAAAGTATTGCGCGTCTTCTCATCTGACATCTCCCCGGTAACTTATGACTGTGAGATAAACCCCCTCCAGCCGATACCCCGGTGTAATTTAAGGATAAGAGGGCAACCGCCCCACCCCGAGAGTCAAGGCAGTCCGCTGAAAACATCAAAGAGAACGATTGTGTTGCCTCCTTCCTCCCAAATAACATATTCTGAACTAATGGAATTATCAATAGTATGAATAAATTCTATGTAAATTTATATTATGTAATTAGTATCTGCGAAGTAAATAAATGAATTTTACCATTCATTTTCCCAAACGTCACATCGGACACTGTACTTGTGGTCCAAAATGCCACGCTCTAATATTATACGGGTAATTTCTTTGAGTGCATCTTATTGTTATACCCGAATATATATCGAGAGAAGTTTATTTAAGCTTCATCTCTTTGTCAAATCGGAATGTACATCGGAAACAGTTAATGTGGGCTCAATTTAATAGATGGTATTTGATGACAAATATGATGATACTTACATAATCAACCTCAAAAAATGAAGATATGCTTAAAACAAGGATTGTTTTTGACCAAAATGTGATCATGGGTGGTCGATCGTTGTGATCAGAAAATATCTTTTCATCCGACAATCAGTAAACACCGGGAAAAAAAATATTTTATATGAAAAGGTATCTATCTATATATATATCTATATATATATATATATATATATATATATATATATATATATATACATTTTCTGGACAAGGTACACTGGAACTCCTTTTTTCTGAATAAAAATGTAGTTGGGAAATGTATTGCATTTTTAAAATTTCGCATCTAAGTTGAAGAAGAGTTTTTACTTAAATATGATTATGCAGCTTCAGGATAATAGAATCCTGGTAGACCACCTACATTAGATAACCCTGCCCGTCTTAGGGAACGACATTTTATATCCCATATTCCTTCTACTCCTGCAAAACGTGAGCCTACGTGACAGTGAAAAATTTTTAGTTCAAAAATGGATGCAAATAAGAGAAATGATAAGAAAGATTCTAGTGTAATGATTGCGGAGTTGGTTTGTGCTTGGAAAAGTGTTTCCAGTTATACAACACACAATGCTGATTTACCCAACTATTAATACGTGTAAACAATTTTACTTTTTTTCAGTAAATAATGCTTTCCTAGAAATGAACTTTAACACTACCACGCTGTGTGTCAGCCACCTCAAGCAAATATACAGTTACTACAAAACTTAAAAAATTTTATGCAAGTAATTCAAAATATCACAATTTTTAGCTACTATGTATATTTTATTTTGTACTAAACATTTTGTATTTGAAATAAGAAAATTCGACAATTTAGGTACCCAAACCATTGAAATAACTTGTCAGTTAAAAGTTTGACTTCTGCCCCACAACTAGCATGGATTTTGAAGGTACAGCTTCATTTAATACAAGTGGACATGAGATCATGCGATTCTGAGGATCTTCTACTTAACTTCATTCATTGTTTTTCAATTTCAAAAGAAACTTCAATATCATGCCCTCTAATTTTTCGGATTTCGCGTTTTACATCGTTCCTTGGATTAAATATTAGAAGTGAGAAATTTTTCACATTAGCATATTAATAGCGTGTATCTCTTAATAAACGATAGAGAAAATGATAACAAATCTACTGAAATCACCATGAAAATAACCTTAACTTCACCGTCAGCGGCAAAGAGAATTTAAAATTTTAAATAGTTATATATACATTCATGAAGTATATCCAAAAATAGAAAGCAAGCAAAAATAATATATATTTTTTAAAATCCAAAACCAGTGGTAGGTGAACTTGTACTGGATACGGGCTACTTCAAATGTTTTTAAGGTGTTACGGTCCACTTAAGGTATCCGACTACGTTCGGAACCGTGATTTTAAAAAAGCGCATAAATGGATAATTTTCATGATATTTGGTGTCACTTAGATTAGAATACATGTATAAAACTGTTTTAAAGACATTTTGAGAAAAAGAATTATTGAAATACAATATTTCGGCAAAAAATTAACTTAGAATAACCTTTTTTCAAAACGTTCTCCTTTTGTGGAAAATGCTTCTTTTATAATACTATTTTGTCTGTATATAGCTCAGACCTCTGTACAGAGGCTTAACTATGATTTTTGGAAAATTCACATTATTTTCAGAGTTACAATTAATTGAAATAATTATCGGCGTTTTTTTCTTAAAATTTCTTCCCTCTATTGTAAAACATGGATAAACCCACTTCTAAGTTTTTTCAAAAATTCTAGTTGAGCCTCTGTACGGAGATCTGAGCTATATACAGGCGAAATATTATTGTAATAGAAGCATTTTTCTCAAATGGAGAATATTTTGAAAATTGGTCATTCTATCTTCATTTTTTGTCAAAATATTGTACTTAAAGAATTTTTTATTGTAATACTATTCTTAAAACAATTTTATATACATTTTCTAATCTAAGTGACACTAAATATCATAAATATTGTCCATTCATACGCTTTTGCAAAATCACGGTTCCGAACGTAGTCGGATACCTTAATGGCGTTAGTGTGGCTATTCTGTATTAAAATTGAATGGTTTCCTTTCTTAACACTTTTCTTAACTTTCGACATTGTACTCCTCTTTTAAAATGTGACAGATTACCATTTTTACCACAAAAACACAAGTATCACAAAATTGTCAAGTTGAATGCTTCAAAAATTATAAGTGGCTGCTAGACTGTGGACGTATTCAATGCAGCGAGCAGAGAACATAAGTGATCCGATGAATTTAAACCCGACGCATGTACTTAATTTTTTCGCTGCCGAGTCCCGCGCCTTGGAGAAACATAATATCAACACAAGAACCCAATCCCATAAAAGCGTGGTACGTGGGGGTAATGTCTCAAAAGCTAATTCCGTGTTATCGCGGGAAGAACCGATCATCAATATATATATTCTCTCCTTTAGTCGGTGTGTGGGAAAAATTCATGGAGGGTGATTTTTCTCCGACAGCGGCGGTGAACGTGTTAAGCATCATCGCTGCTTCTAATGAAAAACATGTGTGTCGTCTACATATTTATCGAATCATTTGCTTAAGTAAACACAGTTACATCGATTGCAAAAAAAACAATTTTCCATTCTGTCTAGTTTCGGTATTCCATAAATGTTTCTCTTAATATGCGCATCTTAGGTCTTAGTAAAAGCGGTCATTCCAAATTATCTTGGCGTTTCACCGGTCGATCACGATCGACTTAATGTTCATCCTTGCCTAAAACCGTTGTCACTTATTCTTATTTAATAATTTCATTTTCTCATTTTCTGTTTTTCAATAAAAAATGTAGATTTGGAGTTTTAATGTATTAAAAATCACAGATTATGAACGCCTTTACTTTTGTTTTCTTAAACTTTTTTCTTTTTTTTACGAATTCTCATTTCTTAAATTTTTTTGAATCCCTGGTCCAATGAAAATTCAGATTACCATTTTATAGTATGTTCTTTGTACTTTTTAAGATTATTTCAAGCAAAAATTAAACTTATACCATCAAATTATATTACAATAAACCTATAAATCCAATTATGGGAAAAATTCCAATTGAATTATTTTCATATAATTTTAAAAACCTAAAACATGTATTAAAAATTTCTTTAATTATCCCTAAAAATGTTTTACAATCTTTCGAATTAAATTTGTATAAAAATAAATAATTAAACACTTTGGGTACAATTTAATTCAAGGCATTAAATTTTTTGAGTATTTACATATTATAAGCTTAAGAATCTCAGAAAGAACTTAATGATTTTATATAAATCAAATCTCTTTTATTTTGCTTCAGTATAATATATTAATCTGAATTATAAAGCTTATTAAAAGTAGCTATTATCAGAAAATATTTTAGGAAGTAAAACTATCACCTGATGAACATAACTGAAAGGAACTTCAAAATGTAAGAGCCGATGTTTGGTCTTTTTAGTAACCTCCATCTGTTGTATATGAAATAAAAGCCTCTGAAATAAATAAAAACATTGTAATCTAGATAAGTTTATGTGATTTTTTTTGTAGCGAAGAAGGAAAAACATTATAATCTGGATTTTTCAATTGTAATTACAAAGAAATATTAACACTTACGCTAAAAAGAAGAAGCTATCAGCTCCGACAGACGAGTTAGCAACAGCTCCAAACAGTACTTCGTCAATAAATTTAGTAAAATTCAATGTATTGCCTAAAGTGTGATAACAAAAACCCAAATCAAATTAGACGTTTCTCAAAAAATTGAAAATTAATTTTTTGATTAAAAAATTGTTTGTAACATTCCTGTTTTTTCGATTAATAAAAAATCAATTATATATGGTCATATATGTATAATAAAAAACTAAATGATTAAATAAGCGTAGCAATTTTCAAAAATATAGACTGTTTTATACTAAAAGAGAAAGAAACTAAGCTTAATTAATAAAACAGGCATATTCTAAAAAACAATGATTGTCAAACTTACTGTGCCCATGGACCCCTTTTTATATCAAATATTAGGCCAGGACCCCCCAAGTGAAATAAATATATTTCAAAACAAAATAGAAAAATTACAAATTTAACTGATAAATGATACTGATATAAATCGTATATAATAAGATTTTCTTATAAATTAACTTTAACAAAAGTATAACCTTCGTTAATAAATTTATAAACAAAAAGATATCAATTGTATTCAAAAATACTTACGTAACGTGCAAAGAATAATACTGCTTTCTATTCAGAACAGAGGAAAGTTTATTGCATTCACTTCATATCTTAGAATCATGCACAAAACAAAGCACAAAACTCTTAACTAGATGCAAGACTTGTTTTATACTGCCATATTTTAGACAACTTATAGCATGGAGTGGCGAGATTCCGTTCCTATTTAAACTTGCATAGACGGCCCAACTTCCACCGAGCAATGCTTGTTGTTACTGGTGTTTTATGTATCTATCTATAATATTCAACTCTCAAAATTTTTTTTACATAGGAATAATTACTAATTTACTTTAACTTTCGTAATAATGGAAACGGGTCACAAATATTTTACTTTTATTTCTGTGACAAGTTGATGACCATGGCAGCGTGTTTATTTGTTCCGCCGACCTACCGGTCAGCAGCTACACCATGCATGCCTTAGACGACTGAGACGAAAGAGGCGCCACTGCATACCCTCTTCCTAGAGAAGGAAGTTGTTTTCTCTGTTTGACTTTCTGAACGATACAGAAAGAAGGTTGTTTTTCCAACCAATTACTGCAATTGTTATATGTCTTCAGTAGGTTTGAGTGTCGTTGGAACGTTTTTCCTTTGAAGTTGCGGGCAATCTCTTGTTGAGATGTTGGGTCTAGTTGACGCGTGCGCCATTGCCGTTTTGAATCACTGGTCGTGATTTATCGAGAATGTCTTAGTTATAATCTCTGTGGAATGAATGTATAATCAACCAGTATCGTGAGGTTGTGCTACCATCTAGTGTTCCATTCCTGGGCCACCCCTTCGGCGACAAGCTGTTGACTTTGGAAGGCAGGGGGGGTATTTAATCCACCGTCCTACCGGTCCACAGCTACGCCACGCATACCTTAGATCATGGGTGACAAACCTTTATGGACTAACGTACCATTCTTTCTAAAGAAGTGTTTAATTAGGTGCAGACTTGCCGTCAAATAATTTTGACTTGGGATTTTTGGGAAAGTAATAAACTAAATACTAAGATACTTTTGCACTGTAGAGTTGTAAGTGCTTTAGTTATACGTGTAATTCAAATTAAAGTAACATTAGTGTGAGTTCTGTTGTTGCAGCTTGGATGACAAATAACTTCTATTAGGATTGTAAGATGTTACTTTTAGTAGAATGCATGCTCAATTGTAGTCATATGCCAATAGGTTATTAAGCAATTAATTGTTTGTGCTGTGGTTCACTTTTTTGACCAGAGGATTTGCGATTTGTTTCAAAATGCCGTTTTACAGACGATGTTCTGCACACCACTATTCCAGAACATAAAACACACGCCGCTTTGGCACCTTTACTAATAATGCCATATTTCTAGATTCACCTAATATGAAATTCTCTTTTACACTTACTATCTTGCCTTTTTTAGTATTTTGCTGAAATAGCCATGTTAAATAACACTTAAAAATCAAATATAACGCAAATAAACTTTAAAATACAGTTGCTTCAATGAAATAGACTATGCTATGCGAAAACAAACTTTGCCTCCTAAGCAATTGTAGTCCACGACGTAACTAAAGCAAGACAATAACAAACAAGTGTGCTCCCCGATGGACCGCGACCGATCACTCGTGTTTGTTCGTACAACTTTATATAGTTAACTTTGCTATTTTTAAATAAAATGCAAACCATTTTCATAGCTGGCGTGCCCAAAATATTGTGTCGCGTGCCATTCTTGGCACGCGTGCCAATGGTTCACCATCCCTGCCTTAAACGAAAGGAATCCTTATTCGAGCCAGCCGTCAAGGGCTTTTATTTCCGTCCTTTGTTGTTTGCGATTTACAGAAGAAGGCGCCGGTGCAATATTAAATCTTTCGCGGTCCATTTAACGTTGTACACGCACCCCCAGATTAATTTTAATTTGTCACAGTCCCCCTCAGCATACACGAGGACCACCAGGGTCTGTAGAAACTACTTTGGCAAATCTATATTCTAAAATATAATATAAAATCTTTTAAAAATTCATTAACCGTTATTTCTCATTTATAAAATAAAATATCAGTCTAAATATACTTCACCACTATACTTAAAGAAGAGTTAATAAGATAACAGTTGGTTGCAGATTTTTGAATAATATACATTTGATATAATTTTTTCCATTACTATTTTTTAGGGATTTTTTTTATTTTTATACAATTCACTTATACTATTTTATGAGTTACAGGTGGTACTAAGAAACAAAATTTTCTCAACATTTGAAAATTATCGCACATAATAAGGAATTTTAAAATATTATCTTACTTTTTTCAATTAAAAGAAAAAATTTAAAAGTACACTCACGAAAACGATATAAGTGAAGTGGATGGGGTAAAGCATAAGTATGAGTAAAAATAGCAAAAATGACTGTTAGAACTTTAATTCCTCCAACAACATCTGAGGCATCTCCATCTGAATCACAGTTGAAAAGTTTTTCGGCACCCTGGCATAAAGAAATGCCCGATAAGTCCTTCATTCTCTTTAAACAAATCTGTCGCTTTGTTTTAGATATTTCAGTACCTAGAAGAAAAGCATTTTTTAAGATAATTGCGTTCACTTAAGGTATCCAACTATCCTAAAATCACGATTTTTTTTAAAAATTGACAAAAAAAATTTATGATTTTATTTTATAGGCCATCTTATTAGCTTTATAAAAATACCAAGTTCTTTATTTTTCATTCACTGGAACAAAAACTACAAGTGTTTTAGTAAAAACAGATGCCATAACTTTACGTAAGATGTCAAACTTTAAATTGCTATTTACTCGAAATGTGTTTTTTTTTCGAAAAGCTCAAACGGGGACAACGATAGCTCAAAAAGTTTTTTAAATGATTTGTTGAACTTTTTTGTATATGTTTTGTATTACAGTTGAAGTGTTTTAACCCCTTCTGAGATTTATCAATCGCTGCTTTATTAATAAATTTACAGTTCTTTATGAGAATATAAAAACTGTTTTACATTTTTATATAATATCTAAGATAAAGTGCAAAAGGTTTTGTAAAAATTAAAATATTTCTTACCCTGAAGGTCATTTCAAAAAGGAATAGCAAGGTAATTCATCAAAATTGAAAAATAGAGAATTTGTTCATTTGTTATTTGTACACAGCGGACCCCATTTATGTAGTTTTTTTGTCAATTTTTACCCATTTTAAAAGTAGTAATTTATTTTTCTCTTCTTAATTTTGGCCTTTTTCTTAAAATGTACTAAATAAATCTAAAAACCACAAAAAAATCTCCATGTCTCCATTTTTTTAAAAAAAAGTTGTCGCAAGTATTCGGATATCTTAAGGGGATTCTTCAATAAAAATTTCATTTTAGTTTGCATTGGCTTAATTTTTTATGCAATAATTTCTTTGTTTTCTATTTCTACGAATGATAAATTTATGGAAAGATTCAGTAACCTATCGATTCTAAAAACGGATTTTGGTAATCCAGAGGTCTATGTGGCATAACGGTTTTCCTTAGTATTAATTCTGACTGCCACTAAGTGATCGTAATGGTGTGACGTGTAGAAATAAAAGCATTAGCTCGAGCATCGACCAATGGCTGCAGTCGATGAGTTGCCATGGTCACGAAGTCGTTGCCGATGTGACGTTTCCGCGTCACAAAACTGAAAAATCGACTTCTTTTTGTGGATAGGATAGCTGTGCTCCTATGAACACGTGCACTCCTAAATATTGCGGGAACCTTTAATCTGACATCGCTCCAAAATTGATAGCCATGAGAACCCCAACGGCTGGATTCTACCTCTGATGGACGGTAACTCCGAGTTCAATTCGAGATGTGAGAAATAAATAGCCCCATCCCAAGACCATACAGTGGAAAGGGTATTTCGTGGAAAACACCGAAGAGAACGGTAGTGTTGCCTTCCCTCACTAATGACATATTCTGTAAGACTAATTAAATACTCAATATTATGAATAACTTCGAAGTAAATGAATATACTGTAATTAATAGCTTTGACGTTTTTTAACCAAATATTTAATTTCCTAACTCTCACCCTACCATCCATTTTCCTAAATGTCACACCGGCATTGTCGAGTCGTGAGTATGAATTCTAATGCCAGTAAAGGGGCTAACTCCTATTAAATTTTTCGAGGTTCAATGTCCTCACGTTGGTGTGGTGTAGAAATTTAGAGTGTAAGGTCCCAGCTCAGGTGTCATGTCGTCACTTAACCAATTAAATTCAATTGATCATTTGAGCTCAACAACAAATTTGATAGAGGTCCAAAAATACACATTGTCCCCTTTGTAGAATCATGTGAAGTTTTTCAGGTATGAAACGAATAGTGAAGTTACAAACATATATGTTAATTAAAAAATAATATTTTAGGACGCTCCGTGTCTAGAAAGAATTTCCATGGATCTAATAATATCGTTGCTCCATTCGTGATACATAAATATTTCATTTCAAACCTTTCGCATTATTTCATTTTTACTACATTGTTGTGTTTACAGTTTATTTCTTCTATAATTCTGCCTTTGTCATTTTTTTTTAAAAATCTATCGTTCTATAGTATTATTTAATTTAAATATTGAATAGTACTAACAAACTGATTTAACTGATAATAGAAACAAAAGAAAAAATTTATATATATATATATATGTGTGTGTGTGTGTGTGTGTGTACATATATCTTTTGAGTATATTTTTATGTAATAGTAGTAATTTTACTGTTTTTAATCAAATAATATTACTTCATTTAACAAATATAGCAAAATGAAAAGTGAAATTATGATGACCCATCAATAAAATCAGAAATTTAACAAAAATTAGTTTTTTTAACGTATTTTTTTAAACTCGATTTTAAAAAGAAATGTATCCGTTACACAATTATTATCACAGGATCAAAACACAAGAAGCAGAAAACATATAGCTAAGAACATGAGTAACAGAATAGAAGCTGAGCATTAGACGTATATTGCTAATGTAACAAATATTTTATGAAAAATTAATATTTGAACACACAATATGATAGAAAACAGAAATTTTTTTTCAATAACATTTCTACAGATGTGCGTCGAATACTGAAATTTATTTGATCTTTAGCTTAGAAACTTTTCGCTGTTAACTTCTATTTCATTATTTAACTTAAGCAATCGTAAGAAAAAAATTAATTTGTTCATGGATGTGCCTTTTTTTATTTTATTGTCTATATTTTCATTTTTAGTTTATTATTTTGACACCCAAATTTTCGGTGTTTCAAGACAAAATTCATTATGTGAAAAGGGTAGTCCATGCAATAACTGCGAGTATAATTGACTTATAAATTGAAATTATAAAAATAAATTTTGTTGTTTTCATTATTCAATGAATCATACAGAAAAAAAACCTACCGAAAAACCCGGCGTATAATGAGCACTTTTAACACAAAAAATAAAATTAAAATTTACGAGGGCGCATTATAGGCCGGGTATAAAAATGAGAGCTTTAAAAATAATAATAAAAAAGAGGGGAGCATAGAAAAACTACTGTTTATTTAAAAAAATGACATTCCTTATGAATTTAAAGGGTTATAGTAGTGCTTCTCAAACTTTCAGTATTTGCGACCCACTATTCAATCATAATTTTCATCGCCCCTCCCATGTAAATAACAATGCATTGAATTCAATAATACAAAACTTTGACGCTAAAGCTACAATATGATTTTAGCCTCTAAAGTGTCACCGGCGTATATAAACGTCTTGCTCAACCAGTGCGTTAAATGCCCAGACGTATATATACGTCTTTTCGAAGTGCTATCTTTCCTGTGCAATGCTATTCATAACGTTAATACGAAGGCTTTAAAATGCAGTAAAAAATATATCAGAAGATTTCCCTCAGCTTTTATTCCTTTTACTACCCCCAATACGTCACATATACGCGCCTACGTGAAAAACGGAGGCATTGGGGACCGAATCGCGTAACTTTTAATCAGTAGTAAAGGAATTATTTATAAAACGTACACATTATCAAGATAATTGTTAATTTTTGTATTTAATTTTATATATGACAAGTTGTGAAGGTCTCCTTGGACCTCACTTTGAGAACGAGAATAAATAGGAGTCATGTAAGAAAAGCGGAGCCATTTTTATAAACAACTTTCTTTATTTGGTTATCTTATCCAAATAGAATCAAAGACTTATTAACAAATATATCTAACTAGTATTATGAGGTTTTAAAAGTAATATCCTTTAAATTAACTTAATTAATTAATGATCCAATTAATTAACAATTAAATAACGATCACGCAGAGGTTACCACGATAAGAGATCCCAGATTTATATTTATTAATGTTCCTATTGAACATTTAACTTTAATCTCACTCCTAAAACTTTAATGAGACTTTAATTATAAATCAATAATTACCAACGGAATCTCAACTCTTCTTGAGAGTAAATTATCTCCAACAAGAAATCTTCAATTTAACTTCACTATAACTTTCTGCTTCAATCTCTATCTCCTACTGCTCTAACTTTACTATTCCGTTTGACTTAAATACTTTATCTAATCTGCATATATAACAAGGAATCCTGTCCGCTTTTTGGAGTTGATTGGAAATAGGTAGGGAATTAAATTTCCCTAAAAAGGACGACTCAGAAGGTTAGTGATAAAGTTCCGTATAGATTTGTCACAAAGTCTATGGGATCCCTTGTAATTATTAAACTTGTCCTTAACTTAGTATTGCTAAACTAATTATGAAATACATTGTGCAGTACTGATACATTTATAAGTGAATAATATCCGTTATTTATTTTTTTTGTTTATTTAATTCCAGTAAATTAATATAATTTTTAAATAATCATTTATTTTCGACTTTTCAATGCGCTCGCGCCCCCCTCGTAAAGTTATTAGGCCCCCTAGGGGGGATGACACACAGTTTGAGAAACGCTGTGTTATAGGGCTTGAAATGTACTAATTTTCCTAAAGCTTGGGAAAAAAAACCTAGAATAAATGACTCCAAAACGTAAAAGCATTGCACACGTATATATCAGGTTTTTTTCGTAAAAAAGGGGATGCGTATTGTACGGTAAACATACCTTAAAACTAAAATTGGCCGCTTGAAAGTATAGGTGCACGTTAAGCGCGGGGTTTCATGGTAAAATAGTAGTAGTCATTTAAAAAAATTGATAAACCTTAGTAATTTTTATTCTAGATAGTATACATCCATTTGCTATAACCATCAAACTTTTTATAATTTTAAGTTCGTAAGAATTTTTATCACAAGATAATCACGTATTCTAAGTAATTAGTTACTAAATTACTTAATTACTGTCTATCACACTAAGCAAAGGCACTGATAGAAATAATATTTAAATGGTCCCATTTGCCTCAAGAACCTTACTTGAATTTTCCAAAACGGGACTTGAAGGAACAGATGAAGCATCTTCATTGTTGCGGATTATAGAAATCGCTGTTCCAAGTGCCACAAAAATAGCAAATATCACAATAAAAGTACTAAAAGAATAAAAATTGTATATATAATTGTGTGTTTAATACTTTTTAATATATTTTTTTTTATTTGCTTACATGTTTTTTCATCAAAAACTTGCACATGCAAATTTTTGATGAAAAATTTGTATATAGTTTAATTATGTTAATCAGGAATATATAAATATTAATTAGACTAAAACATAGAATAATATTATACAAATTATATTATAGAGGCTTATTAAATTTTTTGCTAGGTTATTTCTATGTCTTGTTTAAATAAAATTTAAATCTTGATGGAGTTCAGGGAACAACTGATAATGCTTATTATTTTCGATTTTAAAGTTTTGGATTATTCTTACTAAAATTTTAATCTTTTATCCTGGGTTTATTTACTTTCATTAAACAACAATAAAATAAGCCTTTCTGTTTTAACGCATTGGATCTTTCACGTTTCAGAAAATATTTAAAATCGGGTTAAAAGCTTTAACCCAATTGTAAGAATAAATTAATTTAACTTCTGCTCAAACATAAACTTGTTATTTATACACCCAATGATTAATTGGTAACTCATATCAAAGATAATTTGGTACAATCCTCATTCAAAGATAATTGGTACAATCCTCATCAAAGATAATTGGTACAATCCTCATTCAAAGATAATTGGTGCAATCCTCATTGAAAGATAAATGATAGAATCCTCATTTAAAGATAATTGGTACAATCTTCACTCAAATATAATTTTTACAATCTTTCTTCAAAAATAATTGGTGCAATCCTCCCTCAAAGATAATTGGTACAATCCTCCCTCAAAGGTATTTGGCACTATCCTCACTCAAAGATAATTGGTCATATAATCGAATGTACCAATTACTTTGTACCAATTATATCGAATGCTGATTATAAGTACAATTGTAATGAGAACTCAACAAAATTCAACGAAAAAATTAGATATTGGTTTTGAGAAAAAGCATTTAAACCGGCATTTACTTTCTTAGGTGTTATTTTGCAATGAAATTATTTTCTTAAATAATAGTTAATTAAATTCCTTAAAGTATTCACAATTCAAATTTCGCGATTGGATAAGCTTCTATTTCAAAACATTTGACTGCTAAATAAGATGCAATATCAATAAAAAAATAGTATTTGTGTTAATTAAACCTTGTTAGGAAAGTATTAATAAGTTGAATACATTTTGTTATCATGCATTCCAGCTTTTAGAATTTTTTAATATACTTACATGACTAAAGTTTGATGTGAGTCCAAATGAAAATCTTTCTTGTAGTCACAATGAGCCACATTTATGGATATGTCAACTCCTTCAGAAGCTAAAAAATGAAAATGAAAGCTAATTAGAAACAATTCTTACTCTTCAAAATAGAAGAATGTAGAACAAATTTTAAAAAAACTGAATTAAAACTCATTGAAACTCAGCAAGATAATTAACAGCTAGGAAAAGTGCATAAACTTTCAAAGGAGAGGACTAACAATCTTGCTCATTTCCTTCGTTTAGAAAGGTCAAATGTAATTCCTGTTTACCAATTACGAAAACTTACTGTTAAGAAAAATTAAAAATGTGCAACAGAGATGGTACAAAAGTTCGGTTCACCTCCTGTATAAATTTTGAAACTGAAATAATTATACAACTGTGAACTCATTTTCCAAGGGAAATATATTATTTCATTACAATTTCTTGAGAATCACTGTGTTAACAACTCTTTCATTCTTAATCACAGAAAGTGGCTTTTCCCGAACTGAATTCTTTAAAAGAGTTGAAATTGTTTTGTAACAGCTTCATAACTTTCCGATTTTTTTTTTAAGAAAATTGCTTTCTAATAGTGGTCTTTTTTAATTAACTGTAAATTTTAATTGAAATGATTTGGTACATTATGCAAAAAAATAATGAGAAAATGAATATGTGTATCTTTTACAAAAGGTTTTACGTACTAATAATGATGCATATTAAGATACATTTTGTTTAATCCCTTAACTCATTTGACCGTGTTTGATACTGGCGAAGATTACTGACAAATTTGTACAAGCCCGTGGCTCACACGGGCATTCGTGCACACCGACATTACTTTTAATGCCCGTCTGAGATTCGTTCTAGTACACTCATGTCCATAAATTAAGGATAATGAAGTTCAGGCAAAGAAAGAGACAGAAGCAAAACAAATTTGACTTATTTGTAAAGTCTATTTATTAAACAAAAGGTAAAGAGCAAAAAAGATGCTATATGTTTGACATAATTAATAAAAATTGCGATTTTTACTCCCTGGAGCAAATTTGAAAAAAGAACCTATTTACAAAAAACAGTATAACATGGTTAGTATGATGGTTAATACGGAGTATGTCTCCAGGACGATGCAATATAGGCCTTACAACGCCTAGGCATGCTGAGTATCAAATTATCAATCTTATCTTGGGGAATATTACACCACTCATCAAGCAATGCCCTCCGAATTTCGGTAAACAGCTGGGAGGGGGTTGACGGACTGCAATTCGTCGGCCAAGCATATCCCTCACATGCTCTATTGGATTCAAGTCCGGTGAGTATGCTGTCCAATCCATACGGGTGATATCCTCCGATTGAAGGTATTCGTCTACAATGTTTGCACGGTGAGGACGGGCGTTGTCCTCCATAAACAGAAATTCAGCACCAATGGCACCCCGAAACAAACGTACATGTTGTTCCAGAATGACATCCCGATAGATGTGGCCTGTCATCGTTACACTCTGAACATGCAGGTCAGTTCTGGAATCAAGAATAATTCCTCCCTAAACGAGCCATCCTGCACCACCGTAACGGCGTCTTTCAATGGTGTTCTCTTGGTGGTAACGGGTACCTGGCGCTCTCCATATTAAAGTCCGGCGAGAATCAGACTGCAAACTAAACCTGGACTCGTCGGAAAACATCGCACAAGACCACTGTTGTGGTGTCCCCAATACATGCTCTCTACTCCAGGTTAATCGCAGGAGACAGTGAGTTGCGGTAAGTGGAACACATCTGACAGGCCTAAGAGCATATACATCAATGTCCCCTAAGCGTCTGTACACGGTCTGCCTTGAATCTGTCGTACCGGTAGCTGAAGAGAGCTGACGAGACAAGTCTGATGCTGTGCTCCGTCTGTTTCTTTTGGCAGTAACTGCCAAATATACCGGTCCTCATTCGGCTTTGTAACTCGGGGGCGACCTGTGCTGTAACATCTACTCACATTACCATCATCTTGGAATCGTTGCTAAACCCTGGAAATGACACCCTGGGTGATTCCAAGTTCCTCGGATACTCCCAGCTGGGTACGTCCACATTCCAGTCGTCCAATAATTCTACCACGTAAAAAATCATTCAAATGCTTCCTTTGTACCGTAACTATGCAGTTATTGCACTGAAAGGCTTTTAAAGCGATTGTGAACAACTTTACTTCTTTGCCACCATTCCTTATATACCTCTCTGTTACACTCTCGTCATTGTGACATACTATCCGCACCATCTGGTGGTTTCCTGTAATCTGCATATCCTTCTTCAAGATGTGTGTGATAATTCTACAGGTGAAATTTTTATTTTAGAGTTCAATTTCTGTGTGGTTCTGAATTATCCTTAATTTATGGAGATGAGTTTAAAAATAGATAGACTAGATTATAATTAAACTTGCTAATAAAACTAATAACCATGAATTGGGGAACACTAGCAAGAAGAAAGCTGACCTGGAAAAGGCTTCTTGAGAAGGTTAAGGCCCACCCTGAGCTGTCGAGCCGCGGAGGAAGGAAGGAATAAGACGACTAATAATACTAGATAAAATAACTTCCACTATACATTTTTATCCATGTTTGGTAAAATAAAAAAACTCGAGTATTTTTTCAAAAAAAAACTCGTGGTTTAACGTTTTAATGCTAATGATATTCTTTGTATCTTTTGTTGTATCTGATGATCAAAACACACTCTATAGCATAAAAAACGAATAAATTAGGAGTAGTATTCCGCATTCTATGAAATTACACGTTTGTTCATATCTTATTATAGAACAGCAAATTATTAATTTTTGGCGGCTAATAACTAACTAGCTGGAGCTACAACACTTTGCAATGGAGCATGTGGAGGGCATATAAAACAGAGAACATTTAAACTTTTAGGCATAACTTCCAAACGAATGTAGTTCCATCGCGTGGACTGCACTAATGTCTCGCATATGAATTTGTAAATGGTACGAGTAATTGATTGTTTGATTGATTGTTTGAATATTAACATCGCACTGTTCAGCTACACGAGGGCTTTTGGCGACGGACCACGTATTTTTTAACCCTGGTCAAGTGACGTGGACGACACCTGAGCTGGCACCCCCTGTCCTAACTACCACACCACACCAACGGGAAGACGTTTCAGCTCTCGACAGATTTAACGTGCATCGCTGCCCTACACGGCTAGTCTTTAGTGGTACTCGGCTCGAGCTCGTGACAAGGCAAGCCACGATCCGATACATATACCACTCGGCTACCGCGGCCACGATACAAGCAAATGCCACCATTTGAAACAAGATGTGTACTAGGAATAAAGGTAGTAAAATAATCAGATATCAGGATCAATCTATGAAATGATGGTACGATTCAACAATATTGGCATAAATGGGTAAATCATTTTCATACAGAACATCAAGAAAGTAGCGGTCAGTCGAGGCCGACGACAGAAGGAAGGGACAGAGTGGTCATCTGATCAAAGCTCTTGAAGCGTCCTTATCAGCAATTCGACGTATAACCGAGATACCAAAAACTACAATGGCCATTGCTATGTGACTCAGCAAACAGGGGCTGAAATCACAGAGGGCATTGCGCCTACTGTCCCTTACCGCTTCAGGACAGGCGTTTGCAAGGATGCCAGACACATTCATCTTGGAATCTCATAGACTGGAATAGAAACTTCAATGGTCAGCGAAAACGTTGTGACGAATCTGTACGGAACCTTTCCACTAATATTCTTGGGCGTCTTTGGGGATTGTAAATTCGCGTATATTTCCAATCAACTCTAAGAGGAGAACGGGATATGCAAAGTAGATAGGATTAGCGAAAAGTTAAGCGAAATAAGCGAAAATGAAGGCCATTGAACCAGCAGCAGTAGTGTCAACGTTTAGAGGATTCAATTGGATTACGATAGTGAAACATTGCTGCTAGTACTCAACGAAGGAATCTTAGGAGATTAATATACCTGTGAAGAGATCAAAGTACTACCAGGTGATATATACTAATTTAATACCGCTTATAGTAAACGTTAGTTTACGTTAATGAAAGCTAATAATTCGAGTTACGTGTATTTCTCAGACCTCCTATTTCGGTAGACCTTTTTTATTGATATTACGCGTAGTTATTGATTAATTTCATATTTCATAATTTAATTTAATATTAAAGGTAAATCCCTTTTTGTTTGACGTAGACATATAGATATTATATGTCTTTAGAGTTTTTGACATTTGAATCAAATGAATAAATATAAGTTATTATTCTGCAAATGGGGCGTCTGGTCATTCTTTGCCTCAAATTAATCTTGGTGTCCAGGGTGGAACCCAGGGGGGCTCCCACAACGTGTCTGGAAACGTCCAGGATAGTGATCACATAGTTCGATCAGAGTTATAATGTGGTGTACCATTTCATCTGATAGTCGGGCCCTTTTATTTGTCACCTTTGACACCCTTACAGAACGATGGTACGTCGACGAGATTCTACACCCCGAGGTCAAAACTTTGATAGATCTTCCCTTCACAACTCCTAGGATTGCATTTTAACATGATAATGCCAGTCTACACATGATACTTCTCTTTATACTGTTTTTTTTCTCTCGTCATAATTAGGAGAAACTGTAATATTTGAAATTATGTAAATTTTGATAAAGTACCAATGAGGTTATTGTATGTTCTTTATTAATTATCTGCATGCGTCAAATTCTTTTAAATTTATTCAATTCCTACTATTAGCTCAAACTCTCTATATATTTATTTATTTATTTATCTTGATGGAATTTTCAATCGTTAGTAAAATACATTTTAAAGCGCTCAATTGAGCTGAAATTTTATATACATGATTATTTTGGATGATAATACAGGAATTTAATCACAATTAATAAAAATCAATTAATTAAAACTAATTAGTCAAGAATTACAAATACAGCCCCATTGGCATCATTTGTGGCGACTTGTGTCAAAACTTGATAAGGTTTTTTTCTCACATTTTAAAGCGCTTATTTGAGCTGAAATTTTCTATGCACTATTGTTTTGGGTAAAAATACGATAATTTAATTATAATTAATTAAAATTATTGACTGAAACTAATTATTTAAAGAATTACAGATACAGCCACGATGGTTTAATTTTTAGCGACTTGGGTCAAAACTTTAAAAGATTTTTTTTCTCACGCTTTAAAGCATTCAGTTGAACTGAAATTTTATACACACGATTGTTTTGGATGACAATACGATATTTTAATGATAGTTGTGACAAATCTATACGGAACTTTATCACTAACCTTCTGAGTCGTCCTTTTTAGGAAAATTTAATTCCCTACCTATTTCCAATCAACTCCAAAAAGCGGACGGGATTCCTTGTTATGCAGATTAGATAAAGTATTTAAGTCAAACGGAATAGTAAAGTTAGAGCAGTAGGAAATAGAGATTGAAGCAGAAAGTTATAGTGAAGTTAAATTGAAGATTTCTTGTTGGAAGATTTAATCTCGGATAAAAGTTGAGCTGAGCTGAGCTGAATTGCAGTGTGGTAAATATTAGTCTCATTATTGCGAATGAAATTAAAGTTAAATGTTCAATAAGAACATAGAATATAATTCTGGGATCTCTTATCGTGGTAATCTCTGCGTGATCGTTATTTAATTGTTAATTAATTGGATCATTAATTAAGTTAATTTAAATGATATTACCTTTAAAACCTCATAATACTAGTTAGATATACACTCTGTCGCAAAAAAATTTAAATCACGAAACTCGGCAAGAATTAGTCTGGTAAGAGATATGCAAATGATTAAAATTTCGAAGCCAATGAGACAACTAAGTGTGCTATGCGCATATTAGTTGCGCAACTGGGACAGTTTAAAAGCATTACGAGCGCCGATCCAAACGAATGACTTTTAGACGATATTGAGACTTAGGATGCCTCTAAGACGTAACCGGCGGCAGTACGAGTTGAGCTGACGGACTTTGATAGGGGCCGTAAATAAGGCCTCAGAGAAGTAGGTTGATTGATCGGCCGCCACCTCGGTCGGAGCGATATGGTAGTTGCTCGGTGTTGTCAACAGTGGATCACAGAAGGTAGAGTGTACCGTCGCGGAGGGTCAGGACGTCCCAGGAACACAAATGATCGCGAGGATCGTGCAATCAGAAAGTGGCCACTTCGGCACCAACAACGTCTTAGCATCGATTCAACGCCACTTACCTCCTTCCAGACATCCAGTGCCATCAAGAGAAACCATAAGAAACCATTATTCCGCTAAGACGCTTACCACTGACCCCACATCATAGGCAGTGATTTTTGCCGACCTCTTGGAGTGTTGGAGACGTGTCATCTTCAGTGATAATCCCGATTAAATGACCACCGCACACGTGTCTGGAGGCGCACCGGCCAGCGGTTGATCCGGCATTTAATTACAATTTCTTGGGACACACGATCATCTTTAGTGGTCCTTCAAGGCACTTTTCGCAGATACGTGGACGATATTTTAACGCCGTTGTGCTACCCATGCTATCATAGCACAGGTGCCATTTATCAACAGGATAATGCTCGTCCACATATATATCTTCAAGGATATGACGTTACCATGGCCTGCCAGGTCACCAGATCTTTCGCCAATAGAGCATGTCTGGAACGCGCTGGGAAGGCAACTGCAGCCGTCCCGAGATAAGGAGAATTAACTAAAATGCAAAGAAAGGATCTTCCACAGGGGGTCATAAGTGATCTAATTTCGATGCCACGCCGAATTTCGGCTTGTATAGCTGCCAGAGGTGGCTTTACTACTTACTGATTTTTAACCTTTTGGCTGTAATCGCTTAATAAAATGATATTTTGTTCTGAATTTTTAATCATTTGTTTATTTTCATATACACTACATGCATCAAATTTCGTGAATGTAGCTCAATTTCTTCTGGGTGCATATATTTTTTTGCGACAGAGTGTATTTGTTAAAAAGTCTTTGATTCTATTTGATAAGATAACCAAATAAAGTTGTTTATAAAAATGGCTACTGGTTCTTACATGACTCCTATTTATTCTCGTTCTCAAAGTGAGGTCCAAGGAGACCTTCACATAGTTAATAAAAATTAATTACCACTTAATGTTGTGACTCTGTCATATGTATATACATATATATATTAATTGTAACTATTTAATAAAAAGTAGCTAAAACAAAATTTTTCTTTGTTGATCTAAGTGGGAATTGACTTTAAAAAAATTTTATATTACTTGTTTGTTTGTTTTTTAATTCAAAAATTCAATTTTCTAGCGTAAAGAGTACCGGAGCTGAATTGTTAAATTTTAAAAAAATGTATATTAGGACTTTCTTCTTGATTTTTCTAAATGCGTGTAGAATTGATGTTTCTGTGTGTATACTTTAAATTTTTTATTTCTTAAAGAAAGTTATTGTTATCTTATTTCAAAATTGTCTTGTAGTTCAGTAACTTAAACATTATTTTGTGATAACTGTAATGATACTGAAGCTATTATAATTATGTGTTAAATTACTTTTATTACTTTTTTTAAAAAAAATTTCTTTCTTTCTTTCTTATAGTCTTTTAATAATATTGAACTTAGAGTATGGAATTTAAAATAATTAAAATTACAGAAATTAATTTCAACCATCATAATATTTTATTTAAATTAATGATTTCATTCCCCACATGTAGATTTATGAATACTTACCCCTATCCATCATACTTTGGATGCCTTTTGTTGAACATGACGAAGGTACACAAACTCCCAGGCGAAAAATCACATGATCAGGATTACTACGAACTTTTTGTAAGAAGCCAAGGAACTGGAACAAATAATTTAATAAATGCAAAACAGGAAATGGAAATTTTAATTTTGATTCTTCATTTCAAATTATGTAACAAACAAATTAAAATCTAAATATTCTATACAGAAAATTACTTTTGAAATTTGGAAACAATTTTTCGAGCTCTGTCACGACGTTGTTCGGATTACGCAATTAAATCTTAAAAATTGTAAATAAAGCAATGAAAATCTTTTAAGAATATAGTTGATTTTATTTAAAAAATTCAACTGAAAATATATTATTAACCTTTATTATTGTAACAGCATGAAATAAAAAAAATTGAGTAATTTATTATATATTAAGATAAAAAAAATATAAAAAATCATACCTTCGTTAAAAACAGCTTTATTAATAGTATTAATTTTGGATCGTTTTAGTATCAATACAGAACAATATGTAGATAAAAGTTTGTACTTGCATGTCTAAAATTTTCTTGTCATTTATATCATTATTTTAAAAATAAATTAGGAATTACAAATCAGATCATGTTAGAAATCAAATACAATACAAACATAACAATATTTTTATAATTCAATGAAAATAATTATAATTACTGATTTAGTGTTCGCTATTGTGTGATTGGTGTTTTCTTTGTAAATTTGATAATCTTTCATAGCTTGTACTATCGATCCCGGTGGCTTTACTTCCAGTAAGCAATACTCTCCAAATATTGGATATTTGGATGGAGACACAGTATCCAAACATTCATCGTAGTCTCCCAAAGCTGTGGAAGTGCCTTCCATTAGACCTCCGGAGGGTTTCCCAGTTGCATCCATCACTAAAACATCATAATTGTAATTATTTCATTAAGGTATCCAACTACGATCGGAACGGTGATTTTAAAAAAGCGCATAAATGGATAATTTTCGTGATATTTAGTGTCACTTAGATTAGAATACGTGTATAAAATTGTTTTAAGGACATTTTGACAAAAAGAATTATTTAAATACAATATTTCGGCAAAAAATTAACTTAGAATAACCTTTTTTTCAAAAGGCTCTCATTTTGTGAAAAATGCTCCTATTATAATAATTTTTTTTCTGTATATAGCTCAGACCTCTGTACAGAGACTCAACTATGATTTTTGAAAAATTCACATTGTTTTCAGAGTTACAACCATTTGAAATAATTATCGGCGTTTTTTTCCTCAAAATTTCTCCCCTATGTTGTCGTAAAACACGGATAAACCCACTTCTATGTTATATATTTCAAAACTTCTAGTTGAGCCTCTGTACAGAGGTCTGAGCTATATACAGACAACATATTGTTATAATAGAAGCATTTTTCACAAAAGGAGAATATTTTGAAAATGGTCATTCTATGTTCCTTTTTTGTCAAAATATTATACTTAATTTTTTTTTTATTGTAATACTATTCTCAAAACAATTTTATATACATTTTCTAATCTAAGTGACACTAAATATCCTATATACTATCCATTTATATGCTTTTGCAAAATCACGGTTCCGAAAGTAGTTAGATACCTTAAAATACAAAACAACTTGTGACTATAAGCAAAGATTTCTTCATTTAATGTTAGTCAATAGAGGTCAAACTAAGAAAAATTTTAGGTAGAATAATTTTACTGTGTGTGTGTCAATATATATTTATATCATTAAACACTCTATAACATAAAACGCGACAAACCAGTTAAGAGCCAAATGAAATTTGGTCCTGATGAAGGCTGTTATCCAGCTGGTCATCGACTTGTAGAGTTGGCGGATGTGAAATTCCTCGCCATATGCGTTCTGATAGGCAAGTTAAGGCCGTATCACACGTACATTTTCTATGCAATTTTTTCGTCCAATTTTTGACTTATCTGAGGGGAAAGGGTTGTCGTAAACAAAACGACATGCTCTGACATCAGCCGCGCTCTAACTCCACATAGAAAAATTACTCGCCGATTTTTCTGCTTCGGAAAACGAACATCCAAAATTATTTCTGATACTTCACTTGCACTTTTTCTCATGGGTGTAAACAGAAATAGAGCACCATCCTATTTAAAATATTATAAGCCGTTAAAATATTATACACCAGTAAAATATTATACAGCATATCTGATGTGTTAGACGAAATCGAAGCCGCCATCTTGTTTATGATGTAGGGCGCCGATGAACCCCATTGGCGAGAATTTCAAGCAACTTTTATTTCGAACACTTTTTTGAGCTCACTATCAAAAAGTTGTTCGAAAGCCGTTGCTATAGCAACTGAGTAAAAATTGCTTGAATTGGACGAAAAATTGCTCGGAACGTGTACGTGTGATACTGCCTTAAGATCAGCGGTATCTAGTGACAGTCAGAGATTCTTGCTCATCAGAGACCAAACATGCTCTATTAAGGAGATATCTGGTGATAATGTGTGTGTGCCGAACAGAAAAGTGTTGGAGGAGTACTAAAATAAGCAGTAAATATGCAAATATTTGGCTGGACATTATTGTGTTAACACGTACCCGTAGACTCTCGACACGACCATGTTATAAGAGTGTCAACAACCGAAGAGATATGGCTTTAAATGAAATGGTATCATATGCCGAGTTGAACATTGGATGAGAGGTAAGTATCCCATCACTGTCCTGGACGTTTTAAGGCACATTTTCGTTGGTCACTGGAGTGCAATCCAAATCTGCTTTATTGAAAAATGTCTACTCCACTCCGTAAGATTCTTGGTTGAATGCGTCCGACACCACTGCAGACACACTGGCGGTGTACAACGCTGAGGGATAGCAGGACCTCAACCCCATTTCCTGGATCACTGATCTATAGTCATTACTTTCATTGGTGTCTCTTTACATGTCGAATCGTTAGAAAGAATGCACCAAGGACAAGAGCGTCGATTTGATGACCACTCTGTCCTTGCGTTTTGTCATATTTCTGCATCTGTTGCAATTCTTCCTATGACAAAATCAAAAACTCTCAGTTTTGCGTTCTTCGCATTTTGCAATTTTTTTTTTTTTTTTTTAGAAATCATTTTCGAAGATTTATCTGAGAGAAACCTCTAAACGCACTAGAGAAATAATTGCACGGAAAACTTTTCAGAAGAAATTAATATACCATTATGTCTTATGCGAATGAAGAATAAAAGTTAGTCAACCCCTACTCATAATGTCAAAATAGTGGGCTTAAAACCTGATTTCTAACATTTTTCCAGAAACATTTACATTATGTAAAATATTTACTATAGACAACCACAAGTTTAATAAAGTGAATTGTGTATAAAAACGTTTTCCAGTTGATTAAAAAATATACTAATTATATTTGATGTTCAAAAATAAATAAACTACTCACAAATTTCATAACTCCCATTATTCTAGAAGTAGGGTAAAATACAACTCACACACAATGACAAATTCAAATGGAACTTAATGAAAATGACTGTTTGAGAATGAAAGCAGAAAATAGGTTAAATTCTCACTGGTAATTTCAGAATTCTTATCGTATTTTATTTAAAAAATAAATTACCTACGAAAAGTATTTAAAAAATTAAAATTAAAATCTTATTTTTTTACCTGATGCAGAAATAGTACATAATTTTTAAATAGTAATGTATAATTCTTGCTTTAAATTCGTAATGCTAGTGTAATATGCCAAAAGTATTTTCATTTATTTCATAATTTTGTTTAAAAGTGTTTATACTAAAGGCCTTATCCCACATGCATTTTTTGTGCAACCGTTTCGCCCAACTTTTCGAAGCAGCTGTGGGTGAAAGGTTGCCGTACACAAATCGACATGCTCTGACGTCAACCGCGCTCTATCTCCACATTGAAAAATTATTCCCGGCGAGCGCCGCTGTGCGCTCTCTAATTTTTTTCAAAATCCTTTTGTGAAATGGGAGCTTTTAGGATTCCATAGATATGGAAATTTTTCACCTTCGTCAATCAAAGCGTTCTCCATCATTTCGTTCCATTTTAATACGAACATTGCTGATACTGCGCTTGACGAAGACGAGGCTGCCATCTTGTTTTCGCGAAGGAGACGAAGAACCCTATTGACTGAAATTTGCAGCACAATTTTAATTTCGAACAACTTTTTTCAACTCACTAGCAAGGAGTTGTTCGAAGCCGTTGCAATGGTAACTGAGAAAATATTGGTCGAATCTGTCAGTTTGAAGAAAAATTGTTCCAAATTTATGTATGTGTGATAAGGCTTTTAATGTTCTTTTGCTCTAATAAATCTATTAAATTAAACCTCAAGAGTTTTATTATTATAACTGCCTATTTGAAAAACCAATTTCAAAATATAGCAAAGTTAAATAATATTTAATCATATCATATTACGTTAAATAATGTTACAATAAATTTATTGAAAAACTATCACGAATAATTATTTAATTAACTGTAAGGATACATAAGTAACATTAATAACCAAGAATTTATAACTCAACGGGCTTCTGAGTTGAAAGGAACATAAATAATAAATGTTTTAAAATCAAAAGTTTGCAAATAATTCTTAATTTCGAAGAGATTGGCATCGTTATAAAGGTGGAAAATAAATCTAACAAATTAAATTGACTTTATTTAAAAAACCCTTCATAATAGACATTAGTTAAAAGTATTTAAAATGGATTAAAAGCTCTTTATAGCTAAAGAAAAGATTCTCTCTGAAAGATAAAAAAAAAAAGAAAGGTAAATAAAAAAAGGTTAACAAATCATAAATTTATTTAAAAAATAAGACTGCTTTATAGAGAAGGACATTCCGAAAGATACAAAACCCATTCCGAAAAATCAATCATTAATTGATTGAATATTAACGTCGCACTGTTCAGCTACACGAGGGCTTTTGGCGACGGACCACGTAATTTTGAACCATGGTCAAGTGACGTGGACGACACCTGAGCTGGCACCCCCTCTCCTAACTATCACACCACACATACGGGAGGACGTTTCAGCTCTCGACAGATTTAACGTGCATCGCTGCCCTACACGGCGGGTCTTTAGTGGTACTGGGCTCGAACTCATGACAAGGCAAGCCACGGTCCGATACCAAAACCACTCGGCTACCGCAATCATTAATTCTTTAATGATTGAACAAATCAATCATTAAAGAATGGTATTAAGCATTTATATCAGCGCTTCTCAAACTTAAAAGTTAACGCGATTCACTCCACAATGACACCATTTTGCTCATATGCACACGTATGTGGTGTATTTGGGGGTGGAGAAAGGGAATAAATAAGAAAATCTTCTGAAATAAGTAAATCCTTCGCAAACACTGTTAAGATCATTTTATTGCATTGCAAAGCCTTCGGTGATAATTTTATGAGTAGCAGTGGACAGAAGAAAATATATTTCAGAAAGACGTATACATACGTGCGGAGCAATTTACGCACTGACTGAGTGGGACGCTTATATAAGCCGGTGGCTTAGAGGTTAAAGTAGTAGCTTTAATGCCAAAATAACGTATTATTAAATTCAATACATTGTTATTGTTAGTAGGGGGGGGGCGACGAAAATTGTGATTGAATATCGGGTCGCAAGTATTGAAAGTTTGAGAAGCATTGATTTATATATTTCCTGGTATAGGAATATTTACAGAGATATTTTGTATATTTATCCACTCAATCCTTAAGTTCCACAAGAGATGATATAAATAAAATAATATAAAATTTAAATGAATAATACTTAAAAACACAAGCAGTTTTTCGGCCCAGAAACATATAATTATTTTGCATAAAAGTTTTCGTTCGCAAAATCAATCGCCAAAAAAAAAAATCTTGAAAATCAAGTATTGCAAATGAAATAAAATTTCACTCTGCAAATATAATTTCTTTAACAAACTTATTAAACTATGTTTGGAAAGAAAATTATTATTTCAAATAACGATAATTTTATCTATATGTGTGTAATTTTACTTTGATTAAATTAAGACTAGTTATTTTAATTCCTCATCCACAACAGCCAATCAAGCTTCTGTGTTGATTGAAGTTTCGAAATTCCATAGTTAATTGGAATAGTAATTAATCACGGAAGTGAGTGTTTAAGTTGGTAAGTAGTATGTATCATTTACATATTTCGAGTAATTGCAATAAATATTCTTGAAACTAAGCACTCAGCTTCAGCTTGACTCACGAAAAAAATAGGGCATTGCCCCTGAAATTATGGATTATTTCACCGCAAGTCGATGGTTGATGAAGTTGAATTTATGTAGACGTGACAAATATCATACTACCATGACCTCTAAAATGAAGCATGTGCTACAGAATTCGCATTTCAGATATGATACTTTAATACTTCGTAATATTAGATTTGTGTTCATGATAAATAATTGTTCATAAAGAGTGTTTTTTTCCAGGTATAGAAGTTTAAGTTGGCATTACTTTCCAAGATGGCGACCGATTTAACAGCTGTCAAGTGATTTATTCTCAGTTTGGTTTCAATTCAAAAGTTCAATTATATGTACTTTAATAAAAAAGATAAAATAATTTTAAAAATTTAAATACATTTATTTAATTCCGAACACATCAATAATTTTTCTTGCTTTAATTTGTTTATAAATTTTATTCCATAATGGCGATAGTAAAAAGAATGAATAGCAAAACAACATCATATAAGCTTATACACTACACGTCCGAAGAATAATACTACACTCATCAGCTTTCACAAATATTCTATTTGAATGTAAATTGTGCATATATATCCTAATGTTAATTTCAAATTTATTATAATTCGAGGGAAAATAAAATCGTGGTTTTCTTAAAATTGCTCAGAATATTTCCTAAAGTAATTTTATTTTCGATACTTAATTTATACACGCACCAAAAGAAGAACCATTACTTATTTTGTAAATAGTTTATATCATCGATTGTCTCATTAAATTTTAATATGAACATTTACAAATTAATTTTTAAAAACAAACTTTTTACTTAGATGGATATTTTTTATGATTAGTTTGAACCATTTGCATAATATTTCGAAGTTTAAAATGCTCGCTAATTTGATTCGAAAAAAATTGTATAGTCCAAGAATAAACACAATGAAATATTACAAAATAATTCCATTAAGAGTCGGAGTATTATTGGAACTAGTTTAATTATTGAATCGATACATTTTAATGTGCATCTCAAAACGATTCAGTTATTTTCCTATTATTACAAAAAAAAAGAAAAAAAAAAACGAATATTTTTTTTTTTACTTTGTACCATCTTTTTATTTGTTAGACAGCAGGTGGATAACAACCCATACACGAATTCAGGAAGTTTAGGGTTAAATGCAAATATTTTGCTTATTTTTATACTTTGAAAAATGACTGCGTGACATTTTTTCTGGTTTTCTTTTTCCCCCTTTTCCCCCTTTTTGTGTATTCTTCGGTATAAGCTTAAATTGCTTTATCTGATTTGTAGATATATAAGCACGCTATGCTTTTAAAATAATGGCAGTCTTTTCGATGTAATATATGTTGCATTCAGCATTCCAGTTGTAGAATATTCTCCAAACTTTTTCCATTCGAAATATATTTTTAAAAGATCGATTTTGTTGTAAGAGTTCACTTTTTCCAGAAATTAAAAATGATTCTTTTAAATACAATGATTAATTGAAATCAAATGAATAAGAACCCTAAAATATCAGAAAACATAAGCAATATCTAAATGTTATATGATTTATTTAAAAAAGCAATTGCGTTAAAAAAGATATCATTAGATACAAGAAGTAGAGAAATATTCTTTGAAGTTAAATGTTCTGAAATAATGAAATTTATACGAGTAACATTACTGAAAAAAACACAATTTCGAACATGAATACATTTTTATATCATCATCAAAAAATGGAAGATATTCTATGCTGATGAAAACCTCGCTGAAAAACTCACAGCGGCAAAAAATGAGCAAAATATTCTGCAAATAAAAGTTTATATTTACTCCAAACAAAATCTTAAGATAATTTGATGGATTTTAAAACTGTTTGTTCACACACACATAATAGGCAGAATATTTGCTTTTTTCTGGTTCTTCATTTAACACAATTCCTTTGGAATAGATTTAAGTACTGTAACACAGTGGTCGCCGAACTTTTTTACCTCATGGACCGGTAGATTCATAATTTAATTCCCGCGGACCACTGATAGGATTTTTTAAGATATCCGACTACGTTCGGAACTATGATTTTAAAAAAGCGCATAAATGGATAATTTTCATGATATTTAGTGTCACTCAGATTAGAATACACGCATAAAATTGTTTTAAGGACATTTTGACAAAAAAAATTTATTTAAATATAATATTTTGGCAAAAATTAACTTAGAATAATCTTTTTACCAAATGTTCTCCTTTTGTAAAAAATGGTTATATTATAATAATATCAGACCTCTCTATAGAGGCCCAACTAGAATTTTTGAAAAATTCACATTATTTTCAGAGTTACCACCAATTGAAATAATTATTCACGTTTTTTTTCTTAAAATTGCTTCCCTCTGTTGTCGTAAAATATGAATAAATCCACTTCTAAGATATATATTTCAAAAATTCTAGTTGAGCCTCTGAACAGAGAGGTCTGAGCTATATACAGGCAAAATATTATTCTAATAGAAGCATTTTTCACAAAAGGAGAACATTTGGAAAAAAGATTTTACGTTAATTTTTTGCCAAAATATTGTATTTAAAAAAAAAAAAATTTGATTATATTTAAATTTATTTTAAATATATTTATAAAGAAATTTGGATCTAAGAACACATAAAATGTACTTTGTTAATAAAAGGAAACTATTAATTGTAACCAAATTACGAAAGCTTTATTAATAAACCATAATCAAATAAACAAATAAACAAAAACTGTAAAAACAAAACAATTAAAAAATGGTTTAAGTATATCAAACTCTTAGCATTATTCTATATTCCTAGTGTGATGGATGTTTCTGCTTACTTGGAATAAGATTATGGATATTTGGATCCAATGCTGTTACTGCCTTTATATTTCAAGCTCAGATCAGTATTGTGTTTTGATGGCTGTGACAGCTCAAAAGACTTTTTCCCATAAATAAGTTGTGGAGTATTGAATCAGAATTTTCATCGCCTGTTCACTAAGAAAAGTCTTAATGGTCACTTTTTATGGAAAGCCAAAACTGAGATTTTGATGAGGATAAATGAAACTTAAAAATGAGAGTTTCGTCGGACAATAGATTGATGAGACTTTTTTATAGATGCATGCTTAAATTATTATCCTGAATTTTCACTACAAACGGATATATTATCCCATTATTCTATGAAATGACGTTATTATACGAAGAAGCATTTTTATAACTTTTCACGTATTATTATGAATTTAATTATGTTTTAATGCATCTTAAAACATAACGTGATGAGTAAGTAATTCCATGCATTTTCCTGGGGGCCAGCGAAATTTTCTCGCGGACCACTGACCACCACTTGGGCGACCTCTGCTGTTACACCTTTTTGTGGATTTTCACTTCTCCCATTATTATTTCAATACTAACTTCATTACGTCCTTTGAAATTATATTATGTGTTGTGCATTTTATGTTTCAAAACATCTCGCAGAGGTCGGTTAGACTTAAGACTAAAATTTAAGGAAATGTGTACTGTTATTTTGGCAACCAGGGCTGTTCACAAAGCCATATGAGCATTTGGTTGGGTACATTGTAATTCGTTAGAGGTGAAAAGTCGAAATATATACCTCAAACTTCTGTGTAGCTTGCTTTAAATTTTACTTTAAAATATTTTAATGGATCATTTTATCTAGTTTTCAAAGCAAAAATTTTCCATTTTTCTCGCGCTGCGTCCATTTTTCTTTTAACGTATTATACTACCATCCCCCCATAAGATTTTATTGTAAGGATTAATAATTTTCTTTTTCTTTCCTATAAATGTTGGATATTTGGGGGGGGATACAGTTATGATAAATAGTTTTCCATAGTGTTTCTCAAAACTAAATTTCCATGGTTCTTTTTTTCTTTTTTGCCAGATTTGATGCAATACAGGTATTATTTTTATAGATTTAGTTTAACGGCGTATTTTACTCAGTGTTTATTGTGACGGCAGAAAAGATAATTGCTGAGACCTTAAAAATTCTTTCAGAATGAAAAATTAGTCTCATTTCTCTCTACAGCAAATAATAGACTCTTCTAAATTTTAAATAAATTATTTGCAATATAAATGCAAAAAATATTTCGGAATCATTATCATTTTGTATAAATCACGATATAAATATATTTTTTTCTTTCGGGTTACGAAATCAAAGATGCATAATTTCTGAAAAAGTATTGTATGAGAATCATAAAGAGATTGTGTTCATTTTGACACTATCATAATTCCTTCATCTTTGGTATTAGTAAAATGTATCACAGCGAATTTTATTAAAATACATATTGAGAATATATATTTATACTTTTATTTTACCTTTAATCTATTAGCATTTTATCATCCACTGTTCTTTATCAACATTTCTTTGCATTATGAGACGAACTGATTATTTCGTACAGATCAGTATTCCCAAATATTAGCTAATTTTACTTATATTTTTATTAATCATAAATATTAGTTTTTGAGTCGACAATTGTGTGGCATTTCTCAAATCACAAAACAGAAAGAAACATAATCTGACCATGTATTTAGTCTTAGCATGCATCAATTAGCAGTGGCGTAACGAAGAATATTACGATCCCACAGCAAAGTCAGGTTTGGGGCACCAAACCCGATCTTACAAAAGGCTGTAAAACCAAAAGATAACATAGGTTTCGGGCACCCTAGAGTCCTACCCCCTCTTTCGCGATGTAGGAGTTGTGGGGATGTAAATTAGTTATGCTACTATCAACTAAACAATCGAAATTCTAAGGTGAAGATGAGGAATAGAAGTTCAGACTCGTATATTTATTTATATTGATGTCCTTCATTTTGATATTTCATAAAATGAATTCGTCAAGATAAAATTGTTAATTAAACAATAACAAGAATTAATAATTTTTATTTCCATGTCGTTTTAAAAATACATTTTTATTGTTTGTTTATCCGAACCGACGGATAATATTATTACCAAACTATTTTTTCTATTAATTTTCTTTCAGTAGAAAGGATTTTCACAAGTATATGTAACATTATTTTTTTAATTGGCAATGCATCTACTTTCTTCTGTTTTATGATTCATTACTTTATTTACATTAGTGAAATAAAGCAAAGATTTTTTTTATTATTATTATTCTCTCATTCTCCTATTATTTTATCATTCTCTATTTTGTACATGTTAATTTTCGTTCGTAGAAAGAGCAAATTATTTTTTCAGTCCAATGTCTTAAAGCTCATATATACACAATCTATATTATTATGTTCTTAAATCTACAAATGGGAAATGGACTTCGAGAAAATATACAGCCCGAACCCATTCAGGCATCATATATTGAATAATAATAAAATAAGTACAAATTATATAATCAAGAATATAGGGTGAAATATATTTTTCAGAACACTTTTATTCACGGGTTTGAATTACTACAAAACTGGCTTTCTAGAAGAGGCTCATCACAGTGAATCATTATTAAATGGTAGGGAACACACTCTAGTTGGAAATTCTAACTTCCACATAATGCTACATGAAAAGACCAAAATTTTGTTTTCAACTTTATATATTATCTTATTATATCTTATCTTCCTTTTTCTTCATGATTATCAATAAAATTATTGAGATATTAATTTGTGTGTGTATTGTCTATTTATTTCGCAAATCACAATAGCATTATTAAGCTGTAAGTCATTTTAAAACGCATACGGGAAACAATTCAGAATACAGAACAAAGAACTATATATACCGTAAAATCCAGCGTATAACACGCACTTTTAACTCAAAAAATAAAATCGAAATTTACGGATATAAAAATGAGATCTTTAAAAATAAAAAAAAAGATGAGCATATATAAAAAAATTTATCTTCTATACATATCGAAATACTGTTTATTTAAAAGAAATGACATTCCTTATAAACTTTAAGGGTTGTTGTTCTAGAAATATACTATTTTTTCTAAAATTTGAAACATAAACTCGAATAAATTACTTAAAAACATTAGAATATTGAGCATTTACATTTCGGGTTTCTTCGTAAAATAGAGAGTGCGCGTTATACGGCGAATATACCGAAAAAATAAAAAATTCAGCTTGAAAGTATAGGTGCGCATTATACGCCGGATTTTCCGGTAATAAGGATTGCCAAATAAAAAATTAATTAAATAATTTTTAAAGTATTTAAAGATAAATTAAAGTGATTACAGTTGTTAAATATACCTATCAAAAACACTTAAATAAATTAATGTAATCATATATTTTCTTTTCCTGTTATATAAAATTGAAGAATCTCAGGTAATTTAAATTCTCACATTAATGTAAAATTTTTTTTAAAAAATGCACATAGCCTTAATATAATTGCATGATTCATAAAGTATAAAATGAACCCAGTGTAAATTTTAACACAAGTAGTTTTATTTTTCAAAATCTGTCATTATTTACAAGTTTTTAGATACGTTAAAACTTAGAATTTTTTTGTTTTTTTTTAGATGTGTTTATAGTCACGAACGCTAGACTTTATATCACACTGAATAAATTTTCAACAAACGCAAATTTTTTACCAGTAAAATGAAACTACTCAAACAATATATCATCTTCATTACTACAAAAAAAGAGCCCCAAATTAAAATAAGCTCAAAAGCATTTACATACTAAAGATATCATAGTTATATTATAATAAATGGTGTTATAAATATTTAGCACATGTATATTAAAATTTTATCATTATATTTAACTATATAATCATTTGATAGTAAAACTTCTAAAAATAAATAACTTCACAAATTTTTAATTATATTCACACACTTTTTTTTATCTACTTCTCTTTTTCAAAAATGGTTTACAATTGGAATATTTTTACAACTAAATATAATCATCACAGGCATAGCTACACCGTATCAATGATACGGTGCCCCCAAAATTCAGGGGCCCCAAAATGTGTAAGCAAAAAAATCGTAAAATGTTAAGGGGCCCCAAGAAATTTTGATGCAGGGCCCCCTTTGGACTAGCTACGCCAGTGGTAATCATGCCTTCAAAATTCGCTTAAAACTAAAAAGAGACACAAAAATAACATAACTTACTTCTAATTGCCCAAGCTTCGAGATTTTTAACACTCATGAAGATTTTCGCCAAATCAAATAAACATTTCAGGGATGCTTCAGACTTAATTCCAATTCCGACAGCAACAGGCATTAATCGCTTGGATAGATCATCTATAACAGTTTTAAAATTGCTCTCTACTTCCTCTATAGTCTTTTCCACTTCATCTTGATCCGCAGTCCCAGTTTCATCTGCTACACATACTCCAAAATGAACAGATAACAATATTGCACATGAAATAAAAGTAACAAAGGAGATAGATGTCTTCATAATTCGTTTGTGATTGCTATATACGAGTAAATGTAAAAAAATACAACCATTCATTAATTGATACTCGTGCAGGTTTCTTCTGATTCCGTGAAAGAACTATCAAATTTTACAAAGCTTGAAAAAATACAATAAGAACGCAAACGAGATCTTCATCAGTTAAAAAAAGAGAATGACTCCAGCAATTACACACACACACACTTGTGTTACAATAAGACGCATCAATGCATCTCTGACATGGTTGAGACTGCTCTTTTTTAAACAGCAGTATGTATCAACACTTGTTCCAGCATATAAAACCACTTTCTCTTTACTGCGGTATCCGACAAATCGTTTAGCTCTTCTCGTTTTGGGTCGCGTGCTAATTTTGTTTACTTTCGTTAGCAATGGAAGCCCTTGAACTTCGACAGTGGTATGAACTGAGCAATCATGCCTGTAGCATAAAACCACGTAACAGTGTAATATCCACCAGTTACGAAAGAAAGCGATGATATAATAATCTCATTTAAAATTACAGGACCGAATGAGAACTCTTGTTGTGTCTAGCATCTCGTCTCCAGATTGTATACTATTTATTTCCAGCTGAACTTAATTTAAATATATGTAGCGTAAAAAGGTTTGTAGGTCTTCATAAAATATTAATTTTAAATCCGTATAATAACTAAAAAAATAATCAGTTAGAAAATGAAAGAGAACTTATATATATGTAACTTTAATCTGATTTTGTAATATATTCATAACGATAAACAAACATCACTTCTAAAACCGAACAATCAATGTTTTCTTCAAGTTAATTGGAATTTCATGTACCTGCAGTTCTTGTAACGCAAAGAGACACTTAAATTGGACCATGGATGTCCGAAAATGAAAATATTGTGCGCATTTTCTACAACTTAATTTACATACGCACACTATCAAAGTTGAAAAAAAGATATATTTAAATATTTATGCATAAAGCGCTAAACGAATCCATCTCTGTGTGTAGCATGTCTATTACCTTAATTGACTGCCATCAAACATTCATTCATTGTAAATTATTCTACGCACGATATTCTCTTAACCTTCTTCCATCGATATTGTTAATCGTTTGAAACAAACAATAAACATTTTTATGGCGTAGTATAGCATAAATAAATAAATAGAATAGTGTGTATATATAGAATAAATATATGTGTAGAACTTAGTCAATGATCAACAATGTCCGAATCAAAAACGCATGGTTTCAAATACTAATTCCATTAAAAAAATTTCATTGGAACATTCAGAGGGAAAAGTGTTGATCAAAATTATTTGGGTTAAAAAGTTCTCAGGTGATGTGTAAAAGAAAAGATCCTCCTAATTTTGTTTTCAAAGCTCCAAACAATGAAATCTAATGAGAGACATCACATAGTTCCATAACGATATTAGTCAAAATCAAATTAAATAAACATTTTCTTAGAAAAAACAACTTAAAACTTAAGAGTTGCAAAAACTTAGTTTCCCTTTTAAATCATGGAGCTTGTAATTATACCATCAAATACAACTGAAAAATTGCACGCGACTACTTTTTTTTTTAAAAAAAAATATCTAATAACTCAGAATTATTTTTATCACAAGAATCCATTTTAAATATATTATTTTAAAATTTGAAGGGATCAGGGCAATAGAGATTAAAAGGGGAAGGTAATAAGTGTTTCGTAAAGAGTATAAATAGCTGAATTGTTCAGTAGCGATCATGATTTGAAAAAACAATAGGTCATTTACTTTTTATGTAATAGTAATTTTTCTCACTGAAATTATATATATCTTTATATATTAAAATCTTCTGTGCGTGTGTTTGTCACTCAACTCCTCCTAAACAGCTGGAGCGATTTCGATGAAATTTTCTGTGTGGGTTCAAGTAAATTTGAGAATGGTTTAGATTCACAATTCGGTCCAATATCACAATTAGTTAAAAAGATATTAATTAAAAACATTCAAAAAATACAGCTCAACAATCACCTGCATTGTTGTAACAACGCTATTGTTATAAACACACACAAGTAACATAAAAAAAATTAAATCAATTCCTACTTAGATCAACCAAGAAAAAAATTATTTTAGCTACTTTTTATTAAATAGTTGCAATTAATATAAATATGTATATACATAAGACAGAATCACAACATTAAGTGGTAATTAATTTTAAATTAATTATCATTAAAGTATCGTTTTGTCATCCAAAACAATCGTGTATATAAAATTTCCTTTCAAATGAATGCTTTAACACTTGAGAAAAAAACCTTTTCAAATTTTGCCATAAGTCGCCAAAAGGGTCGCTAAGTCGCCAACGTGGCTGTATTTGTAATTTTTTAAATAATTAGTTTTAATCAATTAATTTTTATTAATTATATTTAAATTATTGTATTGTCATCCAAAATAATCATGTAGATTACATTTCAGCTCAATTGAGCGCTTTAAAATGTATTTTATTAACGATTGAAGATTCCACCAAGATAAATAAACAAACAAACAAATAAAATATGTATAGAGATCATGAGCTGTTGTTGTTGTTATTCTCGTGTCCATGAATAAATGCAGTAGATATCACTAAATTCCGTCGAAAGTCTTGATCACTGCCTCTGCTATTCTAGGAGCATCAGGGCTGTACAGGATTTCCCGCAAACAGTCCCTCAGAGGGACCATTCCCATTTTTAGTAACTTTGTTGCGAAGGTTGGGCATTCCAAGATATGATTGGGCGTGAGTTGAAGATCTGGGCAGTGTTTGCATTGAACATATGATCTTGTCTTGTCTGGGTGAATCTTCATGCCCTTAAGGTGTTCAGTTTTCAATCGGTCAATTGTGGATGTTATAATTCGGGGACAGTCAAATTCCGTAACTAGGGGTTTTTTAAAAGTGTGATTCATAATTCTATGTTTGGCTACTGCGTTAGCATCGTCAAGTGTGATGGTAGTGCACTTATGATCGATGTCTCTAGCTTCTTTGGCAAGGCTATATATATATATATATATATCTGCACATTCATTACCCTCAATGTTGACAGGTGCAGGTATCCATTGCAGGATACAGGATTTTCTTTTGCTGTGCAGCTGTTTTAGAAGGGTAATAATATCAGAGGAGATGTTGGTCTCTCCGTTTCTTATGGCTTCTATAGCTGATTTAGAATCTGAGAAGATTACTAATCCTTCTGTAGAATCAATAACATGTGGGTCTTGTTGGTATAATATAAGAGCCTCTCTAATCGCCATGAGTTCACTTGTGAAGTTTGAGGTGATTATGCCTGTGTTAATTTTGTGTTTGTAGTTATTACCATCTGGGAGGAAGAGGAGGATTCCGGCACCTCCATTGCTGAGGGATCTTTCTGAGGAACCATCGGTGTAGGCGATTGCAAAGTTATCTTGAGAGAGTATTTCTATCGTTACAAGTCCTTTTTGTCTGAGAGTTGCAGTCTTCTTTTTTTGGAACATGGCCGCAACAATTCCAATTCGAAACAGGTGTTCTTTGGTGGGTTTTTTGGAATGAGGTGCTCCTGAAGGAACTCCAAGGAGGAATGTTCCAAATTGAGTTCTTTTCTGATTTCACTATCAAGTTGGAGAGTCGAAGATCTTTTGAGCCTTGTAGAATAGTTGAGTTAATAGTTGGAATTGAAAAAGACGTAAGTTGGCGTCGAAAATTGATTTTCAGCCAAACTGGCCAAACCTGGTCTTTATTGTTACGAAAATGCAGACGATTCACGCTTTTTTAGCGTTTTTAATTAATATCTTTTCAAATAATCTTCATATAAATTCTTCTGTGCGTGTGTATGTAACTGAACTCCTCCTAAACGGCTGGACCGATTTTGATGAAAGTTTTTGTCTGCTCCAGTGGACTCGAGAATGGTTTAGATTTATAATTCAGTTTAGAAATGTTTATTTAATTAATTTTTTATTTATAATTTGTTGATTTTGGAATGTTTTACATTGGATCCGGCAGACTGCGCTACGATCGCAGTATAGAATATTCAAAAATCTTTTATTATAATTCAAGTTGGTCCCGACAGTTGGTGCTGTGATCATGTCAGGAAAATATTTTGTCACTTCGTGTTATTATTTTGTTGAAATAAAAATCGTGTGTTAATTAAATTATTATATTTAGATGTAATTAGTGTTTGAAGAGTTTTGAAGTGTGCATAAAAAGCTATACATTCTCCAATTTTAGTATGCAATTGAAGTGAGTATTTTACATGATTTTCTATTAAATTTACACGTGCGTTAACAACAATTATCCTAACCTACAAATCTATTTGTGTAGCTAATTGATTACAGGCATTATTAGTTTGTGTGTGTGTTTCACTTCTATGCAACCCAGAAGTATAAAACTTGGCACATAATTACTTTAGGTCCTAATGATGTGCACTGCGAAGAGTTTTTTTTTTTTCGAAATTCACCTTAGATTTTTTTTTAAATTAAATTTTTAAGTGATTTTTTCCCATTTTTTTTAACAACTGGATTTTAATTTGTTAAATTAAAGTAACCAAGTTTAAGTTTTTATTCACACAGTCTTTACATTTAACTTCGCTCATAGTATACACATACTCATACGCTATCGATTGATTGAATTGTGATAACCGTACATGTAATGATGTTAGACATTGTAATAACTTTTTAATACAAATTTTACTCAAAACGATCCAGATTATTAAAGCTTATTCATAAAAATTTGGAATTTTTGAATTTAAGATGTGTGTACAGGACAACGTCTGTCGGGTCCTCTAGTATATATATATTTTAAAATATGACAAATTTGTTAAGTCATTCCATGATTCATTTCTAGAGCAGGGGTCGGCAACCTTTTAGTCGTGGCGTGACAAACCAATCTACTAATATGATTCTGCGTGCCGCACAGTAGGGCATATTTGAAACAATCCGACTCCCGTGATAATGCATGCAGAGTTAGAGAATAGAGGTCAATAATTTAGATTTGCAGTTTTATTACACATACTATATAATTATTTTTATTTTATTAATACTATATACTTATTATATTTTATAATATACCCGCACGGGTGAATTGAAAAATTAAGCGATACAGATTGAGAAACAAAGAAGTTTTTAATGATTTAATTTTACTTGAATTACAAATTAAACGAAAAAAAAAGCTTTTTGCGTATCTCAGCTGAACGAAAAAAAAACCACATTTGTTAAATTTTAAGTTTGCAGATCTAATAGCAGATAAAAAGGGGATTTTTTTTTTGTTTATAACACCCCGTAACTCTCTTGTGGGTTGATTTTTAAAAACACCTTCCTAGGCTCATCTCTGCTCAGCAAAAGTAACACATTGTTACAAATTTTGTGTAATGAACGCTTAAAGTATTGTAAATAGTTTATATCTGGCTGTAGAATACGCTTTAATATTTATTTCTGTTGTATTTATTTTATGTTAAAATTGTAATATTCTCAAGCAACGCCGTTCCTTACATTATAATGGCGATTCAATGGAAACACAGCGGAATGTTGGCGATTGAGCCAAGTTGGTATTATTTTTGGTGACCCTGTTGGCAACTTGGCGATTGATTGAACGGTGCAGAAGTTGATATGCTGTAGCGCCACCTGGTGAAGAGTTTCAACAAAGAGGAAGCACAAAAACTTTCTCCACAAAAAAATACATATAGTTGCCAATTTTCAGAGTGAATGGTTGAACGGTGTTAGAGTGAAGTGAGGTCATATATGCAAACATCCATTTATATATGAGGAGCTGAGAGCCAGAGTGGACCAACCCACAAAAAATGACAAAAAGATTTTTTTTATTTTTCAGTAGATATGTAGTATATTAAAATTTAATATTACATATTGTATACATAATATTGCCTTGCATTAATACTAACCACCAAAAAATGTTTATATATTATTACAATTTTATAAAGCGGTTTTCTCAAAATAACAGCTGGAGAGGTTGGTCGACTCTGGCTCTCATCTCCTCATACATAGAGATTAATACTGCAACACATTTAAAGATAGTTCTTAACATAAAAATAAATAGCACAAAATATAATTATTTCCTCAACAAGAATGGAAAAATTAAAATTTTACTTAAATGATGTATTTTTAAACATATTTATTAAAATAAGAAAAAGAAAACGTAAAATATAAGTATTTCCTTTCATTAGAGTCAAATAAAAATTTTATGCGAACCTACGGATTGCACCTCTCTACTTTCATATCGCAAAATCAGGGTATAATCTGTGACTTTCAATTTGACGCGATTCTGAGGATTCAGTTGTTAAACAAATTCTTTGCATACTCGAAATATTTTTTATATGAGGAAAGATTTTTTATTTTGATGTGTAGATCCGAAAGTTGATAGCTGAGTACAAGCAATTTTCTCTCTTCAAACAGTTAAATCCCTCCAGCAATGACATTCAATAATTTAGAAAAAAGCTGTACATTTATCTTATTTTTCAGTTATTTTTCAGATTTTTTCGTAGTTCTGTAAATGTCCATAACTCTGAAGGTGTTTTTCAAATAAGCTCTATTACAAATTTATAAACTTCCATCCACTCAAAAATTGACAAATCTGTAGAGTAGTTCAGAGTGCCACTGCCGTAGGTGCCACGTGCCATTGGTTGCCGACCCCGGTTTTAGCATATAAAAATCAAAAAGGCATATTTATGCTAACTAGTGCTTTAGGTCTTTGGCAAAGCGAAATCCCCTTGCAAAACTTTCTACCATGAGCATTGATTTTTAATTACTTACTGTTTATTAAATGAAAGTTTAATAGGCGAACAACTTTATTTGCTTATTCACCAAAGAATTTATAAGATAAGGTATATTATATCATCTTATTCTGCTGGAAAATGCAGTCCTTTCCAAAATTTTAGAAAATGACAGCGTTACACAATTAAGAATAGATTTAGTTGGAATAATTAATAACAAAATGTAATAATTTATTATATTAAAAACAGAAACAAATAAACCAAAGTGAAATAGAGAGCAAAACAAAGAAAATGTAATGCATACATAAAAATAATTCTGCATCTCAAAGCTTTTAAAAACTTTAATTTCAGAGTGAAAATTAAATTTGAAAAAATGTGTGGGGACATATATTTAATATCTTCTAAAACTACCCTTTTTTCTGATCACCTCAAATTTACGATTTTCTATCGAAAAGACCAGCTTTTGTAACGTTTACAAAATATAGGTTTTACTCCATTTGGATATCTACGTTGTCGACGGACCAGAAATATTAGTGCGATTGGAACAGAAATTAAATTTGTTAATGTCGAACGTATGGGAGCTCTTTTATTTCCAATTTTTTTTCCAGTAGATTCATTTTGACTTTTGCGGTAGTATAAAAAGTGATGTATAATTTTTGCAATGAAATAAACAGTAGAGGAATGAAATTGGCGTACCTGTATTTAAATGCGGAGCCTTGTGAGAAGTCAAATGGTATCCAACTAATGTTGTTCGGTGTTCTTGCGAGAGAATGAAATACTTGTCGTGATGATAAGTATTGAATGTGTTAACAGTTCAAAACAGGCTAAGCTGCAGTAGGGAGAAACGAACACTAACGAAGATGCAAGCAAGGGGTGCGAGGGAACGCAGTCCTTTTGTGATCTTTGACACTGTCGATGAAGTGAATTTCTTTGCGACGTTCGAACAACTTTGGACGTTGTTCTGCGAAATGACGCAAATAATGCGTATAAATTGGGGTTTAATTTAAATGAATGTCTTAATTATTATATTCATAATTTGCTGTATATCTCCGGCTCGACGGACCAGAAATATTAGAGCGATTAGGACTGTAATTAATTAAAAATGCGAGTTTTAAAGCATAAACATTTATTGCGACTGCTTTGTGCAGTGCTTCCCTTGCGAGAGCTTGTACAAGTGAGAGTGTATGGTGGGGTGGAGATCGCAGCTCCAACGCCCTTCTTAAAATCATTTTAGAAGAAATACTGCCTCCCATTTTCATAAATATTTCTTTTGAGAATGTTCCATATGCTATCCATAGGGTTCAAATCCAGACTGAAAGCATGCCAATCATTAATTGAACAAGTTTTTAATGAGCATTAAGACATACATAGGAACATAGTCCAGGAGAGATACCGAATTTGAGCCTCAAGTAGTTCACCAAAAAAGGGAATAAATAACTTTCTAGAGTATGACTTAGTAAGCTCAGATTTCTGGAGTCGGCTTAAAAAAATAAAATTGCGAGGCCATCGTTAGTAAAATCTTCCCAAACCATTCCAGACTAAACTTCTTGTAGCCTAATTTAAAACATTCCTGAGTCACACAAGTCCTGCCAGTAGTATGCCCAATCATCATGGCACTCCAAATTTAGTTTTTTTTTTTCTCTTGACTGAGCAATACTGAAAGCTACTTCTAACGAAAGTCATAATTTGAATCCACTAAAGCCACTTTTATTAACGATACTTTTTAACCAGAGGTTTATATTACATTCTTTTATGACATTCTGTGTTCACTTTTATAACATTCTGTTTCTCTGATTCTTTAAGATTGGCTCTTTAAAATACCCAATAGTACAAGATTTATTAGTATAACAGTTCCAGAAAAAGTAATGCTGTATGAAAATTTAATTCCATTGAAACATTGAGTTCTACGTAAATATTATGCTCCAAAATGTTTGCAGTTTTCCAATTGGAGAAAATAGAAATGGGTTAATCAGAAAACAGAGTATTTTGCAAAACATACTGATTCTAATTTGAAAGTGTTCCTTTTGACGAATAGCATTTGGTATTCTCTGAAAACGAAGAAGTACAAAGTTTTGCACCATTTCAATACACAACGTATTCACAATTCTAACAATCAGATTTAAAATCGTAGATATGAGTACAAAAATTATTGACTTATTTTCAATACTCACAATTGCAGGAATACCTTTTTAGTGAGGCTTTATTCAATGTGGACCACTCTACAATACGGTTTGTAATTTGAATAATAAATTTCACTTGGCATTAATTGGTTAACTAATATTCCGCTTAGAAAGATTTTTACGCCAAAATGTTCCCACTAAAATAATACTGCAAAAATGAACAGTGCTGATTGATAAAGGTCAAACGCGATCAATAACGTGGTGCATATGTTCGAACTCAATCGTCAAGAGAAAGGGCTTGTGGCAGGAAAAATTAAGAGAGGTAACTTACAGTGGCATAACGGAAATTTTAGGGCCCACTACCCTCTGCAAAGTCAGGTTTTGGGCCCCAAGACGGATCTTACAAAGGGTTGAAAAATTATACGTACTTGGTGTCAGTCAAGCTTTGGGACCCCTAAAATCCTAGGTCCCTTTCGTGATGTGGGGTTTGCGGGGGTGTACGTTACGCCACTGGTAACTTACCATACGTCTTTATGATAGCCATACCACGTGTATTCATCGGTTATTCGTGCCATCCGATTCACACCACATAAATTACTCTTTAAAAAAACATTATTACATGTAATATCATTTCTTAATCCATTTTTAATGAATGAGAAACTAAAATCAGCTCGTGTTGTGAAACCTGGACATAATTTAGGCTTCGAGTCATTGAAAGCTGCCAATGTCGTTAAGTCTATTCAAATGGACTCTCAGCTTTTTGATGATGAGTCTCTCATCAACACAGAACAAGTTTACGAAGGTGAAAACTCCAAGAAAGTGTGCAAACAAAAAAAATTACATCAAACAATCTTGAGTGCAATTGAAAAAGCATGTGAATTGTTTGAAGAAAATGTTCTGGATGAAAAAAAACAGTCTTTGAACAAGGCAAAGATTAGAAAATGATATTCTGTATTATTGCATGATGTATGAAGGAGGGGGGGAATTGGTGCAAAAACTGATTTCAGAAAAATATTGTCCTCTTTTTTTCATTTTGTATACGTTTTTAGCAAAAAGAGTTTACAATTATTGTTACCTGTAACCCTTATATTATTTTTTTTATAAATTTTGAATAATTATACGAATATTTCAGTTTTGACATTTTTGAAAGGAAAGAATCTCTTATTTTCATATAAAAATAAGGTTTCACTCCATGCAGTTTTTATTTAATACGGTACTTGTGCGGAACCAATTAGCAGTACTTATAGTGAGGTATTCCTGTACTCATTAATTATAACCAACAGTCTTTGACAGACTTATAAATTAAGTAGAGTTCGAAAAGCCATTTTATTTTTATAAATAATGCGATATTATAAATACCTTTTTATCCTTTTCATTCAAGTTTGCTGTTTTACCTCATAAGATGAGGCAGTTAATAAGGAATTGTGTTATTTTGTTGAAGTTTGCACAACAAGGTTCCTTTGATAGCTGCTTGGAAAACGAAGAAACGGAATTAAAATCAGTGACGTACACAAGGGTGTGGTTTGGGGATTCAATCCCATCCCGCTGTAGACCAACAGATTTCTAATTTTTACCTTAAACATTACCCCTTGGAGCTTTCTTCAAAGCGTTTTTTAGAATATAACTTTTTAGAATAAAAAGAGGCATCTGTGTAAGCTATTGATTGAAGCTGTAAATGTTTCAAACATACTTTTCAATTAAAGACCTGAAAATGAAACACGGGGGAGAATTTAATTTTAATTTACGGTTTTATTCATGGGATAAGTTACATTAAATACTTAGATTTTTTTTTCTTTAATCAATAATTGAGTAACATCAGCAATTTTTAACATAAGTATTGGGAGTTCGGGATATGGAAGATGTCGGGATTTTCGAATTCGTATAAGAGGACTGTAACTGATTAAGAAAAACGAATTTTTTTTAAAAAAATCTTTTTTAAACTGTTACGAGTAAGATGTTCAAATTTATTCTTCTTTAAATCAAATATAATTATGAGAGGTTTTAAAAAATAGCTTGGGGACACTTTTGAATGACTGTGAATATTCCACATACATCTCTCTCCTTCGGTACAAAAATAAATGGTTTACCTATGAGTAGACTAGTTATTTGTAGAGTTTAGGTAAAAGATTTCTAATAAGATAGCTTTCTGTAAAACTACTCTTTATCACGGAACCAAATGCAATTGCTGCTTTTTTGGGGGGGAGGGGGTGTTTTTTATAGAATGAATTAAATTTTTTGAAAAAAATAATATATATATACCGCTTGCATGGTCTAAATGATAAAATCTGGTTTTTTTTTTTTTTTTTGAACATTTTACATTTTGGAACTTTTTCTGAAAAAGATAAGTTTTTAATTTGGTTTCTTTTAACAAATCATTTTTAGAATTGAAGATAAGTTTGTACAAATATGGCGATAATTAATTGATAAATGTATTAAATATTTTATTGTTCAGATATAAAAATCACTCTTTGATTTTTTTTTATTACAAAATATATGTGAGGTATAAGTTTTCACGCGTGTTGATTCAACTTGTTTTGTTTTATGATTCTTATTTTGTATGCAAGTAGCGTAGCATGTCCGAATAGCCTTTTCACATGTGCAATGCATCGGTGTCCAGGTTCAGGTCAGAACTTTCACTTTCTCAAGGCCAAACAAGGTCAGTGGGAAAGTAGGTTGTAGTTCGGAAGGCGCCTAAAATGTAGGCCATTACTTTCGAATCATCCTGGCGTGTTTCGATGCGTCAAGGGAAGTAACCAGATTAAATAATTATGCAACGAACTGTTTATTGTTGCTTAGCGTCTTTTTAATGAGAAAAGAAAATGTTTAAAGCTTCCTTTTCCCTCTCTTTTTTTGCAAGCAATGACTCCAGCAATTGGCGTTTTTATTTTTTTTTCTCAAAAGTATTGTTTTCTATTGTTGAATTAGTCAAATAAATATGTATTAAAGTTAACTGTGTCTGCTTTTTCATTATTATTTTCATTGCTTTTTAATTTAATTAAGAATTATGGATTTTAGAACTATTTTGCAAAATTTTCAGTTTGCACTTCTTGACAAATTATTCAGTTTGAAAATCCCCGAACATCTTATACATTTATTGTTTGTTTGCTTAAAATGAATGGCATTGGTTTAATTTAATAGAAAGCTTTTGTCAAAGCATCGGAGAAATACTTCGTAAATTTGGAATTATTTATTATAAGAAACTTTTTTTAATCATACAACATTATTTTTTATACAATCTGCATAATCGTAAAGATACTCAACATCTTCAAGGCTACGTCATTACGTCAAAGTACCAAAGTCAAACTTATAATTGTCCCGATTTTTATCCAAATTCATGTCATTGTAACACAAACGTTAATTATACTGTAAAATTTAGAAATACGTCATAAAAGCATTCTTTCCCCCTCTTTAAACATAAAATGAAAACCTTGAATCACAGTAAGGAATATAACAAAAAAGATACAGAAAAAATACTCATTACAAAATATTTTCATTGAGCTTAGCTAATATGTATACAATTAAACAGATTAAATGTTAATGCAATAATTGATATAAAAACTGAAAGTATTAAAGATAACTTCTTACATAATCAATGAAAAAATTAGAGGTTTCAGCATTCGTTATTAAACAATTGGCAAAAAAAAAAAAAAAATCCATTTTTGTGTTCATCATATTAATAGCCTAAACCTGATAGTAAAGTTTATATGCAAATATGATTTTGTCTCAAAATTCCTCTGAATTAAAAAAAAATGGCTTCTAGTTTCTGTTTCCGTAACGAATAAATCAGCCTGAACTGTAATGCAATACATTAAAAAAAATATTTATCAGTATGATCAACTGTGTTTACAAATATTTCCTTTTTCTCCAGTCCCATACCATCCAACTCAGACTTTTTAATACGTCTTGGTCTTTTTTTAGGCCTAAATTAATCAGATTCTTCGTAGCCTCGGTAGTCAGGTGGTCATACTCACGAACTTGTGGCCAACGTTGTCGAGTGACTGGTTCGAAACCTGGCGTTACTTAAGACGCTAAATCTGTCGGGCTCAAAGTCCTCTCGTTAGAAGGAGGCCATCTCAGGTGTCATCCTTGTTATCTTACCTCGGCTCAAAATTGTGAGGTCCGTCGCCAACGGCCCTCGTGTTGCTTCAGAGTTAGTTCAACTTAAAATCAAATGAAAATATTTTTTTTCTTTTCAATGATTATGCTATAGGAATTAATGATAATAAATTACAAATTGAGATTGTTTTTCAATTCCGACTATTAGCTCACACTCTCTATATATTTATTTATCTTGGTGGAATTTTCAATCGTTAATAAAATACATTTTAAAGCGCTCAATTGATCTGAAATTTCATGTACATGATTATTTTGGATGACAATACAGTAATTTAATTGTAATTAATAAAAATTAATTTTGATTGAAACTAATTATTTAAGGAATTACAAATACAGCCACTTTGGCATCATTTTTGGTGACTTAGCAACCCTTTTCGCGACTTGTGTCAAAACTTGAAAATGCTTTTTTCATCAAAAATTAGTTTTTTGAAATCTTGCATCTCTTTAAATCATGAGAAATTCCATATATTTATATAAAATATTTTTTCGTTATTATCCATATATAAAAGATATAAAATTGTTCTTGTCCGTGATTTCGTGCTTATCTTTCATATAAATAACATATTTAATAATAAAAACATCTGACTTTTATTTTTACCATTATAATTAATTTTTCTCCTAATATCAACTACATTGTAGTAAAAAAGTTAAGGAATAAACACATTTTCAAAAGATTCCTAAGGGATTTTTCCACTGAACCATTTCAAGCGAAATTTGTAATGAAAATATTTAAAAACAATACGTAAAGGGGGATAATAAAATGAATGCTACTCCCTCACATAATCGTGATTTATGTTTATGAAAGTATGATAGTTCAAATAAGCTGTAAAAAGATAACCCTTGTGGAGGTTTTAACATGTGGTATGATCCCCGACAGAGCAATGTAGCTTTCACAATGAACTCTCATGGTGTTTATAAGGTTCTGGGACCATTAAATTCCTTCTTCCTGTAAAACACTCCTTGACTTCAGTTCTGAGAGGGAGCTGGCTGCAAATTTTCTGCCAAAAGATTTCAAATATTCTCGATAGTTGGGAGGGGGGATGATCGCAAAGCTAATTTTTAGATCAGATACTGAAGAGACAGCATGATAGAAAAAAAGAGCTTTTTCGCAACGCCTTTGACAATAAGGGGATCGTGACACATCTTAATAGGGAAAAGGGGATCTACTATGTAAAAAAAGTTAGCCCTCCCCCCCCCTTTTCTGAAGGATTCATGTCTGTAGACCTAGCTGATCATTCCATCCTCTAAATATGCCGTCTCGAGATATTCGCCAACCAACACAAACGAGTGGGGACAAGCGTCATCCTCCGCAAAAATGAACGGATATATATTATGCGTGTGTGAGCTTCTTTGAAAGGCCTCACACAAAACTCTTAGCTCTGATCTCTGTAACGATACTACCAAACTAACACGAGAACTTAGGGAGGATTTGGTGGAACATTTTCTAGTTCGTATCGTCAGAGCTCAGGCAACTTCCCTTGGGGAGTAAACTCGGCTTCAAAATTATATTGCGGTATTTGGTTTCTACCTATATGGTGCCGCACTAAAAAGTGATGCTAGCTCTCGAGGAATACATTAGGTCTGCAATAATAATCACCAATCCGCAGCCCCATTTGAATTTTTTTTAAAAAAACAATAACATTTAGCGGAATCAATACTCAAACTCTCGACTCGATTAAAACATCAGTACTTATTTGGCTACGTGGTTACTAATGCTCTACAGTAAGATAATATTATCCTTATAAAGAGATTCGGGTAGTAAAAACAATTGCTTAAAAGCAACGAATTATCTTCCTAAAGGCCGTATACATGTATATTTTTCATGCAATTTTTTCGTCCAATTTTTGGCCGAATCTGAGGGCAAGGGTTGCCGTAAGCAAAACGACATGCTCCGACGTCAGTCGCACTCTATCTCCCCATTGAAAAATTACTCGCCGATTTTTCTGCTTCAGAAAACGAGCATCCAAAATTATTTCTTTCATTTCGCTTGCGCTTTTGTTGATGGGTGTAAACAGAAATAGAGTACCATTCTGTTTAAAATATTGTACGCCGTTAAAATATTATATACCATTAAAATATTATACGGCACATCTGAAGTGTTAGACGAAACCGAAGCCGCCATCTTGTTTATGACGTAGGGCGCCGAAGAATCCCATTGGCTGGAATTTCAAGCAATTTTTATTTGGAACAACTTTTTGAACTCGCTAGCAAAAAATTGTTCTAAAGTGGTTGCTATGGCAACTGAGTAAAAATTGCACGAATTGGACGAAAAATTGCTTGAAACGTGTACGGGTGATACGGCCTTAAGTCCGCATTGAATTTTGAAACATATTTCATTTTGTTTTCTACAAATGCTCTGCTTTTCATAAAAATTTTACTTTTCTCAGATTTTAAAGGTTATCAAAGAAAATTAAAGCCTTTAAAAAATGCTTACTCCCAACAAAAATGCTAAAAAACTTTTTCTGCAACGATTTAAGCTATATTTATTCACCAGTGTATAAGATTTTGAGAAACTTAGCTATAATATGCATTAATATAGTAAGAAATGTGTGTATAAAATTATTCAAGATTTCTTTAAAAAATCTAATTCGGAAGCAATACAAAAAAGAAAGATTTGCATTGTAAAATTTCCAAATATTTATGAAATATTATTAAGAGGACTTGGTACCCTAAAAATCACAAACCTATCTTTTTTTATTTTCATTTAATCTTATTCTTTGCATTATTATCTTTCGATTGATATATCATTTGTGCATGTCGGAAAGTTAGAAGTTGAATAAAACTTCATTTGAAAACAAATTAGGCAATTCAGCCACACCCCTTCTTAGAAAAAAAAAAACTAAAAATGCGTTATGATAAAAAAATCTATTTTATAAATAGAAATAATAACTATAAAAAATATGTGTAGTATTAAAAGCAGAATATTTCCTGAGGCAATACAATAATGTAATTTTTCTTCCTTGTGAAATGTGTGCATGTAAAATTTTAAATTAAGGCATTTTATATTAATAATTTTTTATAATTTCAGTTCTTATTCCTGATATATTTTTCATACAAATGTAATACTTTAATATTATAAGAAGAAAAAAGAGCTAAAATTTCTGTCGTGACAGAAAAAAAAATTTTTTTAAGTTTTTCTTGAGTTTTCTTGTGCAATTAGTGCTCTAAAAGTTGATCATTTATAAAAATGTGTGGGTTGAAAACATATGAAAATGCAATTATTTTAAAGAAAACGTATAAGTAATATCTTAAAGTGGTATTTTAAGTTTAATTGTTTATAATAATTATTTTTCAGAATTATAAACTTTAAAGTGGTTTTCTCAGTTTGTGTTTTCGAAACCTTAGTGCATTCAAAATGCTACTCCTTCGACAATTCTTTACCAATCACTTCAATTATTTTCCTGCGTGTTAAAAATAAAGCATGTAATAAAATTAGGGATCCGTTTTGCTATAAACTGAATACTTTTTTTTTAAAAAATAAAATGTAAGACATGTTGGCTTTTTTCGTTGATTTTTAGCCTGTATATCAACATTTTATTTTTTTCTCGAAAACGAATGAAATTATTCTAAAAAATCGATCCCTAAAGTTGTTTAGAACATCCATAAGAGTATTATAAAAAATTTCAGGTCAAAAAATTAATTTTTTACAAAAGGAGTAGGATTTTTAAAATTTTCCCAATTTTCTTCAAAAAATTTAAGTTTTTAAAATTGTGTGAATAATATATAAAATTTTCATCTGGTAACATTTTCTTGAATAGAAACATTGTATAAAATGTTAAAATGTAATTTTTAAATACGTAAATAAAGAAGTTTGCTCAAAGGGTGCCAAGTCCCCTTAAATGTATTATTTTATATTTAACAGCATAAACTTTAACAGTAAAACAAATTAACGTAATGTATGTTGCACAAAGTTTTGTAACACAAAATTTGCATTTCCAGAATAATCACATTTATAGTGCATATTTTTGGAAAAGTATTTGTGATAACGTAGAAATAGTTGGGTATAATTGCTGCTTTTTTCTTCAAGTCTCCACGAATCAATTTCATCAATAAAAATTCCTTCGGAATGAAGCCACAAAAATCTACCAAAAATTAACATGAAAACTAATGTTTACAAAGAGAAGATTACTAATTTTCTTAGAAGTTCTTTAATATAATGTGTAAGCATGTGTATTTTTTTCATCAGACAAATTTAAGCAAGTTTCCTTTAGTAATTAAAAAAATATTTAAAGTGATGTTATTACTATCTAAAAAGCAAACAACCCAAAGTCAGCTAACATGAATTGACTACACAGTAAAAAATGAAACAATATGTTATACTATTTTCGAAATCTTTCTATGTAAAACTATTAGTTCTTCATAGGCTTTATCAATCATCATTGCATTTCAAATCACCAAGAAGGTGCGGCAACCTCATTTCTTCACTAGCAATGACAAGGATAAAAGAGTTTTATAACTGGCCTATTGTGGAACTCCTTTTTGGCTCTATTGTTAAAAACGCAGCAAATCTTTGGTCTATGAGCCGGTAACTCGGTAGTTCAAATCATTTACCCAAGCCACGGTTAACAGTTCATTACTTAAAGAAGATTCGGACGTGATGTAAACTGTACTAATAGTTGGAAAAATAATGGTATTGCTCAGACAGTCTCACAACAACAAAAAGACATTCCTCTCCAAGAGGATTGGTAATAACAACCTCCTCTCCCGTGAATTGTAACTAGCAACAACATTTAGAAACTCAACCAGCAAACATAAAAGTGCATAACTGGTCCAATGGGAAATTCCTTTTCAGTTCTGTTGTTGAATGGCAGCAACGCAGTGCACAGATAGTCAGATCAAACTCCCATGTATAAAATTATATCCACAAGCCAAAATCGACAGTTTTTCCTTTTGTGGTGACTCGGAAAATGAATATTAGTCAGTCAAATATTTTTCCATTGAGTGAGATTTGATTCGGGAGAAAAGAGATCGAAAACTCACAAATCTTTCTAGAGAGGAAAATCTTTCTGGGGGACTTTTTAAGTGATGCTATGAGAGTGCTTTTTTCTCTCTCTCAGCCACCACCAGTCTTTTTAGTTCAATTAAAATCAGATTACTACTAAGGAATTATCTGTTGGCTTGGACACATAATTTGAATTCTCAAACTGCTGGACCGTAGGCATACACCTTACTGCGTAACTCGAAAAATAATTTTTCGTTGGACTAGGTATGAAGCGTCTTTACACCTGTCATTGTCGAGTTGCAATTCGTAGAAGAGGAAATTGTCCTACAGCAGGGGTGGCGAACCTTTATGAATCAACGTGCCATTTTTTCCATAAAAGTGTTTAATGAGGTATAGACGTGCCGTCAAATAATTTTGACTTGTGATTATTGGAAAATAAAAAACTAAATACCAACAACACAAAACTGTATTTATTACGAAAAAACACCTTTTGCACTGTATAGTTATAAATGCTTTAGTTATATGTGTAATTCAAATTAAATTTACATTAGTGTGACTTTTGTTGTTTCAGATTGGATGACAAATAACTTATATTAGAACTGTAAGGTGTTACTTTTGTAGAACGCATGCTGAATTTGACGCATCTGCCAAACGGTTTTTAAGCAATTAATTGTTCTTGATGTGGCTCACTTCTTTGACTGGAGTTTTTATGATTTGTTTCGAAATTCTCTTTTTTACAGATGATGTTCTGCATACCACGATTCCAGAACATATAACACACACCGCTCTGTCACCTTTACTAATAATGCCATGTTTCTCGGTCCACCAGATTTGAAATTCTCTATTACACTTACTGTCTTGCACCTTTTGTTCTTTTGCTGAACTAGCCATGTTAAGTAATATTTAAAAATCGCAAATATAACACAGATAAACTTTAAAACACAATGTGTCGATGAAATTGACTATGCTACACGTAGACAAAATTTACATTATAAGCAATTGTAGTCCACGACGTAACTAAGGCAAGACAATAACAAACGAGTGTGTTCCCCGTCGCTCCGCCATCGATCATTTGCGTTTGTTCATAATACTTCATAATGAACTTTGAAATTTTGAAATAAAATGCAAACCTTTTTGATCACTGGTGTGCCAAAAATATTGTGTCACGTGCGAACAATGGCACGCGTGCCACTGGTCCACCATCCCTGCCCTAGAAGAAAAACAAATGAGAAAAATAGGGGAGGGGATAAGAAATATGTTCAAGAATAATGAAGCAAAAAGATTCTTTATATAGCTACCACGTAAAAAAAAAACACCGATAAATTATTTCAATGAAGCACCACTATAAGAAAAATCCTTTTTTCGCTTTTATATTTTTTCTTAATTTTATTCTAATTTCATAGTTTATGTAATGGGGACAGCAGACAGCTATAAGGTTACGAGATTCGAAGGTAGATATTTTTAAGTTTAATCATTCGCTTTTGTATAATTTCATCATGAACTGTTATGGGTAATGATAAAGATTTGCACATGAAATTCAACTATAACTTTAAAGTTTGACTATTGTGGTACTAATTTAAGTCCCGCCTTTGCTTTTTTGAGAAGAGGTTTGAAATTATACGAAGTATATCACTATACTCTCCCCCTTGTCAATTATTATAATAGGTTTGTATTAAAATCAGTTTCGTTAATAAATAACAAAGTTTCTCAATATTTGTGAGCCCGTGTTTTTTTTTTCAAGTGAAATTTTACTAGGTGACATCTTCGTTCTAATGAAATTGGTTGTGAGTATTGGTGCATTTCATGACTCGGAATTGGTTTCTTTGTGAGTTAGATCATTGATCTATACTATCAGCTGTTATTAGTAACTTACACGAGTACCGTCAATCTTGAGTAAAAGCTACCCTATTTATGTTCATTTAAGGATTATCAAGATTCAAACTCTCTCTTTCCATATTATCACGATCTTCTCTAAATATGCAAAGCATTTTCAAATAGTACAAAGGATGTTTAATGTTTCTGAAGTGGCGGATATCCGGAGGACAGAACCCGCCACCTTCAGTTCCGTAAACACGTAACATACCACTAGACCAAAATGATCCCTTCAGTCAGGAGGCTGTTACTGGCTTATATAGATGATATCGCTAGTTCTTTTCCAAGTACTAAGAATATTTACTGGACAAAAATGTGTTATAAGAATGAAATTATTACTGAATTTTTAATTGAAATGTTGAAGGTTGTGATAAAACTATTTGTTTAGTTTTCGACGTAATCATTCTTTAATTATATTCTTTAAGTGTCTTTGCTGTAACTTTAAACTAATAATTTAGTCCTCTTATCATTTGAAATTCCTCTAGGAAGACGTATTGTTTGATTGATTTTAACGTTACATTTTGAGCCAACACGTGGGCCATTGATGATTCTGGACCATGGTCAAACAATAAACAATACCCAAACTGGCACCTCATCCTCAGGATCTCAATAACATTTCAATAATTAGGACATTCAACCCCGACAAATTTAATGTTCATTCTTGCCTCTACACGTAGGGTCTTTCATTGAATTAGGGAACGAATACAATTCGACGTGAGTGAGTGAAAGTTAAATTAATGTCACACTATCAGGGCCGGCTCTAGCAGTTTTGCCGCCCCGGACAAAAATGAAAAATGCCACAAAGTAAAAAATTATGCAAAATTACGCAATTTGCAGCAAAGCAAAAAATTATTATTAAAAAAGGATTAATCGTTCACCTAGATACACATCTATAAAACTTGAATAATCCTTGCGAACAGAAAGGCAGCTAAACAATTAGATATAGTATTTTTAGACTTAAAAATTCCAAAATCATTCAAAATTAAGAATGTAATTGCCTGTTATCATTTGAAATGAGTAAAATGCAAGAGAAAGAACCGCCCATTTCAGTATTACAATTTCTTTGAAAAAGAGCCTATTGATGGTGAGGATCACAAGCATTTACATAGCAATTACACTTATTTAGTAACTACACTGAGAGTAAAATAAAAACATCGCCTGTGATTTCCTCTGTCTACCAAAAAGTCTATTACCCCTGTCCCCTCTTAGATAGCTGACATCGGGCATCACATGATTGAAAGGAATGTCCATTGTGTCCCTACTCCTAAATGGGGAGAAAATTACTAGTGAAAGATATGTAAACATATCAAATTTCATGATTTAACACTCCCTCCTCGAACCCTTCAAGTTCCAACATAAAAGAAAACAGACATTAAACATACAGAGCACAAAATAAAGAAGCAAGATGCTTCCCACCCAATAATATTTCAGAAAATACACTCTATAACAAAAAAAACGACGCACCAAGAACGAATTGTTTGATAGAGACAAAACTTGGTGGGTAAAAAGATAATGTACAAAATGGAAAATGATTAAAATTTAGGAAAAATTGACCGATTTATTTCAGTTATATGGTTACTAAGTAACGACCTCAATAAAGTGTTGACCCCCCTCTAGCCTGGAAGCAAGCTGCCACACGACGTGGCGTAGAGTGATAAAGCACCCTTATGATCTCCTGTGGTATTTCTTGTCAAATTTGCTCCAATGTCAGGCCAAATCATCAACATTCCCTGGTAGAGGCAATCACCTTCCTATCATATCCCAGACATGCTCGATTAGAGAGGGATCTAGCGATCTGGTTGGCCAAGGAAGGGTTTAACAAACTGTAAGATATTACATAGCAACAGGTGTCGTATGTGATTTGGCATTATCTTGCTGAAAAATAAGGCCAGGGTTCTGCAAAAGGAACGTTGGTAAAACAGTTGTCAGGATGTCATCGACGTACCGCTGTGTTGTAAGTGTGCCTTTAATGACGATCAAATAGTCCGGTTGTCAAAAGAAATGACATCCCTCACAATAACTCCTTGTTGAGGGCCTGTGTGGCGTGCAATAGTGAAATCAGGTTTGGCACGCTGCCCTGGGCGTCTCCAGAAACGTCTTCGATGATCACCAGGACACAGTTGAAAACGGGATTAATCGCTAAGCACTATACGTCCCCACTCAGCATGATTCCAACCTTATCGAGCCAAGCACCCTTGTAATCTGGCTCGACAGTGTGCATGCGTAAATGGCAGGTGGTGTAGCGGTTGGTACAAGCTTAAATTTTGCTTTATCAGAGATGTATGAATGATTATGGTGGTCACTCGTGTGCGGCTCACACGTCTGATGGTTGATAACGACGAACCAAGCGCTGTGGCTGCTGATTTGACAATTAATCAGTCCTCCCGATCTGCTGTGGTCCTAGGTCGGTCGCTACTATCATGACGCTGAAATCTGCCACTGTCCACCCATTCTTGCCAGAATCTTCAGATGGCCGCATCGCTTAGACCCATATGACAAGCGATTCTCCGATTTGCCCAACCTGCCTCTTTCAATACAATGATACGACCTCTTTCAAACTGTGACAGTTGCTCGTAATGGGCTCAAATCTTGCGGAGAGACATTTTTTAGTCATTAAAAGGTACCTTAAATCGCAATGCAACAGAAATTTTGACCATCAGATTGAGAATCACTTCTTATAGCCACCTTCTGTGTGCGCTGTTCCATCGCGCTGTAGCTCCCACTCTTCATTCCTTGGATACCAAATTTTAATCATTTGCATGTTCGGTACAAATGTCTTTGCATACGAAATTTCATTACAATCGGGGAACTCCTTCTTGGTGCGTCATTTTTCTTTCTTTTTTTGTTTGTTTATTGTTAAAAAGTGTATAAAAAATTTTTGGTAACAAAATAAATAAATAAATAAATATTTCTGAAATTCGATCCAAATGCCGCCCGGGGCAGAGGTCCGGCCCTAGCAACAAGAGAGGTATTGTTGATGGACCTCATAACTTTAAACCTTGGTCAGGTGACAAGGACGAGACCATGAGCATGCACATCCCTCTCCAAACTATCTTACCACACTTACGGAAGGATATTAGTGTGCAACGGCCTCCTCAACATCCTGGGTCTTCAGTGATATTACGATTTCGTAGAAATAATCGCCGTTCACGAGCAAGCATTCATGACCACTTGACTACCGCGGCCGCTCTAGGTGAAGGTAATACCAAAACTAAATCGTCAGGCAAGTATGGCAACAAGAAGAAAAGCAGGAGGTGTAAACTGTAAACAACCGTGATTTGAAAACCAAACCAATGCATTTCAACGAAATCGTCTGCTAAAACGAAAAATTTTTTCTGAATTAATGTTTTCAAATTGTAAAAACCTCATTTGAAATTATTTTTCCAGATGTAAAAAATGGTTGATTTTTTGGCCGAAAATAATGCTTGTGGACAAACTCTTTTGAGACTTGTGTCTAGAGGAAATGCAATTATTGCTGAACTTCTTCGACTATCTGATGTTATACCTCGTGTGTTCCGGCTTGAATTAAAAAATGACATACAGAAATATAGTGATGTTCTATGTGATTTTAGTTATTTTAAAATAACTGATTTCTACGAAAATAAAATTGAATCAAATCCTGTAGGTGTTAATTTTAAACATTTTTTTATATTTTATTGATGGTATTTTAAAAAATAAACATAAAATAAATATTTATTCTTATTGAGAAAGTTTTGTTTTTAACAGAAATCGATTAATCAAGACCTTCAATAGCATAACTTTCAATTTTGTTTTATCTTCTGATCCAGAAACAAAGTATTTTTATTTCTCGAATCCTTTGCATTTGTAATTTTTTTTATTGGCTGAAGTATTTCATTTAAAGTGTTTAAAAAATTTTAGATAAATTTTTATTTTGTGAATTTTTGTTAGATTTTATAACATAGATCTATAAATTTTATATCTGAAACAGTGAAGAGAAAGAAAGAATCTCAACATGTTTTTTAATATATTTCATAATTTGTTTTGAATTTATTCCTAGATTTTTTGGGGAGAAATGTGTTAAGCTCAGCAATTTATTGACAAACTTCAACTGCCCCTGAATTCTTATGGAGGGGGTTATAATTTTTTTTTTAATTCTTGTACTTGGTAAGGTTAGATAAAGGTTCATAAAACCAGTTTAAATCAATTTTATTCATGGTGGGCTTATATAGTGCGTTATATTCCATTATTAGTATGAATAAATTATGTATCATAAAGGAATCATTTTGTATATTAGTATTTTATTCAAAATAATGTAGCAGTTGAGAAGTATATCAATAACTATTAGAAAAAATGGTTCAAGTGTAGTATAGGGGGCACTTTGGATGTGGCGATTTTTCTTCTGATTTTTATCTAAATGTCATGGTGAGATATCGAATTCATTCTAAAATAAATAATACCGAAAAAAGTACCTTGGAGACCACTTTTAGTCACCAAAATAAAGGATTGCCCCCCTTTACTACACTTGAATATTTTTTTGACAAAGATTCTTAAAAATATAAATTTTTTGCATATTTCTTTACAATACAAAATTGTTAATACTTTTATAAATTTAATTTATTATATGGAATTTTTTTAATTATAGTTCTCTTTTGCTAAGAATAAGTTCTATACAACAGTTTATATAATTTTATGAGTTTGAGATGATATTTCACTACATACTTGACTGATTATGGTTGTATTTCTGAATAGAAAGTGAACTAATGTTTTAATGTGTATTGTTTATTTTTAATGGACAAAATTATTACATTATCATTTTTATTTTACAAATTTTCTAATTTAACCTTTCATAAAAAAAATAAGTAAAATGGCTGTTGTGTAGGGAATAGACATATTCATTATGACTCCATAAAGTTTATGCAAATAAAAGATGTCAGTATTATCTAATAGTTTAGAATTTGCTATCCCAAAATACTTATTTTATACCTAATAATTATGATTCTGTGTTAACTACTAAAATTTATTTACATTAATATTTCAAATTAAAAGGAAGAAATTATAGTACTTACATATAGTCACAACCTCATTGGCGACACATTATATGGAAAGAGGCACATGATTGCCAATTCAGCACGTACAACTCATGCAAAATTGGGGTTGCCAACTTGGCGAGTTATCTTAAACGTTGGCATTGTGATAGTGTGCCAGTACCGAAATTATTAATATTATGTACATATTTTTGAGATATACTAAAATAGAAATCATTTCATTTTGAAATTAATTCTCAAATATGATTTATTTTAATGTGCTTATTTAAATCAAGAAGGCTAATTATAAGTAGAGTGTAGTTAGAATTATTTAGTGCAGGGGGGGGGGTAATTAGCAGCCTGCCAAGACAGTCCTAAAAAGTCCACTTTGAAGCAAGATTTCTTCCCTGTGCACAATCAAAAATTTGTATTTTTACTATCAGGAAAACAAAGTACATTCAGGTGCCTCTACTAGGAAATCATATGCAGAGTTTGAAGGAGGTCACAAGAAGATTTCAGGATTTTAAGAAAATTGAGCCTTAATTAAGTTTGCTCTGTTGCCTCATTACTGCTGATATTAATTCAGCACTTGAGGAGCTACACCTTAAACTTATAGATTTGAAATTAGATCACAGTGTGTAGAAAATATTTAATGCTATGACATTGACTTTTATTAATTTTTGTTAGCTGAAAAACTTCCATGTATGAAGAAATTTACTGGGATGTTGTTCTTTATATATTTTAGTCAACATATATTTGTGAGCAAACAAAATCCATGAACATCAACAAGAGTAAATATAGATTCAATTTGGCTGACATTAAATTGCAGGCTGTGATGAGAATTTAAACAAGCTATCTCACTCATTTAAAAAAATTAAGAAAAGTATGATAAGTTTCATTTGTCTGATTCTAAAATTAAATGTACTTACAGCTACAGACTATATGAAATTTACACAGTAAATAAATTGAATAAAATCACCACTATTTTAATTAACTTATATTTATGTATTATTTTTTATATAATATGGATGCAATCTCATTTTAAAAAGGTGTAGCCAACTGGTATCTTCCTTTCCCTCAATGAGGTCTACAAGCCAAAACAAGTTGCCCACCCCTGGTTTAGTGGAAAATTAGAATTATTAAATATATATTTTAATTTTCAAAATGTAATCAGAGAAATATTTTCTTGGATGTGGAAAATTGTTTAGTACTTTTTTCTTAATTTACAAGAGTTTTAAATATTACTTACAGATTATAATATCTCTCTCTTTGAGTATAAATTTTTCATATAAATTACAGTTTAGCTTAATTAAAAAAGTATAAATAGGAAACAAGTTAAAATGTATTATGAATTTATTTGGTAATGCACTTTATTTGGAATAAAATTAAACTAACAGTAAAATATACAATAAATTGTTGCATTGTGAATTATAAATATATAAATTTTCATGCAATATCAAACACCAAAATATTTAGTGTATATAAACTCTTTAAAGTTCTAATATTTCCCAGAAAATAAAAATTCTGTTGAATAAAATGTCAAATCTAAACTGCTGGACTTTAGTGATATACATAATTTAATTTAATTTTTTTAATATTTTTAAATGAAATATTTGTATTTTTTCTGTTTTTAAATATTTTTTATTTCACTCTCTTGCCTAAAACTGTCTTGAAAATAGTAAAAATTTATGAATGTGTTTTTTTATTTTAGCAACTACAAGATAGAGATGAAGAATTTAAAGAAAATTATCTTGACATTTTAACGAGATTCTATTTAGCATTTGAAAGTGTTCAAAAATATATCACAGATTTTCAACAGTAAGTGTGTACTTTTCTTATTTTTCAAAAACATATCACTACTAAATGTTATACGTTTGATAAATAGATATTTTATGTTATTGAATTAAATATTTTTTTATTTAAAAATATTTTATGTTTTAAAGTATTTTGAACAAAGTGAAACTATAGTCCTATAATTTTTTGTATTTTATTTCAATGTTAAATTACATCTTTTTAAGAAATATTATTGGAAAAAAATCATAATAATTTTCAAAACTTGGGAATTCCTAATGTTTCTAATTTTTAAAATGTATATTTTGTGAGGTTTTTTCAGTTAGATACAAACAATTCTTAACTTTTCAACTTTTAAATTTTGTAACTATGAATACTAAAATAATTTGGAAACCTTTACTTTAAAATGTTTATGAAACCTTATTAATAGCTGGTATTTCTTAAATAAATTTTGTCTGGAGTATGTAATTAATTTAAATTTGTATTTTATTTGTGGTTTTATTCTACATGTGTGTGATTATTTTTCTTTAATTAGTTTCTTGGAAGATTTAGATGAAGGAATATATATTCAGCAAACATTGGAAACAGTTTTAGCTAATGAAGATGGGCGTCAACTCTTGGTATTTTACTTATTTATTTGTATAACTTATAGATTGTTTGTTAAATATTTATCAATATTAATCAATGTGTGGGTTCGAATCCTGGGTGAGACATGGGTGTTTGTGTTGTGATCCTTCTCTTCTTTGTGATACACTTACTTATACATAAGCCCCATGTGTTACTACTTTGTGGTACACAGGATTATAAATGTTCTCAATAATATATATATATATATATATATATATATATATATATATATATATATATTGATAGTTTATATTTGTGAAACTTTTAACAAAATTTAAAAATCATCCTGTTTTTCCTTTATTATAAAGTTTAGTAATATTCTTTATGAATATATTTAGCTAATAATCTGATAAAATAAGTGGAATGTAATTGTTAAAATAAGGTCTTTAATGGTAAACTAAGCTTTGAAAATAATCCTAATGTTTTCACTGATTCTCAAGAAACTTTGGTAATGGAAAATAATTTAATTCAGAAGTACCTACCTTAAGCCAATTAAATAGTTAAATGTAAGTGCAAATGCTGGAAAAAATTTTCGATAGATAATTTTAAAGGTAAACAAAATGGGAAACAAAGTTTTAGCAGACATATTTATATTTTTCAATAATATATAGAAACAGAAGTCTGAAGAGCTGCAAATATATATGTTAAGAGCCACTTACGACCTATAATCTACCAATCCCTAACCTAGTTGCTCTAGTGTTTTTAGAGATATTTCGATTCAAAGTTAACTTTTCAGGAAATAGAAGAAAGTTACAGTAATGTGATTAAAGTATCCAATGTTGGAGTTTTTCTTAAGTAATAAGATAAATTGGAAAAATTACCTACATTATAGAGGTATATATTGATTTCAATTGTATTTAACCTTAATTAGCATTTTTCTAGTTTTATGTACTATGATGTATCATTCTAGTGTGAAGCAGTATTTTTATGTGGAGTTATTTTATTGGTCATTGACCAAAAAATTGAAGGAATTGTTAGAGAAAGAATGTTGGTTTCTTACTATCGCTACAGGTAAATTTTTCATGTTTGCAATATTAAGATTAATTTAAATTCCTGTATTTACTTATAAATTTGTATACAATTTTAAATTAGTTGTTGTTAAGCTCATTTCCTCTTTTAATTTAAACAAATTTTAGTGCCCAGAGATCTAGTATGGATTCTAATCTTGATGATGTTTGTAAGCTTCTACGGAGTACTGGATATAGCTCTACTCCAGGTGCAAAAAGAGTTCCAAATTATCCTGATGAATATTTCAGGTATTGAATTAATATTCAGATAATATGTTTGTAATTTAGTTGTTTTGATCAAAGTTTTTAATTATTGCTAGCTGTTATTACCTAATCTACTGAAATTAGTATAATTAAATTGCATATTATTTTTGAAAATTAAAATTTTATTTAACTTTTTAAAATGGTGTTTGATTCACTGTCCATTTTTAAAAATCTCGTTTTCATTAAATTTAACAGTGAAAAGTATTTTTCTAGTGTATTTTAAAATTAATGTGAATGCTATTTCATTGTTAGAATTTATTGTTTTTATTTATTGTAAGCTTTTAAGATTGAAATGAAATTTTTAAAATTGCACTGATTTTGTGTAATGTATATTAATATTTAATTTTTATAAAACATCATTATAAATTCAAATATTGTTAATTTTAAATATATAGAATATTACTGAGATTTATTTTATTTTTTGATAATTATAAAAGTTTTACATATAAAAGCTTTTTAAAGAATAGAAGAACAATCACTTGTGATATGCATTTCTTCCTTATCTTAGCAGTCTTTATATTTGTTCTTATTATATTTTAGGAGAGTTCCTATGAATCCTACTTTTATCAGTATGATTATTGGAAGGTTACGCTCAGATGATATTTATAATCAGGTAATTTTATCTATCATATGCAAATACTATATGGCCAGTTGACTTGATATATCATTAATTTATTAAAAACTCAGCATAGATATTCACTTACAAATTCTAAATTGAAGCCAAAAGGTACTTTTATAATTAATTTCTCTACTAGTAAACTTAAAATTGCTCATTTGCTATTCTGTATAGTAAGTATAAAATCCAAACCAATATTATGGTTGAAAAGGTTGTATGGAATTAAAACCAATAAAAATAGTTGATCCTGTATATAATTAAGTAAAATAAGTAAAAATAAGTTAGTGAAACAATATAAAATGTATAAATTTGGACAGGTGAATTTTCAAATGAACAATATCACAAAATTTTGAAACATAATGCTGCACCGTAATTCATGCTTCAAGACATGTTCCATAGACTTTATGGCCTAATTTAAAAAGTATTTTTGGTTAATTAGAATTAGAAAAAAAAACTGTGTCAAAAATTAGTAAACTAATTAATTTTAAAAAAAAATGGAATTCTGAGATTATGCTTAGATTCTAGAGATCTCAAAAAAGTAACGAAAATAGAACGTTATCGAAATTCCTTATGCGGATGATATAATTAGTAGATTTAAAGATAAAGTATTTTCTGCAGAAAATCACAGATGAATTTGAGCTCATACCACTAGATGAAATTAACTCTGATATTTGCTTATTTTAATAATACATTTAGAAGGTGCAAATTTATTAAAATGCTATTTGGAATAGGTACTGCACCTGCATTATTTCAGAAAAGAAATCAAAAGCATTTCAGGAATATTAATGATGTACAGAATCATTTTGGCGACTGCATATGATGAAGCATTTCATGATTCATTCATGTCTAAAGTTCTAGAAAAAGCTAGTTATGTAAATGTGAAGTTAATCCAAATAAAATGCAATACAGGGATCATAAGTAAAATATGTTGATCAAATAATGTCAAACTGAGTATAAGACCTAATTCAGACCACATAAGGCAGCTTTTGAGATGTCAATACCAAAGTCAAAAACTAATATTAGGAGATTGTTGGGCATGGTGAATTTTCTTTCAAAATTTATTCCCAATATATCTAAAAATCACTGCTCCATTAAGAGAAATCATTCATAAAAATGTAGAATCTAATTGAAGAAAGAAACAAAAATATTGTGATAGTTGTAAACATTAAGGCATTATTTTAGCTAAAGCTCTAATTTTAAAATGAATTATTTTTATATTATTAATGCTGCAGTTATTAACATATGATGCAGTTAACTCTTTATGTAACATAAATTTATATTCTAATTGAAATGCTCAAGTATTGTGATTAGATATTTTGTGAAGACTAAAATAAAAATGAACACAATGACAATGTGCGTATATACATGCAAACCAATTTCTCTATGTGCAATTTTCTTCTGTGTTTCAATGCTACTAATTGAGGTATTAGATCTCTTTCTATTTTAAATAATATGCTAAAAAATTGTGCAACTATATGGCAACACTAACCTATTAAAAAGAAGGCTTTTCTTTCATTGTATTTTCTTCCAAAAAGTTCATTAGAATAAAATTTGAGCATGTATTCTTTATTTTAAATTACACTTTCTGCATTTAATGCATATTCATTCAAGTACTAAACTGAATAAATAAAAGTGTTATGCTCTAAAAATAGTATTGAATGTCTCTATTTTTGAAGTATTTTAGAAATAACTGTACAAGTGCATTTTTTTTAGTTAGTAATATTCAGTGACTTATTTTTTAAAACAAACAAGATATTTTAATATTAATTTATATATTAAAGTCCTTGAAACCATAAGCTACTTTATATAAAATTTTCTCTTATGAATTGTATAGGTATCTGCTTACCCCTTACCAGAACACAGGAGTACTGCATTAGCTACTCAAGCAGCTATGTTATATGTGATTTTGTACTTTTCTCCTGATATTTTACATAATCATCATGCTAAAATGAGAGAAATTGTGGATAAGTTTTTTCCTGATAATTGGGTATGTGATGATTTATAAACATTTATGTTTAAGAAATTGGTCATAAGCTTGTGTGTATCCTTTTGATTAATTTTACTTTTTCATAAATTCAATCATTTGTGAATTGAAAATCATGAAACCAATTGCAGACAGAGCTTCCCCTTATGCCATGCTTGTTTATAAATGTGCATAATATACATATATATATGTAATAATTCCCTCTAGCATTCTTTTAATTAACTCTTTTAATAATATTGAAATAATCTTTTAATTATTTGGTTCTACACTAACACCCTGATTTTAATCTTAATCGAATACTCTTATTGCATCAGACATCCCAATCCCGCCCATTCTATCCAATCAGAGCTGTTATTACGTCATAAGTACTTGTACTATAATAGCCGAAACCTTGTGTAATCTCTCTCGCTCTTCGATCATTTCTCTGTGGTCATATAGCGGCCGCAGCGCGCTCTGTGTGTGTCTTTGTCTGTGTTGTGTCGTCCATGTTTGCTTCTTGTATGTGTAATGCCGTCTCTACTGGATCCGTATGTGTTCCTCTGGAAGTGAATAAAAAGGAATTTCGATTTCCATGAGTTCCTCTTCGATACTATCGTATTAGACCATGCTCCACGTAACATAGAAAATAACACCACCGGCCACGCCCAACCATTGGTTCTCCATTATTTAATCAACCACTCGCCACGTCTTAAAATATACTTACCACTCAACAGAATTGTTCCAGAGGCATTTCATATATATATATGCATTAGAGAAGGACAGTTTTTTTTTACTGCATTTATTATATAAAATGTGTAGGTAAAAAAATTTTGAACTTTAATTATTAAGGAAAATTTGAATGCATTAAAAAGTAAAATGATTATAATTATGCTTCCTTCATAATAAATTTAATAATATGTTAAAAATAGTTTATGTGTACATATAATAAGTTTAATATAATTGTAAAAAAATTATTAAAGTAACTCCAGTAAGTATATTACTCCAGTAAGTGGAGTAGTAAGGTACTACTCCAGTTTATATCAGATACGGAAATTGTAACATATATATACTGTTCTTGATCTCAGATATGATTAATACTACTATATACAGTGCAGTTTTTAAATAAAAATACCAATTATTTGTCATAGAACTTTTATCTCATTGTGATACTTGTCTCAGAATTCCATTCTTGTAAAAATGCTGTGTTTGCTATTTGAGCCAATAGCATGTGCATTCTTTGACTTCATGATTCATTTGAAGCAGTTGTCCTGACAATTTATTTATTTACTTTGAGATCACCAAAGACTTGAAAGTCACATTGCGTTTTCGGGGTTCGAAATGATTGAAGCCGAAGAGTGGGATCCAAAACAATTTTATTCTTGGCCAAAACAGTCCTCCACAAATTGTAGAACAGTTCGAGAAAGTCACGTACAATCGATGAAAATACTGATAACACAGATGTAATACACTAACAAAAGCAATAGTAAACACTCAGCACAAAAATAATAATTCAATAAAAGCAATAGCACACGCACTATGCAATCGTCTCTCTCTTTCAAGCACAGAGAGGTATCACTTGCATGAAAGCTGAGATCTGACTAACTGACTAGCCGGCCCGGGCCTTTTTATACCTTTCGGTCAGAAACCTCTTGTACTTGCCAGAATAATCGAGAAATAGAAAGGTCTAGCAAAATCCAACGTACGAAAAAAGCTCAATACAGTAATACATTCGATACAATAGTGTTACAATACCGCGATAGGGTTGCCAGACAGGGTTATTAGGAGCAGGGTTGCCACGGTCGCCAAGCTTATCGCCCACATTTGGCGATATATCGCCAAATTTGGCGCCAAAAATTAAGCCGCCAAATCCGTCGCCAACTTGGCGCTAGCTGCAATATTTGGCGAGTTTACCATTTAAACCAATGTTAAAGCATGGGGGCCGTGCAATGCAGTGGAAATGATATTACAGGTAAACAGGGTTGAAATCACATTAGATACGACAAATTAAACTGTAAAAATGAACACAAATGAGTAGAAACAATTAGAATAAGACTAAATTCGTAACAGAAACAGATCTGGACTAAAGAGAAAGGAAGGCTCAAGATTTCTCATTATTTCTGCTAAAGTTCCTTTATTTTATTCATCGTATACGGTTCATCATATTGTCCTGCAATTGGATGACTTTATGAGAAAATTTACCTGGATGTTTTGATTATCTTCCTGTGCTTGGATGTTTCTCAATACTTCTGAACATTGACCTCACTGCTCTTCTGCAGCAACTTTTACCATGTTTCACTTTCAAAAACAAAATGGACACAGTCGTTGCTTAGTCATCCTTCTTTCACATTCCTTTTTAGACAAGCATCTAGGAAATAAAACATAAATGAATTATTTTTGTCTCACCAAATATATTTCAGACTTGATTCCATTTTCATAGTTTGAGCACAACATCCTTTCCCTCATTATTTATTGACTATAACTAATGTAATGTGGTAAATATATGTTGGTAAATAATGTACTTGATATAATTTTGTTGAAAACTATTTATTAAAGGCATGTAAATGAAGTGAATACTACTATTTATTTTGAATAAAAAAACTAATTTGTGGAATATATATATGCTGTATTTATTCGAATCTAAGCTACACCCTAAATTCTCAACAAGTTTTTGTGAAAAATGAAAAATAGTATAAAATGGTTTATCGGTATCCAATTTTATGAAAGTAAAATAAATTTTAAATGAGAACTAATTAGAAGTAAATAATTAATTATTTTATCAATATTATAAACTTTTAAATATGAACATGAACCTATAATTTCTCTAATTGCCCCCATCCAACGAATATTTTTCCTTCGATTCTAAGCCGCACTCAATTTTCGTTAAGGATTAACATTAGAAGAAAGTGTGGCTTAGAATCAAATAAATACGGTATACCATTTCAATTAATTATATATGTGATTAACTCTATAGTAAACCATTGCCTAAGTGAAGAATATAGTATCTGCTTAACTTCATTAAGAATAATAATCCCTCTCTTCCTTTCCATGCAAATTTTTTGATTTAGGAATTTGCTTCATTTATCCCATAGGAATGTAATTTAGTATTATTTTGTACATTCAAATTTTTCTTGGTATTAATTTACAATTTTGATTTAGGTTGTCAGCATTTACATGGGAATGGTTGTAAATCTTGTTGATGCATGGGAACCTTACAAAGCTGCAAAGCAAGCCTTATGTAACACGGTGGATGTAGCCAATATAAAGGAACAAGTAAATTTTGCCTTTGTATTTTAAACATATTTAATTTGAAACTTTCTTTTGTAATGCTATATAACATGTCTTTTGATCCTTTTTACACTTAATACTAATCAAGAAAGGTTTAATAAAATAATTTAAAAAATTAAATTGATTAAAGATGTTAAATTTTGAATTATTGTATTATAAATGTTAATTTTCATTTCATCTATCATGAAGAATTTATTTATGGTTGTTTGATTACATTAATATTTTTTTGAGAATTATAAAAAAAATTTATATCAAACTGTAATTTTATGTAAATGCAATGCACGTATTTCTCCTTAGATAATAAATTCAAATTTCTGAATGTTTTGCATTATATATGGAGCTTTTGTATGGTTTTAATTATTACTAAAAATAGTTGATATATCAATTTAGTTTTCCTTATTCTTAAAAATGTCTTTGCCAGATCTATCAGAACCTGAACTAAATGGGACATTTTCAATACCATGCACTTTCACTCAGAAAAATGTCTCAATTTTCATGAAAATTTGTAATTCAGGCATCTGTTTATAGTATTATGTGTTTTGAAATTTCTAAATATCCCATAAATAAACAATTTTTCACTTTAACATGTAACAGGATAGCTCTTTAGCATCACAATATGGGAGATAGAATGCAAAAAAATATTTTATACAAAAAAAATGGAATCAACTCAGATAAAAATAGCTTAGCAAATGATTAAAATTTTACAGTACCCCTATTGGCATATATATATATATATATATATATATATATATATATATATATATATATATATATATATATATATATATATATATATATATATTATTTCCATTTAATTTTTTGTCTATTAGATTCATAGCTAAAAAATTGTTATTTTGTCATATTCTTTAGCCTTATTAAAACTTTTTAATGTGATATCTCTTGGTTATTTGAATAATTGAAGTTATTTTCCTTACTATTTTAATAAGTTAAATATCATATTAATCTCTTAATATTTTTTAGATTAAAAATATAAATATTACATTTTAATTTCAAATTTTGTATAGTTATTTATTTTTTAATACACACACATATAATGAAGTGTCAAAAGTCATTGATAGCAGTATGCATATATCTAGATGGCAATTACATAATATAAGAAATAATACATTATCAGGGCTTTCATTTATACTCAAATGATTCATGTGAAAAAAATTTTTTTAACATGAATAGAACAATTAGCTAATTTTGATTCCATTTGGTAAGAGCTGGTGGTGAGGTTTGAGTGTGGCATATTGTATGAGAAAATGAACCCTAACTGTCACAAGGCACTGTTCAAGTTAATGGTGGTTTCATAATTGTGTGAGCTGTTTTTACATAGTATGGACAACGTTCTTTAGTCAAACTGAGACAGTTGTCATCTGGTTATATTCAACTACTTGGAGACCATGTGCAGATAATCATGAACTTTATATTCCTAAACAAAAATGGAATTTTCCTGGATGGTAGTGCATCATGTTTCCTAGCCAAAATGATGCATGAATGGTTTCAGAAACATTCTGAACAATTTCAGCAAATGATTTGACCATCTAAATTCCTAGATACAAATCTCACTGAACTTATGTGTGATACAAATGGAAGATAAGCTGAGGCACAAAATTTTGCACTAGTAAAACATTGTTGCAATTGTAAGCTACTGTAAAAGCAGCAGAGCTGAATATTTCTTCAAAAAAACTTCCAACAAATTATTGAGTTAATGCCACATTGAGTGTCCTGCATAATATTAGGAGATAGTCCTTGACTTCTGGAACTTCAATGTATGTGTGTATATATATAAAAAAAATTACAAATTTAAACATTCAGTTATATAAATGACTTATCCATAGTTATGTGAAGATTAGTGAAGGAAAGTAAAAGTTTCAGGGATATGCAAACATATCTTAGTTCAAGATAGTGTAAAATTTAGTTGTTTTCTTAATTTAATTTTTGACTACTTTTTTATCTATGAACTATAAATGCTTATCAAATGTAAGTAAATTTCAATAGAATTTTTTATATTATTCCTGCACAATGTGAATTTCTATTTTGTCAAAACACCTAAATTTGGTGCAAAGACAAATACCGCAATTAAATGTAGAACTATTAATGAATCTTAGAATAGAAATATGCTTTATCTGGTACTTATTGATTATGGGAATCGTGGATTATATTTATAGTGACTGTTTCTAATTGTTGCCAATACGAAGATTGGCATTGCTATCAATCTACATTTGTTTCTGGGTTGAAGGCCATCTTGAGTTGTTTTTAAATATTGTTAATCTGTTCATAGCAGTAAGTTTGAGTGTAGTGCCATTTTTTCTTGTTATTCTAATTACTAGATTTTCTACTATTTTGCAACAATAATGAAAATCTGGATTGTATGAACAAACAAAAAAAAATGCAACAACCTATTTCCAACAAAAAGAAAAGTATTTTATATTGATGATATTTAAAAATATCATACTTATTTCTGATAACAATCTATGTAACCCCAAATTTGGTTCCTATAACAAATAAATACCTTTTATCTTTTATTTTGCATTTATAATCCTATTTATTTATATTTAATAACTTTTTATGTTAATTGTATTTCAGTCTCAAAAGTATTATACACGTGTTGTGAAGATGATTCCCCAAGTAGAACAACTTTTAAAGGAAGGAGCTCTTTCAGAAGAGATTGTTTTAGATAATGTGCCAAAACTATTAAATGTTGCGAGAGAATGCAATGTTACTTTGCGGTGGCTTTTGTTACACACTGTACCTCTATCACTAGGTTGGTAAAGATAAAGGATTAAAACCAAAGCATACTTTGATTAATGTTTAAATAAATTATGATGTAAAAATGTTATATTTATGTTACAAAATGCTAAAAAATTGATTGCATAAATATGATTAAGTGGTGTAAAATAAATATGTGGTGTGCTAGTGTGTCTTAAGTTTTTTAAAAAAAATCATTTATTGCATTAAATTGGTTTATTTTTTAAAATTGAATGATCGTTATTTTTGAAAGTGAAAAAGAATAATTGAATCTTTTACAGAAATTAACAGTTATGGTAAAAAGAGAATTACTTTAGATCAATTGAATTTTTTTTCATCCATTGCTTCATACATTAATTGAAAATTTTGTTTGTAAGGTATTTGCTCAACTCTAATTTATGTTCATTTTGAAATTAAGGGAATAAATATGTTGTACTACACTGCTGGACAATTGCTAACGACGGATCACAAATTGCTATGTAGCATAACATTAAGCGAGACTTGAGGCCTAGTAGTATAAAATATAGTTGCCACACTGTTCGGACATTAGAATAAAGAATATTTATTGTTCTGGAAAGTACAAAAGCTGTGAAACATCTGAAAGAAAAAAAATTTTCATTTGATCTGCGTATGGAGAAATGGAACAATGCATCTAAAAGTCAGCAGGCACCTTAAATAAAGGTATCAGTACAGGATATGTCCACCGTGGAGTGTGATGCAACATTCCACACGTCGTACCATACTTTGCACAACATTATCCAGCAGCTGTTGAGGCAATTTATCCCATTCCTCTGTGAGTGCATGGATGAGGGTGTTCTTGTTTGTCGGAGGATAGTTTCTACCAGCAACTTGCCTCCCCAAAGCATCCCACACATTTTCAATGGGGTTTAGATCTGGAGAACGCGCTGGCCATACGAGACGTTGAATACCCTCGCTGTCTAGACAATCCTGAACAGCGAGTGTTCGATGACATGTTGCGTTGTCGTCCATAAAAACAAATTTGCCACCGACAGCACCACGGAAAAGACAAACATGAGGAAGTAGAACTTCATCAATGTATCGTTGGCCCGTCATAGTCCCATTCACAACCACATGTAGGCGCGTGCGGCCATTGATCATGATGCCGGCCCACACCATGATACTGCATGTCGGATATCGGTCCTTTTCCTGGATATTTTCTGGACGATAAGCAGTACCACTCTCGCGCCAGATCAGTTGGCATCTACAATCCGATGACAGACTGAACCTACTCTCATCTGAGAATAGTATGCATGCCCAGTCCTGTTCAGTCCAATTGTGATGCTCACGACACCATTGCAAACGGATAGTACGGTGCTGTCTGGTCAATGGGACACACACAACAGGTCTGCGTGCGTATAGTCCTCCTCCCCTCAAACGTCTGGCAACAGTTTTTCGGGAGATCTGCTTTCCTGAGGCAGCAAGAAACTGATTTGCCACCTGCTGAGCTGTGGTGCGCCTGTTCCTTTTTGCTGATAGGACGATATATCTGTCTTCTGCAGGCTACTTCTAACACGACCTCCCCCATGCCGTCTACTACACATTCCAGTAGTTTTAAATGACTTCCACAGCCGTGAAACAAGGCTGTGAGTGATGTCGAACTCCCTGGCAACATCTGTTATTTTTCGCCCTTCTTCGATCTTTCCAATAATTCGGCCACGCATAAAATCATCTATGTGATGTCGGGAAGACATGCCAAAAATTTTAAGTTCGTCTGTTAAATATTTCCTGTAAACTTTGACTTGAAACAACAACTGTCCACACACGTCAAAACCTTTAAAGCTCTTATGAACGCTATCACGTGATGAACAGACGTGGAAAAAAAATTCGCATACTCATACTTCTTCTTACTAATATCCCGCACTTATTCTAATTTTCCACATTTTGCTTCCTTTCATTTTGTGGTTGCTATGGATGATAGTGTTATTCGTCCTTAGCAATTGTCCAGCAGTGTATTAATGATAGTTTTTATTAGAAAATTATGGCAATATTTTGCTTAAAAACTAAGGAAAACTGTGTATAGTGTATTCTGTTCCATTATTAGCTTAGTGGCATTATGTCTAAAAGAAATGGATTTTTCCTGAATCATAAACATTTTGGTTGATAAACATACTTTATCTCATATGTGTGAAAGAAGGAAAGGACAATGTTCTTTGTGTAGTAGCTATTATCATTCTTTTAATATTACTCTATGAATATTTATATTAAATTTTTACTACAATTGAAATATCCACAATTTAATTGTTTAATTTTTATAAAGGGTTTAATGTACGTACATTTTGTCAAATTGTATTAATATTAGCCATTATTTATTTTTGTAGCTGTTGAACAAAATAAGCGATGCAGACAGTTAAGAGATCAAGTTCTTAGTGATAGTCATTATCAACCACTTCAAGTGTTTCAGCTCTTGTTGTATACTGCTCAGTTCGAACTAAAATTAAAGGAGGTAATTTTTTTTACAATATTTCTTACTTTCATTTTTTAAAATATTCTTATCAAAATATCTTTTTGCATGGTAATATGAATAGAATATATTTTTTTTTTAAATAAAAAACACATAGGGATGAAATCATTTGCTAATTATGTTTTTCTCATTTATATTTTTCTCAGCTTTTTAAGCAGTTATTATCTGAAAAACATGATAAGTGGATGAAATATAAGCAAGAGAGTATTGAAAGAATGACTGAATTAGGTGATGTTTTTTCAGGAACAAAACCATTAACAAGAATTGAAAAGAATGGTAATTAATGTTTTCAGTAATGTGTTTATTATTATTTTAATTTTTGATGTATGCTGTATTTTAGTTATAAAACTCTACATAAAATAATTTTATTGCAAATAGAAAGGGATACTAATTTTTAACATCCTAAATCTACTAGAAATTTTTAAATAAGTAAGTTGTATTTAAAAAGAGATTTTTTTTAAACTTTCAAATAACTTATGATGCTTTGAAACAGTTATATTAAATTAAAAAGATAATATGGCTACTCTAGCTAACTCAGTTTAAATATAAAGCTGACATTTTTTTATACATGAATTATTTTAATTGTGTTACAATTATAAAAATAAAAAAATTTATGTTTCTTATTTTTCTTATGATTCATTTTTTTTCTGAAATTTTATGTGTTATTAAAACTTTATTTTCCTGTATAATTGTTTTTGGATACTCACCATGTTAATTTAATTATTAGCATTGAAGTCATTATTAATTTAAACATTATTAACATTAACATTAACATTATTAACATTATTATTAATTTAAACATTATTAACAATTTAAACAACAAGTTATTATTAATTTAAAAGATTTACATTATGTGAAAAGCACAGCACATTATGTATGTTTACATACCTTGAAGTTTATAATCAAATCAATTTTACAGTAGAATTATAAATTTTGAAAATATAAACAAAAAAGATTATTAAATTTACTTTTTATGCTAATGTTATCTGATATACTTCCATCAGACAATTTACAAGCATGGTTTAAAGATATGGCAAAACAGATTGAGTCTCTAAATTATGATGATGCAACAGCTACTGGTAGGAAGATTGTGCAATTGATCCAAGCGCTTGAAGAGGTACATTCAATACTGTTATCTTTTTATTTATTTTAACTTATCTAAGGAATCTAATATATTTAAATTTAGACTACATGTTTTATTTAACAAAATACAATGAGTGTACTGAAGCCTTGCTAAAATTGCTTTTAAATATATTGTAATCCTCCTTCTCTCTTTCTTTTAAACTAAACTTGCATGCATCAAATTCAGTTGTATGTGATCAAATCAAAATGTAATTATTGAATGTTTATTTATTTAAATAAGGAAAATTTGTAGGTTAATTTCTCTGAATTTTGATAATTTTCATCATATCTGGTAAAAAAGATGTAATGTCACAATAAATGTTTTAATGGCTGTACTCTTAAAAATAATTCTAGGTGCAAGAATTTCATCAGCTTGAAAGTAATTTGCAAATAAAACAGTTTTTAATGGACACTAGAAAGTTTTTACATCAAATGCTAAGAACAATTAATATAAAAGAAGAGGTTTTAATCACTCTGGAGATGGTAGCTGATCTCTCATATGCCTGGGAAATTATTGATAGGTAATTTTTTTTTTCATTTCAACAAATGTTTTTCATAATTCCCCGCAAAAAAATCAAAAGAGGGGTGTTTATGTAATTTTCCAGTTTGTTCAAGTTTTGTTCTATAACTTTGCACCTTTTATACTGTTAAAATACACACTTCAAATGATAGAAATAAAAAGGGTTTTTTTAATTAAAATTTATTTTAAATTATCGTATAGTTACTTTTTGATAAACTTCCTTTTAGATAGTTCTTGGTTAATAAGTTTTAAATCAGGAAATTAAAGAAAACATGGGGATTAAGAATATAATTTTAATAACCAGTCCGACAGAATAAATATTTTTTCATTTAATTTATCGAATTAGTGTTTCACTATTAATGCCAAAAGCTTGATTCATTTGTTTCTTGTTAATTTCAATCACTTCTTGTATTTCATTGCATTTTGTTTCGCCATAGACAAAATTTCCATTTACATATCCATGCTACAAAAATGTTACTCAAAAAATATCTCAAAATATACAGGCAAAATACATTTTGTAAAAGAAAACATTGTTATTTTTGAAAATATGGAATGTTTAAAGAACTATATTACTTTATCAGTTCTATCAATTTTTTCCCTGATTCTTTATAAACAAAAACTATTTCATTTTTCCTTAAAAACAAATTTACTTTTACATTTCTCTCACATTTTTATCATGTTAGAAAAGTTAAATAAATGCATAAGGTGGCAAATTTCATCATTTGTTTCATAAATTGTTCAGTGCTGTAATTTATAAGACTTGTATTGTGTAACATATTGTACATTTTCTTTGAAATATTTTCAGTTACACAGGTTTCATGCAACAAGGTATTAAAAAAGATCCAACTTTAGCAATTAAACTGAGAGCAACTTTTTTAAAGGTATTTGTTTTATGTTTCATTTTAAATTTAATGAAGTTTACATAAAAGTTTTTATGGATGAATATAGAATTGTGTTAAAATAATAAGTTTAGATTCTATTTTAATACCCGTCAGAACTAAAAATATTGTACAAACTTTGCTTTGAAATGGGGGAAAAATGTTGATTACTAAAAATAAATTAATTTAGTAAGAAAAGCTCTTTAAAAGAGTTTTTTACTTATTTAAAAATACTATGGAATTTTCTCTATTGCAGTTATAAATCCAAAAAAAATTTCAAGAATCCATACACTTTCTAAATTGTAATTAAAGATCAATGATTAGGAGAAGACATCAAATAGGTAATTTTCGTCGAAAGGAACCTCAGTATTCTTAATATCTTAAGTATCAGACAGTAGGTGAAAACAAATCATTTTGCTTGTGAAATCTAAATAGATTGTAGTTGCCTTGAGAAATTATTTTTTTTTGTATCTTAATTCAGAGCAATATCAGCAAGCTTTTTATATTTTACTATTATTTAAAATATTAAATTTCATTGTTCATTTTATCATTATTCTTTTTCTCCTTTTAGCTTGCTTCTGCTTTAGACCTTCCACTACTTCGTATTAATCAAGCAGCAAGTCCAGATTTGTTATCTGTCTCACAGTACTATTCTGGGGAACTAGTATCTTATGTACGCAAAGTCCTTCATATTATTCCTGAAACAATGTTTGGTCTTATGGCTCAAATAATAGATTTACAAACAAATGTAATAAAAGAAGTTCCTACTAGGCTTATGAAGGATCAGTTAAAAGCTTATGCTCAACTTGATGAACGTTATAAGGTCTACATTTCTTCTTATTATTATTTACATACATAAAATGCAGAAAAAAAAGAATGATTGGTGATGTTGATAATAATTATTGTGATACTAAATTCATTTATCATTTTTTGTGTCCTAATTCTGTAAAAAGTAATTATTTTTCACCGAGATATGCATAAATATATTACAATATTCTTTTTTTTTTTTTTTTTGTAAACTATTTAACTGACAAAATATTCAGTGAATATTAAAAAAATTAATTTTTCTCTGTATATGTAGGTTGCCAGACTTACTCATGCAATATCTGTTTTTACTGAAGGCATTCTGATGATGAAAAGAACTTTAGTTGGTATTATTCAAATAGATCCAAAACAGTTATTAGAAGATGGCATTCGAAAGGAACTAGTTCGAAAAGTGGCTGCTGCTTTACATGAAGGTTTAGTGTTTAATCCAAAAGCAAAGGTATGCAAACTTATTTAAATCAAGTTCTAATAATTAAAAATAATTCTACTATATTTATTTTTGATACAATTCTGATATTTTTAAGCCACTAAATAGGAAATTTTTTTTTCTTTATAAAGTATATAGAAAAACTTGATAAAAAACCCACTTATAAGTACCGATTGATTCAAAATTAGTGTGACCAATTTTAAAAGCATATAACTATGTACGATGAATTTCTATTGTTTTACTACTGGTTTTATTTTAAAAATGAAACATTTAAATTACTAATCCAACCATTTTTATTAGTGGAAGTAAATTCTCTCTAGTACTGAAATTAAATCCTCAAACCCGGAACAAAATTTTACAGCATTTGAAGGATGGTTGTTCAAATTCTGTAAAAATTAAAGCATTTAAAAATCAAAAAAGACATTTTACTATTGTATTACTATGTAAACTTCAAAAAGAAACAAAATTTGGCTCACAATTAAAAGCTCCAGGAAAAAAAATGTGAGCAAAAAGAAGTCCTTAATGAAAAAGAAGTTGAAAAGAATTATCACTATAAAAAATTCTTTGCCTCAAAAACCTATGGTAAAGAAACTACAGATATAACAATCGACAATTTATCATCAGATTAAGAAAATTGGCTATAAAAAAGTAAATTTTCCAGTCTCAACAAATGTCTGTTAAGACCATAGAAAAAAGAAGAAAACGTTCTTGGTCTCTGTATTTAATGTTATGCAAAGGTAGATGCAAAACATGGATAACTTCGGATGAAGCACTGTTTCATATGTCATTCACAACTGAAAAAACGAAGATACAATATATTTCTCGCAAAAAGCGCCGCAAAGACAAAAAGGCAAGTTGGCCTTCAGGTGTTACGGTATGGATAGGAATGTCCCCTCAAGGCTTAACAAAACCATTTTTTGTTGAACCGAAGTCAAAAATTAATACTAAATACTATCATAATAAAGTTTTAAAACACTTGATCAGAGAAAGTAAACGTGTTTACACTCAAGGAAACTTTGTTTTTCACCAATATTGTGCACCAAATCATACTGCAAAACCAACTATAAAATGACTGAAATATAAAAAAAATGTTTTCTTTCTCCTGATAAATGACTATCACTATCCCCTATCTGTGTTCCTTGCATTTATGGGGATACTTAAAAAAAAATTAAATAGAAGTAAAGTAAGAGTATTTCAAGAGCTTCTAAAAGCAATTTAAGAGGAAGTTGGAAAAATACCCCCCAAATGGTCGAAAAAACAGATTAGCTGAAACGCTTACGTTAAGTGTACTGTGCTAGATGAAACCACATATTGAAAATTCCATGTAAATAAGTTTATTAAATAAAAATTTATGATCACTTGAAATTGGGCACACTATTTATTTATCAACTGGTATTTGTATTATTGAAGAATTAGTTTACAGTTACAGAGATAACTCAAAATAATTATGATTTTTCAAATAAATAGCATGCAAATGTAAAGAAAAAATTCTTACCTTTATATTACTTATAGCATATTTATGTGCGTGGTTGATGTTTGTTTTATTTATTAGTTCATTATTAATTAATTCCTGCAGTTTCTTTTGGTAGCGCAAAATAAATTGTGTATTTAATTTTTTAAAGGAATTTAATATACAGATAAAATATCTATTTGAAGTTATATAAAAGTAAGATATGTGTTAAATAGGCAAAATTTTCTTATAAAAATATTGAAATAGTTTATAGGAATATATTTTTCATAGTCAATGTGTATAAAATCGATGTACATTTTACATATAAAAATATATCATTGATATATTCTTTGTTCATAGAAGTGAAAATAGAGTTTTTAACATGCTGACTGCCAATTACGAAATAACTCATATTTTGGGCTTTGCCTATATAGAATGCCAACTACAAATTATCTTGTAGTTTACTTGCCATATTTGTGTGCAACTACAATAGTAGCTAAGAATTCATAGCATATCAATGTAAATATCATTTTTGTATTATTTGTGTAATAAATAATTTGTAAATAGTGGTTTTTTTACTCCAGAATTTCGAAAAATACTGTGGTAGTCAACATGTTAATAGAAAAAGATTTCGTAATTTTTTTTATTTTTAAAGTTTGGAATTTAATTTATTTTAGTCTAGTGAACTTGTTCCTAAACTTGAAGCTATTGGCCAGAAAATGGATGGTTTTCGAAGATCCTTTGAATACATTCAAGATTATGTAAGCATCTACGGCTTGAAAATTTGGCAAGAAGAAATGTCCCGAATCATAAATTATAATGTTGAACAAGAATGCAATGCTTTTCTTAGACATAAGGTAAAGAAGCTTATTTAATAGATTTTTTTTCCTAAATATGAGGAATAATGTATGTACACAATTATTGGAAATAGTATTTTATTAACCATTAATTATTTTTTTTATCTAAAAGTTAAAATATTTATAAATTTCAAAGTATATTTAGACCTTTATTGTTACATTTTTAATTAAAATATTAGTCTAAATGGTTTTTACTGTCACAAATGCTTTTATTATTAATTTATTATCTCTTGTATAGGTTCAAGATTGGCAAAGTATTCATCAGTCACGTACTATCCCTATTCCTTACTTTCCACCATTAGATAATTTATCTGTGAACTTTATTGGGAGATTAGCTAGGGAAGTTCTCAGAATAACTGATCCAAGGTATTTAATTTTGCTTGTTTTATGATTTTTTTTACAATCTACAAATGTGAAGGATTTTTCACTATATGTTAATCAAAAGATAAATTGACTTTTGTAAACTTAATGAATGAAATATTTTTAAGGCAATGTTAGTTTTCAACCTGGTATAAAGTGATTAAAATATAGTGCTGTTTTTTAATTCAGTTTTTTTTAAAAAAGGCATCTTATATATTAACTATGTGATGTGTTAAATATGCAGCCACAAAAGCTAAATGATCAAGTCATAAATTCAAGGCCAATGTTTCTTCTGTTAAGTTGTAGATTCGAATCCTGATGCCAATGCAGACTCGAAATTAATTAAATTGAACTGTTAAATCAGTTGTATCTAAGTTTTAATTGATTTGATATGGAAATTGAGAGAATGATGTGCTACCTTGGTGTCATCCTTATCATTTGACAATAGCTCAAAAATACAAGATTTATTGACCCTCGTGTTGCTTCAAAGTCCCATTTTTTAATAAACAATTAATGCTAAATTTATGTAAGTCATTAACTTTTTGTAAAATCCAATAATTTTTCAAATATTTTTCCATTTACATTATAATTGTATTGTATGACATATTTTTAAAAATATTGTACAATTATTGTTATCAGTTCTTAAAAATTATGTAAAACAATGAGTATTGTTAAATGAGATTTGCTATAAAATTAGTTTTATCCTGTTTTGTTTACTTTTCTTTCAATAATTTAAATGAATGTATAAGCCTCAATTACAAGAAAAAAATTTAATAATTTTATTTCTGACTAACCAAAAATATTCGTATTGTCATCTGCAATAGATATTTTATTATTTTAATGCTCTTATTTTTATGTTTTTCTCTTAGAACAACTGTATATATTGATCAAACAACAACATGGTATGATGTCAAGACACATAATGAAATTGTCACTTTAAAATTATTTTCATTGATTCAGGTAACTGCCAAATTTATTCTTGTAATTTTTAAATTTAGATTTATTTGTCTGTTAAAAATTTTAACAAAAGGGTTATATTTTGAAATCAAAATTGATGCTGTTTGAATTGGTTCCAAATTATGATTTCTTTTATTACTTTTTTTTAGTATTTATTTGTGTATGAATCATTTTCATTCATCTTACATAAGTATTTTCTCTGTTTTTCAGAAGAGTATTGGAACTCCAGGATTGACTGGATTAGATAGACTATTATCATTTATGATTGTGACTGAACTTCAGAGTCTTATTCGTTCATATGAAAAATTAATTTTAGCAGACAAAACATGGCAAGAAGCTCTTAAAAGCCTCCTTGTAGTTTTAGAACCTACTAATAAACTGATAGGTATGAATAAATGAAATTATTAATCATCTTTTTAATACAATGCATATAAATGTATATCATCATAAATAAAATTATAAAAGGTAAGATTCTTTTTATTCAAATGTGGTCAGTCTGACGCAAAATCCCCAATGTTTAGTTCCCAATCAAGCTTGGTACTCATTTAGCAAATCCTGAAATGCTACCACTCAGCCTCTGGACTTATATAGACAACTACTATCATTCAAAATACTAATAAAATGTAAAAAATATGTGAACATAACTATAAAAACAATAGAGGAAGGAGATTGCCGCACCATACAGGCAAAACAAACTAAAGGTGAAGAGCAATCAATGGAAATAAGAGTAAGTAAATAATTTCTGTTGGTCTAAAAATATAGAATACATGTCCACAGAGGTACTCTAAGTTTTAAAAAATAATCTGATTTCATTTTTCAACAATTGTCAGATGACAAGGACTAGATTTAAGCTAGCACTCTACTCTCCACATCCAGGTCATGTCAATATGAGGACTTTAAAACACGACAAATCTAATATGCATCATTCCCTCTACTTAGTATATTGAATCAGACTTTAAACCAATGGCTTGATTGAAATATCTCTAGTCATGAGCTAATGATCATGATCACTTGAGTTCCAGGGCGAAGCAGTTAGTTACAGTAAGACCCCGCTTAACGTGGGGTATACGTTCCATCAAAGTAGAGCGTAATATGAAACAGCGTTAAACGAGGTTATCTCATCATGTAAATAATGGGGTTATAGGAAGATGGGTAGAAAATTGGTCAGGTATTTTACCATTAAATTTATTATGTTTTTTATAACAAAAAAAATTATTTCTTACAAATATAGAAACATAATAAACGAATATGCATATAAAAATAAATAAAATTCCAAGTCAGTACGTATACATTTCAGATCATTCAGTCTTTTCTGCCATTTTATCAAGAAGGTAGATTGGCTTAATTGCATTTTGCATTCAATTTTGTTGTCAATCCATATAGAAAGTCACTTTTCCATTTTCTCTATTGTATTATTTCTAGAACGGGTAATTCTAGTTGCAAAGCTTGTGGTAGTTACAGTTACCAATGGCAGTATTTCTTTTTATTCTTAAGAATGGTCCTTATTATTGAAGTTACCAAATTCAATGCAGTACCAATCTGAGATTGACGTTCACCAGTATCTAATCTTTTAATCACTTGCATTTTAGTTTCTAGTGAAATGCTTTTTTTATGCTTTATTTTCGTATTTTTATTATCACCCATGATAAAAACTAAAAATCATAATATTTGTCACTATAGCAATCATTATATTGCATAAACTTATGCTTACAATAACGTCAACAAATGTTTGAAACGATAAAAATACTTTTGTTTAATATCGCCAGAAAGAAGAAACACAGATAAACTGCTTTGGATATCGGTAAGCCTAAAGTTGCGTGCTATTTCGGGGAATCCCACAATTCAAATAAAAGAGCGTTAAACTGAAACAGCGCTTAAACAAAAAGCGTTAAGCACAGTCTTACTGTAATTGCTATTTCTTTGTTACTTTTAATAATATTTATTTCAGTTGATTCTCAAATCTTTTTTGAAATAATATTATCTCCAAAGTACTATTAAAATTCAATGATTACACTTTATTGTTATAAAAATAGCTATATAAATTTGTTTACTCACAATTATATTTAACATAAATAGAGGCATTTTGGGAATTAAAGATTCCATCATTGTATAAACATTTTTAGAAAATTTCATATAGTTAGTTTTTATCAAGAAAATATGGATTGTGTGGTATTTTAATCAGCATTTTCTTAATACATATTTCTTTTTAATTAAGAATCTTTTAATTTGCTTTATTTTAGTTCAGCCTACTCGTGTTTATGGAGCTACTATTTCAAAAGCTGGAAAATATCCTATCTTTTTAGAAAGTTTAATAAAGGTATTAATGTTTAAAAAATTTTTTAAATAAATATGTTATTAGCTCTTAATTTATATTTGGTAAAATTCTAATTCTTTCATAATTTAGGTAGGACAAATGCAGCTCCTCAGGCGTCGTATTGCATATGAATTGAACACTTCGTGTAAATTTGATTCTAAACATCTTGCATGTGCTCTTGAAGGAATCAATGAGTAAATATATTTTATTATTTCGATTTTAATTAAACTCTGCAAAATAGAAATGTGCATTTTACTTTATAATAAATTTGGCAAACAAAAATTTCAATAAGTTCTAATTTTAATCATCCAACTATAAGAAATTTTTAACTGCTAAATTTTTAATTTATTAATAAAACTTTTTAAAGTTTTTATGTTATAATTTTTTACTGTATTTTAAATTTCAGTTGCATTCTTTTTCCATCAAAGTTTTATTGTATGTGAAAATGATATTTTGGGTCTAATTTAGTACCTTATTCATAATTTTATATAAGGAATTTGCTTATTTGAAAAGTAATTTCTCTTTTTTTCTTTTAAAAGGGCTCTGATTGCTGACATTGAACTTCATTATAAAGATCCCACCCAACCGTATCCTAAAGAAACTAATCCACTTTTGTATGAGTTGTCTTCCTATATGGAATGGGCCGGAATTTTCAATCCACTCTCCAAAGTAAGTGAATCTTTTGAAATAACGTAGTTTGAAAAATATTCCTATTTAATTCTTTATAAGTTTTATTCAAATGTTTCTATTTTAATCTCTCTCAGAATTAAATTTAAAAAAAAAATTCAATGAACAATTTTAGCAAATATATATTTGTTAGGCTCCAAGCCTTCTTGGAATAATTGCAGTCATCTTCTTTAATAATTCAAGTTTTACTGTAGCATAGTAAAAACTTTTACAATATGGCTGCCACTTGGTGACTAACTTATTCGAACAGAAAACATTGATGCAGGGATGAGACACCAGCTCATGCTACTTGATTGTTCTATCTCCTAAACTGACGTGCTCTGCCTTTAAAAGTTCTATTCACTCTAAAAACCCTATGCATTAGTTTAGAGTTTGTTCTATTTTTAATTTCTTCGTGACACATGCATTCTCAAATGTACTTTATTTTTTTTTTGACAAAAAATTCCAATTTCAGTGAATATGTTATATTTAAATATCGAAATCGACAAGTTTTTATATGTATAGGAGAAAAGTAACTCACTCACTTGTCACAAGATCTCCAAAACTATTAGACATATAACCATGAAATTTGGCAGGCATGTTTCTTTTGTTGAGTAAAGATCTACTGAACATGTGTTTTGAGGAAATCGACTCCTAAAAGGGGTTGTCAAGGCGTTATAGACAAAAATTCCTATTTTTGAACCATTACCTACAAACTTGAAAGTTGGCAGTCATGTTTCTTTATTGAATAGAGGTTTGCTAAGAAGGGGTTTTATGCAAATCGAATCCCAGGAGAGGAAAGAGGTAGGGGTGTTATAGATTAAAAATTTCTATTTTTTAATTATTAAACATAGATTTAACATTTTTCTTTTGTTGAGTAGGGCAACACAGGTTACAGAAATGTAAAAGCTAAATATACTTCTGTTTTAGAAATTCAAATCCTGTCCTTTTTCAATAAAAAGTGAGGGTTTTAAAAATGTTTAAGCATTTGAAAAGTTAATGCTAGGACATTTATATGAAGAGATATCAATAATAAAACCAACATATAGTCATAAAAGGTAATGACTAGTATATATAGAAAGATATACATGCTAAGGAAATTCAAAAAATATTTATAATTAACTATGAAATATTATAAGCAAAATTATTTTGTATTTGCATTATTGTAATAATGAAATAAGTGATTTTCTTCCACTTGTTACTTATTTAACAACCTTGTAACGTATATGTGCTTCATTAAAATTTTAGTTTTTCATTTAATTTATTATTTTAAACAAATTTAAAGTAAAGATACGTCATCAGTTTTCAGTTCTTATTGAGATTTCTCTACTTCTATTTCAGATATATATCACTACAAGGCCTCTACCTCACCTCACTTTGTTCCTATTTTTGTTTACTACTTCTCAATTGGCAAAACTAACATATGAAAAAAGTATTGGTAAGATTTTTTTTTTTTACTTCTTATGAAAGGTTAATGCATTTTACATTGGCATAGTTGGCACTATAATGCAGTTACAACATGTGTTTTTTACTAAGGTTATCTATGATTTTTTTTATATTTGTCTTATTGTTTACTTTGCCATCTTTTATTGGCACAATAAAAGATATAGGTTAGATAAGATAGGTTAGGTAAGATATAGGTTATAAATAATTGTGCTGGTTATAAGTAAATAAATATGCATAATTTATAAAATAGGCATACTGCATTATTAATGTATTTTCTGAATTATATACATGAAAGGTAATAAGGGTGAAAAAGAATTTTTGTGCTTCATTTTAAATTTGTTTAAAAAAATGTTGTTGTTCTCGTGTCCATGAATAAATGCAGTAGATATCACTAAATTCCATTGAAAGTCTTGATCACTGCCTCTGCTATTCTAGGAGCATCAGGGCTGTACTGGATTTCCCGCAAAGAGTCCCTCAGAGGGACCATTCCCAGTTTTAGTAACTTTGTTGCGACGGTTGATCATTCCAAGATGTGATTGGGCATGAGTTGAAGATCTGGGCAGTGTTTGCATTGAACATATGATCTTGTCTTGTCTGGGTGAGTCTTCATGCCCTTAAGGTGTTCAGTTCTCAATCTGGCAATTGTGGATGTTATAATTCGGGGACAGTCAAATTCCGTAACTAGAGGTTTTTTAAAAGTGTGATTCATAATTCTATGTTTGGCTACTGCGTTAGCATCGTCAAGTGGTGCACTTGTCGGTGGTGCACTTATGATCGATGTCTAGCTTCTGTGGCGAGGCTATATCTGCACATTCATTACCCTCAATGTTGACATGTGTAGGTATTCATTGCAGAATAAAGGATTTTCTTTTGCTGTGCAGCTGTTCTAGAAGGGTAATAATATCACAGGAGATGTTGGTCTCTCCGTTTCTTATGGCTTCTATAGCTGATTTAGAATCTGAGAAGATTACTAATCCTTCTGTAGAATAATAACATGTGGGTCTTGTTGGTATAATATAAGAGCCTCTCTAATCGCCGTGAGTTCACTTGTGAAGTTTGAGGCGATTATGCCTGTGTTAATTTTGTGTTTGTAGTTATTACCATCTGGGAGGAGGAGGATTCGGCACCTCCATTGCTGAGGGATCTGTCTGAGGAACCATCGGTGTAGGCAATTGCAAAGTTATCTTGAGAGAGAATTTCTATCGTTTCAAGTCCTTCTTGTCTGAGAGTTGCAGGGTCTTTGGTGGGTTTTTTGAAATGAGGGGCTCCTGAAGGAACTCCAAGGAGGAATGTTCCAAATTGAGTTCTTTTCTGATTTCACTGTCAAGTTGGAGAGTCTAAGATCTTTTGAGCCTTGTAGAATGCTTCCATTTATCAAAAACTCTTCTAGAGATATGGCCCAAATTATATGAGTGTAGTTTATTAGTGAACTTGATAGTGGCAAGGTTGTGCCTGCTTTCTAGCGGAGGCAGGCCGCATTCTTGTTCGGCCTTTTCATTATTGGTTGATGACACTGCTCCAATAATAATTTTGGCAGCTCTGTGTTGTACAGAATGTTAAAAAAAATGATTAAAGAATATAAACTTTTGACACATTGATTGTCCACTATGGGATAACTCTTATGTTGTGTTATTGCCTACGATACCAACTACAAGTTATCTTGTTATATTTGCCGAGCTACAATGAAATTCATTGTATATCAATGTAAGCATGAGTATTGTATTGTTTGTATAGTAAATAATTTTTAAGTATTAAGGTTTTAAACAAGAACCTGAAAAATACTGTGGCGTTCATTGCATTATGATAGAGGAGAAAAATACGCTACATTATTTTCATTTAAATGTTTGTTTTAAGATCTTTCAATTTTTCTCTGGATATAGGATATAAAAATGATATATTCATTGTTTTTTTTATGAGAAAAACTTAATTTCAATCTTATTTTGATTATTAATAAGTTATATAATGCATATATTTTTTCATTAATTTAATTGTTTTAAATTGAATTAGAAAATATAGATATTCATCTTTTACTGGTGTGAAAACTCTGAAAAAGAATTTAAATGTGATCTAAATTTCTATAGTTCTGGTCTCTTGCAAGTTAAATTAAAAAATTTTAGGTGTTGGCATCTACATTCAGTATTTTTATAGAATTAAAATCAACTTGATCTTTCAAAAGCATTTGATGAAATCTCTTTTTGATTAACTTAATAAAAATATATTTCTTCCTTTCATGAAGAAATAAGGATAATCAATGCAAAAATTTCATAGTTTAATATAGAAAAAAATATGTATAAATATTGTATCAATAACATCACACAAAATTGTCAGTTTTGACTGGATATGAGCAAATTTTATGTTTCACTATGCATCATTTGTCTGTGAATTTTAAAAAAAAATGCCATATTCTTAATAAAATATATATAATAGATTATGTGTTTAATCTTGTTTTCTAATTAATGTAAATACAAAAAATATCTGATATAAACTTATAATAATCAAAAACTAAATTTCATTCATAATTTATAGCTTCTTTGATACATATATATCTATAAAAGTTTTTGATATCGTTTTATTAAAATTATTTTATTTTAATAACAAATAAATGATTAAATAGAATAAAGTATCTTGAATCTCTCTCGCTTTTTCTATTGTAAAATTATCTCTTGATTATATTATCTTTGTAGATGCACTTATTAGTCGAAAAATTACTGATGGAATTGATGGATTACCTTTCTTGATTGGAAGTTTAACATTTTTACATCAATTTCATCAGGAACACAAAAATAGTTTTTTGACATTTATGGGTCAGTATGCACGATCTGTTATGGATACTTTAAAGTAAGTAGATTTTTTTGTTTAAACTATTGCATTATTTTTAGTGATGAATTATTAAATTACATTTGTAATTATGTTTTAAAAATTCAAGATCCAAGGCTGGTGTTTTAATTCTTCCGTTTTGTTTCAAATATGCGTCACTTAAATAAGTTGATATTTTTTTTTAATTCAGGAAACTATACTTTGATTCATTGAGCATGAACTACTGTGCATTAATCTATTTAATTTTTAATACATAATGGGAATTTTTCTTTTAAATACCGTATTTTCCTGTATATAATCCGCAGCGGCGTATTATTCGCAAAACCTTTTTTTCGAGTAAAAAAAACATTGTATAATCCGCGGCAGTTTTTAGGCTGAATAATCCAAAATATAAACTGCCGGTAATGAATGTCATAAAGACAAAAAATACACAATATAATTAAAAATAGAAGTAAGAAATTGTACAGGAAAAAAATTTATTACGAAATGTCTTTTCAAATATGTATGATAATATTTTTTACGATAATCTCAATAAAACAAAAAAATTCTTTGCTACTGCCATCTATGTTTTGAGTTGTTAAACAAAACATTCCATGTGGAAAAAATCTTTTTTTTTTAATTTAGCAAGTTAACAGCAAAAATTTAGTCGAGACTGCTTCCCCACTGTCTCTTTCTTTTAAAATCCTTTTATTTATTTCTTCCTCTAATTCTGGCCAGTGAGGTTTACCAAAATAATCGGCACTTTAACGTCAATCACAATTTTCGAAGTTTGTCTTGTTTTTTCTCCACAAACGAATATTCAATTCGTCAATGTTGAAAAACCTTGCAGCTTCCCGATTTTGGTAGCCTTTTAAGTTTGTAGTGTAACTTAACACTTTCGCTTCAACTTGATGAAAATTTTCGAAGGACTTAATAGCTCTAGTCAAGAGAAAATTGGAAATGGCGCCAGCGACTAATAACTATTTTTTCCTTCCGAGGAATCGAATTCGTTTTTGAATGTAATTGGACAAAAACTAGTTATAGCTGAAGTACGTCATCCGAGTCATGAAAGCGCCATCTGTTATTTATTTTATAAAACATAAACGACATTTCTTCCAAAACTTTATTGTTCGCTTTTCTCAGATAATCCGCGGCGGCGTATAATACGCACAACGAAATTTGAAACTTTTTTAACACATAATCCGCGGATTATATACAGGAAAATACCATTTTTCAATTTTTATGTGTTAAAAATTATTTTTGTAAAAAAAAAAAAAATCATTGTGAAGTTTATATTTATTTTTCCATGTATATTATTTTTAAATATTTGTGGAAAAATATTAAATTTTCTTCATATAAATCTTTGTGTGAATTCTGTTTTTATATTTTTTTGGAATAGACTTCCATAAAATTACAAGAAGTGGAATTTTCAATTAAAAATCCTATATTTGACATCATTAGACAAAGTTTTAAGTCGATATTTTAAACTTAATGTTTCCTTACATTTTTGTAGTAGAGAAATTGTTTTTAACTTTGGGGACAAATATTTTTCTATGTGTACATTGTAATTCCCATGTTCTACTACATTTCAGTTTTATTTCCCACATATTTGTGTAATAAATCTTTATATTTTGCTACTGATTATTTCGATTTTGTCTTACTCCATTGACAAACATTGTTTTCTAAAAGTAAATTCTTTTAATCCATTGATTGGGAAATTCTCTTTTTTTACTTTTTATTGTTTAGTTCTGTCACATCATATAATTGTGTAATACCACAAAAGTTATTTTCTTTTTATTAAATTTGCATTGAATGATTTTATTAAATTTTTAAAGATAATAAAAACTGCAAACTTTTTTCTTTCTGTGAGTGTTCACACTCTCACATACAAAAGTATAAGTTTTATGAGTGAAATTATTTTGAAACACTCTACATATTTGTTTTTGAATTAAACTATTTTGGAAAGGAAATTCAGGAATTTAAATTGTATATATTCATGACAGCCATGAATACTTAAAATACTTTTTATATTGAATATTTTTCCACTGAATATATATTTGTTCTTTCTATAATGTGATAAATTTTTCTAATATTTTTATTGAAACACATTAAAATTTTTTTTTAATTTTACAATAAGTGTGACATAATTTTAAATAATGTTTTCATTATATGAAAATTGTATTTGTTTCTTTTAATAGAGAAAGTAGTAAAAATGATATACCTGGCGAGATGATTAATTCATGTGTATATCTAGAAGAATTTGCCAAATATGGACAATTACCTAGAAAGGTTGGTGCAATCAAGCTCATTTTATAAATTTTAATTCCCTTGACAAATATTTTAAACATATTTTAACTATTATTTACTATCATACTTTCATATAAATTATTTAAAATTTTAAAAAAATATATAATGATTTTAAATGTTTTAAAATTGAAAATTACTTCAATCATTTTACTTTTAAAGGTAATTTTGAGCTTTGAAAACTATTCAACTCTAAATATTTTTCTTTTGTAAAACTTTATGACAGGATTAGAGGCAGTCACTTGCAACTAATACTCAGAATGAAACATATATTTTAAAGAGATTAGGTTCCTGTTAAAATATTCAACTGGCTTGTAAAATCACACATTATAGGTACCTTTTTGTAAAACATTTAAAAAGCTAAAATAAAGAAACCATAATATTATTGAAGCTAATATTAATGTATGTCAGTTAAATAGTTGGTATTAGAAAATTATAAACAATTTAGATTTTTTTCTGTGATTTTATTTTTATTTTCTTGATTTAAGATGTGTGATGATTTGTTTCTTACAGGCTATTACAAATCACATTCCAGACCTGATTATCGATGAAGCCAGAGGACAAGCAAGTTAATAACTGCTTATTTAAATATACATGGATGATTGAACTGAATTTTATAAATATAATTATTTAATGCTATTTTTTGTTATAAGATGTAATAAATTTTGTTAAAAAAGTTAACTTGTGCCCAATATGTTTAGTGCTGCTATCAAACAAATTATTGTAAATGCCTCTTAATTTTTTGTCACATATGATTCTATGAAAAACAAAAATTATTCAGCATTTTTTTATTTGATGTGGGAATTAGAGCATAAGTTCAAGATTTTCCTACAAATCAATGTGCCTTATTTGTGACTCCATTTTCAATCAACATACATGTTCTAAATAAGTGCATAAAACTGTAACCTGACATTAAGTGTAACAAAAATTTTTTACCTTATTTCTTAATTGAGCTTTTTCTTTCTAATGAGGCTGCACATTGGTGTTTTAACCTTTGCAGACTTAGTACATTCCCCAGGAGCTGGTATCACTTTTTAGCACAGCACCATATAGGCCAATTACCGCAAAGTAATTTTGACATCCAGTTTCCTCCCCAGAGGGAGTCACAGAACTTTTATAAAACATCTTATCTGAGAAAAAAAATACTCTTATTTTAAATCATGTCTTAACTGGAGAATTGCTAATTGGAAGCATGGATCAATTATGAGTGTTATATGTAGAACTATAACATCTGAAAAAAGTCAATTATAATTTACAGTCACACTGTCATGAGGAAAAAATGCAGATCCGTATGTGCCTGCAGCAATTTATCGAGTGTAACAGTGATTATTGATATTTCTCCCTAATTTAGTAAATGAAAAAGTGTTTGGTTATTAAAAAAATATTTATTTACTAGGATTTCTTTTTGGATCTTTTGGAAATAACACAATTTAGGAAATATTGATAGAGAAAATTTCCCTAAATTAAACCATTGTCTAATACTCTTTCTCCTTTGTTTGAAAAAAGAGCATGACTTGATGAATCTCATACGAAAAGCTCAAAACTTTTTTAAAAATGATTTTTCACAATGAAAAGTAGATGGCTATTTTTTGTGGAGATATAATGAGTTAAACTGCTTAATTTTTATACCTGCACTCCCAAGACATTGAAAAGATAGTACATAAAAAATTAAATTATTAATTTATAAATGTAGGGGTGTCTAGGGGTAAGTAATGTTCGGGATCTTGATATTTCAAAGAAATAAGCAGATTAGAATGAAATTACTGTTTAATGAAACATTAGATTATTTACAATTAAAACTTGACGAGTTATGTCACGGAGCATACTCTCAATTGTCCCTAAGCCTATTGGCCTCCACATTGACCGAAAAACATGGCTTCTCGCCTGTAAAACCAGAGTCTCTTCTCTCGTTCCGCATCGCAATCGTTTTCCCCTAAAACCCGTCGTTCCGGGGGGATACATATATTCGCTGGTAGCACCATCTATTGGTGAGGTTGTAACCTCACTGATCGGAGAATATATTTAATTCTCTAATACTTTAAATCCTACATAAATATTAGTAATTCATTAAAATACTTATTGGCTGTCAAGGAATGTACTGCAATGACAGAACTGAAGAAAAGTTTGTCTTGAATTATCACCTAAAAAGTCCAAATAGATTCCATCATAAAAACTAGTTAAGACAAAGCAAGTGAATAAATGATGATTGTGAATCAAGCAATGTATATAAAACATTATAAAAAAAGGTTTTATTTTTCAAATTATGAAATTAAAATAATTTATTTCTGAACTTGCCAGGTTTTTTAAAAACTTGGCTGCTAGTTTAAAAGAATTAAACACACATCTTCATGATGTAAACAATGTTTAATTATTTTGCATTTTTAAATGAATTGGAATCTGATTTTTTCAGATTAAAATAAGGAATTACACTTAATTCTGTTTTTAAACAGTAGATATGGGTTAAAGCATGGAAAAACATATTAGTTCCAGTTCTAAGAAATTGACAAAAATACAATAAATCATGAGCTTCCATGTTAGGATATTAAACATTTTATTTCATAGATTGTATATGTGTCATACAAAATATACTTTATTCATGTTAAAGGAAAACCGTTTGTTTAAATAACTTTTTTGTCCTCATTTGTAATTTGAGTTTCAATCCAAGTTTATTCAATGTCGATGCAACATATACATCTTTGATGAGTTTGCAATTATATATATAACTTGGTTAATTGATCGGCTGGTGGACAGTCTTCATGAATTATAGTCGATATAGCATCATGAAAGGTCTGTTCCTCTGAGCATGTGCTTTCTCTCTTTAAAGAGTAACATTAACACAGCTAGAGATGTCTGGTCTGTCCAAGCCATTTGTTCACTAATTAGCTGGAGGTTTGAGCACCAATTTAATATCTCCTTGCAATGTTATTGTTCTTAGTTTTCCGATTCTTTCATGTACCGTAATTGTTGCGTTTAGTATCATGTGTGATCTTGACATTTTTAAAGTAAACACATCTCTATATTGAGGTTATAAAATTCAGGTTATTTTTACATATGGAAATGAGGAATGTAATGCAATGTAGCAGTTATAAAAAATAAAGGGAAGTTTTCTTAAAATTGGGGTTGATTGTGTTAAAAAAAATGTCCACTTCATGTAAAAACAGAATCAGATGTATATTCTAAGTACAATGGCAAATGTTGCAAATAAAAAAAAGCAAACTTGTCTTTCCATTTGATAAAATTTTAAACTTTTAGTATATCTGCAATTTATTTTTAGTACACATATTCTATAACTTTTAAGCTACATTTTGACATTCAACATTTGACAATAAGAACAATTGTAAAATTTACTGATTAATCATTGTCTATATCTTTTTCCAAAGAAAAACAACCCTTTTCTCAGAAACATGCTTTCTTTATGGTCTTGTTGGTGTTTGGAAGTATTTATGTTTATGAGTAACCATTCTTACGGACAAGTCACATAAAGATCAAAATATCAAATAGTCACAAGAAAACTCCCCTGCAAGTACTTTTATAATAAATATATGAAATCATCAGTATTTCCAAAACAATGCTAAATATCTCATTAACTTGTCATGTTTTTCATGAAGTATTAAAGTTTAAATTACTTAGAATATATAGTTAACATATATATGTTTTATTTTTTGATTATTGTTAAAATTAGTCTATTTTCAAGTGACCCAAAGAACCTAAAAAAATTCAACATTCTTCATACTTACTTACACTAGGAAAAAAAACAAATATTTTATTTTCAATTGATGAACGAATCTGAATTGGTTTTTTTTATATACTATGTTAAGATTAGATTCAGATAGGTCTTATGTCATAATTCTATTAGATCATCAGGTAAAATTCAGTCTTACAGTTGCAACTCTTACTAGTCAAACAGATGATAAAGTAAATGTAACTTTATTAGCAAAGGTTATATTTTTTAATTTAAAAAACTTCAGTTTTATCAGTTACCATATGATATATTAGCATTTTGATTCATAATTATGTGTGGCTATTAAATCAAAAAAAATTTATGTATAGGGTTTAGAAATTGTAATTAATCTTTATTTTTAGATAATGTGATTTATCACTTAAATATTACTGATTAAACTACTGTCACCTGATATTCAACTATTGATCTTTGACAAAGTGGGAAAAAATCCATTACAGTCAAACCTCTATATTGCAAACTTTTTTCCTGGAAACAAGAACATTTCACGATTTTATTCGTAAAATAATCTCCCAATAGTGAAGTGCATTTTTTAAAAAAAATTAATTTTTTTCTCTTGCGATTCAATTTTCTTCTGTTTTTAAAGTATTTCTGGGCATTTCATTATTTTAACACATTTTACGGTAATCATAAATCTTTAACTGGTTTTATTAGGTAAGGAATTTTTAAATTACATAGATAAAATATGAGGCTTACGAACTGGTATAAAAATTAATAATTAAACAATACCTGCATCATACATGGATATACTTTTCATATCACACAAATAATAAAAAGTATAAGCTTAAACCAATGAAGCATAGAAACATTTAAGCTTTCAAACAATTTTATACCAAGGGTCGGCAGCCTGAGGTATACGGAACAATTCTCAGTGGCACTCTGCCCTACTGTACAAATTTGTCAATTTTTGAGTAGATGGAAATTGATAAATTTGTAATGGATTAATTATTTGACAAACATCTTCAGAATTATGGATATTTAGGGATTTAAGAAAGAATCCGAGCAATAACTCTTAAAGATAAATTTATAGCTATTTTGTAAATTATCGAATCATTACTGGAGATAATTGTTTGAAGAGATGAAATTGCATGTACTCTGCTTTCCACTTTTGGATCTACAGATCAAGGTAAGAAATTTTTCTACATGAAAAACATTTCGAGTTCGCAAAGAAATTGTTTAACAACTGAATACTTAGAATAATGTCAAATTGAAAGTCACAAATTATACCTGATTTTGTAATATGAAAGTACAGTGGTGCAACCAGTGGGTTTATATTAAAATTTTTATTTAACTGTAATGATGGGAAATATATCTTATGCTGTCTATTTCTTATTTTAATAAATGTTTAGAAATACTTGTGTACAATTTTAATTTTTTTTATTTTTGATGAGTAAATATTAATTCAGCTACATGAGGGCTTTTGGTGATGGACCTCGCAATTTTGAACCATGGTTAAGTGAAACAGGAGAACATTTGAGCTTCAACAGATTTAACGTCCATCTCCCTTCCCCCTATATGGTGGGTCTACAGCGGTACTAAACTCAAACTCATGATATGCCAGTCACAAGTCCATTACCTTGACCGCTAGACTACCGCTGACTTTTATTTCTGTTGAAGAAATAGTTATATATTTTACACTATTTATTTTTAGGTTAAGAAATACCTTTAAATAATCCAAAACTAAGATAAAATAAAACTGTAAACCTCTCTAAATTATTTACCTCTATTCTTTAACTCTGCATACATTACTGTGGGAAAGGAATTGATGTCCTACTGTGTGGAACACTGAATTATATTGGTGCTGACTCCTATTTTACACTATAGATTCAGGTTCATTTCAGTTCAGGTTTTGTGGGATATGGAGCAACAAAGGCTATATGATCCCTTTTCCAAGGGAAAAAAAAGAGCCAGTCTCCAAAATCTGTAATTTAAGTCACAACCAGAAAAAATTGGTATTGTTAGTTCTATTAATGAACAGCGCCCTCTAGCGGCTTGTAAAGAAAAACGTCAGTGTAAGTGTAACACTCACAGGGAGAGAAATATTTTAAACCCGAGTGGTTGTGTACGGAGTAGAGAGAAAGATTAAAAATATTACAGTCCACTGCGTGTGTTTACTGTGTGTGTGTGTTGAGTCAATTCATGGTCCACCTCACCGGAGGAAAACGACCTTATGGATATGAGAATTTGTGAAACCGTGGATTATCAAAATTCACAGTGAAAAAAAAATATATAAGTGATTGCCAAAGTGTGAATAGAGTAGCGAGCAGCGTGAAACAGCGATCTGAGGAGGTAGGTGCAATTAATTGATCCTTCTATTAGTGTCCTTAATTCATAAATATGTCTTTAAATAAATTAGGGAAAGATGAGTTAAAAATCGTTGCGGAAGAGTTAAATTTAACTGTACCAGAAGGAGCAAAATCGCTGGCTTAAAAAAACTTAATTGTAAATAGTGACGTTTACAAAAAATGATAAAGAGTTAGTTCAATCTGCAATCGATTATGCTTTGGCGGAAATTAAAAATAAGAGATTGATAGTGAAATTAAGTTAGAATTTGAACGAATTAAATTAGCGCAATTGCAAAAACAATTAGAGCTTGCAAATATCCAGAAGAATTTACCTCAAAATTCCGATATTCGAAATCCGAGTGTTTTTGAAACTGCCGACAATAATAATGTTGAGACTTTGTTAAAGTCCGTGAAAACATTTTATTTTAACAATACCCGTACCTTCAAGAGTGGAGTCATATAATTTATTTTTCCAGTCGCTTGAAAAAGCATTCAAAATAAAAGAGGTTCCCGAACAATTTAAATGCGAAATTCATAAAAGTTGAAAACTTTTTAAATATTCTAGGTGAGAGAGTTAATAATTTACTTGTTCATGTTTCCGAAGAAGAGTTAAATAATTATAGTAAGCTTAAAGATTTAGTATTAAAAGTATTTTCTCCCACACCACAAGAATGCTATAATAGATTTCAGAAAGCGCAAAAATTAAGTTCAGAGAGTTATGTGCAATTTGCATCACGATTATGCGCGACATTTGAATATTATTGTCAGCTGCGCAATGTGAATGATTTTAAATCATTGTGTGAGTTAATTGTATCGGATAAAATAATGAACACACTCGACAGAGAATTAATGTCTTACATGAATATAAAACAGGAGAGAAATATTTTAAACCACAAGAGTTAGGGCGTGAGTGTGATATATATTTGTCATCGAAAGGCAAAATTAAGAATGAGATATTTTCTAATCCCTTTGTGAAAATTCCAAGCGTTTTAATTATAATAAACAAAACAAATTTAATGCTAAAATACCGCGAGATGCATCGAATGTATTTTTTTTTTCCGAGTTAAAAATGATAAATGTGTATTGTGTAAAAATAATCATGCTTTACAATTTTGCCCACAATTTAAAATGTTTTCCGTAAACGAAAGAGTAGAATTTGTTAAAAATAATAGACTTTGTTTTAATTGTTTTTCACCTCAATGCAGCGTTAGTAGATGTAGATCAAAAAATTGTTTCTGCTCGAAACCGCATAACAAACTATTACATTACCCCAGAGAAAGGAGAGGGAATTCCTTCTTCCCCCTTCAGACGATGACAGACGATAACCAGGAACCCCGGTTCGCCTTTAGTGTAAATGCCGAAACTTTCGTTCCGAAAGACGAAACACAGATCGTGGCAACGGCGTGTTTTAAAAACAAATGCCTTTTGAGTACTGCTTTAATTCTAGTGAAAGATAAATATTCAGAATGGCAGACATTTAGAGCCTTGTTAGACTCGGGAAGTGAAACTTGTCTAATTTCGAATGAGTGCGCGAATAAATTACGACTTAAGACCGAAAGAATAAATACATTAATCTCGTGTTTAAATGATGCTTCTATGGTAGTAAATGGGTGTGTTAAAGTGGCGATTTCTAATCAAAATAAATCTTTCGAAAGGGAATTGATATGCTCGTAGTTAAAAAAATCACTGATTTTATTCTGCAGAAAGCGTTAGAAATAAATTCTGATTTTTATAAATTTGTGGAATTAGCGGATTCTAAATTTAATGTTCCCGGCAAAATTGATTTATTATTAGGTGCAAATATATTTTATGAGTTATTGAAACCGGAAAGAATTAAAATAAAAGATTCGCAATTACTGTTAGTCAACAGCGTATTTGGTTATATAGTAACGGGTAATTTAGATTCAATAAATGAAACTAAGGTTCACTGCGGTTTGATTCGTGATGAGGATTTGAATAAAACTTTAGAAAAATTTTGGAAATTAGAGGAGATTGAGGAACCGATAGTTAAAAATAAAGAAAGGCTAATTTGTGAGGAACATTACGCGAATACTCATTTTAGAACTAAAGAAGGTAAATATGTAGTATCTATGCCCTTAAAAAAGGAATCCTCGTGTTTGGGTAATTCGAAAGACATAGCCCTCAAACGACTTGGATCGCTTAGCTAGAGATAAAAATTATTTAAATTTATATCGTGAATTTTTAAGAGATTATGAAAGACTGGGTCACATGAAGGAAGTGACTAACGAAACTGATCCAGATATAACATATTACGCTACCCATCATGGAATTTATCGTCCAGAAAAGTCCACAACAAAACTTAGAGTTGTCTTTAACTGTTCTTCGTTAACTGATAATGGAATATCTTTAAATGACATTCAATATAATGGAGGAGTGATACAAGAGGACTTATATGCGCAAATGCTCAGGTTCAGAACTTACACGTATGCATTTACAGCCGACATTAAAATGATGTATCGAACTATATTAATTAACCCTAAACAGCGTAATTTGCAGAGAATCGTTTGGTGTGAAAGTGAACATGAATCACCCAAAATTTACGAACTTTCAACTGTTACCTATGGCACTGTAAGTGCTCCCTACTTAGCACAGAGAACTTTAACCCAATTGTCGATGGATGAAGAGGCTAACTTCCCTATAGCAGCTTCCGTTTTACGGAACAACTTGTACATGGACGATGTCCTTTGTGGTGCTGCAACGTTAGAGGAGGCAATTGTTCTCAGACAACAATTAAAAGGAATTTTGAAAAGTGCTGGAATGGAGTTGCATAAACTTTGCGCCAATCACGAGAAATTGTGACCGGATCCCGAACAGAATTACAATTTTGCAACTTTAACAGAGACGAAAACGTTAGGAGTGTCGTGGAAACCGAACCTAGATTGCCTTTTGACTAAAGTGAAAGTCTGTTTGGACAGTTCTTATACTAAAAGAGACGTCTTGTCTACTATTGCCAAGATCTTTGATCCTGTTGGACTGATGGCACCAGTAATTTCCAAAGCAAAGATTTTCCTCCAGCGTTTGTGGAGAAGCAAATTGGAATGGAATGACCTTCTGCCAGCTGAAGAATATCGAGAATGGCAACAATTCCTAGTATCCTTAGAGAATATCAACAATATAGAGATACCAAGGCGTATTCTTGTCGCTTTTCCAGAAGTTATTGAGATCCATGGCTTTGCTGATGCCTCAGAGCGGTGCTATGGTGCAGCAGTTTACTGCAAATCTAAAAATTTGAAGAGTGAAACTTTAGTTCGGTTAATCACAAGCAAATCGAGAGTAGCGCCTATTAAAAGCCTGACAATTCCCAGACTTGAATTGTGTGCTGCAGTGCTATTGGCAAAACTGGTGAAAAGAGTTGTAGCGGCTTTACAACTAGAAACTGCTGAAGTATATCTTTGGTCGGATTCGATGATCGTCTTGGCGTGGCTTCGAAAGGAACCGATGGACTTAAAGACCTTTGTTCAAAATAGGGTTGCCAAGATACAAGAACTCTATCCTAATCAGTTATGGAGACACGTACCATCTGATCAAAATCCCGCAGACTTAGTCTCCCGAGGAGTCGATCCTGAGAAACTTTTGCAACAAAACTTATGGTTTAATGGACCATTTCTTTCAGGTGATGACTATCTAAATCGAACTATAAACTGTAGAGAGAAGCTAGATGAATATAATTCAGAACTGAAAAACTGTGTTAATGAACAAATTGAAAACTTTCAATCGGTGCTTAATATTCATGTTAATGATTTTTTAAACGATCTTCTTAATCTAAGCAATAATTATATAACTATTTTACGTGTATTAAGTTTTATTTTCAGGTTCGTGGAAAATTTAAAGGGAATAAATAAAGTGGCTGGTCCACTCACAACAAAAGAACTTCAGAAAGCTGAGACATACCTGGTAAAAAAGGTACAAGAGCAAGAATTTTCCAGTGATATTAACCATCTTAAAAGTAAGGGAAGTGTGCTACCAAACAGTAAGTTAAAGACATTGAATCCCTTTTTAGATGACAACGGTGTCTTAAGAGTAGGAGGACGATTGTGTAACTTAGAGTTAAGTTTCGATAAAAAAGCACCAGATAATTTTACCAAAAAATAATAGATTAACTTTAATAATAATAGAATATTTTCATAAGAAATATTTACATGTGGCAACTGTATCGTTACTGAATCATATTCGGGAAAAATTTTGGCCGTTGAATGGTAGGTCAATGTGCAGAAAAATTGTATATAAATGTATTGTATGTTTTAAAGCGAAACCAATTGTGTCAACTCAAATTATGGGTAATTTGCCAAAAGAGAGACTTATTACTGATTATCCATTTAATTGTTCAGGAGTAGATTTCTGTGGTCCTTTTTTCATTAAAAATAAAGGACAACGTAAAAGAAATTTGTTTAAAGTGTATATTTGTATTTTTGTGTGTTTTGTGTTTAAAGCGGTACATATTGAGTTAGTATCAGATTTAACATCGCAAGCATTCATTGCCACGTTGAAAAGGTTTATGGCTCGAAGAGGCAAATGTGCAAAACTGTTTTCGGACAATGGTAAAAATTTCGTCGGAGCTAGCAATGAAATTAAAAACTCCTTGAAATAGTCAGAAAACCAGACGAAAAATTAGCTAATTACTTAGCAGCAGAAGGAATAGAGTGGAAATTTATTCCTGCGAGGTCGCCCAATTTTGGAGGTCTTTGGGAAGCGGCCATAAAGTCATGTAAATATCACTTAAAAAGAGTTGTGAATGGAATTAATTTAACGTACGAGGAACTACTTACGGTCACTGTACAAATTGAGGGAATTTTAAATTCTCGACCGCTTTGCCCCCTATCAAACAATGATGATGATTTCCAAGTGCTTACACCAGCTCATTTTTTAATTAATAGGTCTTTAAATTCGCTAGAAGAGCCTAATTTGACAAAATGTAAAGAGAGTAATCTCAAAAAGTGGCATAAAATAACTAAGATAATTCAATTAATGTGGAAATTTTGGAGTCGTAATTACTTGAATCAATTACAACAGAGAGGAAAATGGATGTTTGAGAAGAATAACGTTAAAATTGGAGACTTGGTTTTAATAATTGAAGAAAATTTACCAACATATAAATGGGCATTAGGTAGAATCGTAGAATTGTATTATGGCGAAGATAAAAAAGTGCGTGTAGTGAAAATTAAAACTCAGTATAGTACATGTAAAAGAGCCATATCAAAAATTTGTGTTTTACCAATGGAAGATCCTTAAATATAATTTGAATTTTTCATTTAGTGTACCATTGGTGGTGTGTAAATTTACTCATTGTTAGTAAAGTGATTTTGTATTTGTATAAAAAAAAAAATATTGTTATTTGTGAAATCTTGAATTTATATAATGATTTATGTAATTGTATTTTTTGAGAATTGTCAAGTGTTGAATGTGTGTGAAGTGTTCTAATGTAACCAATATGAATGTTAATTTAGTAACAATGATTGCATGGTTAAACCAGTGCAATGTGGGGCGGTATGTTAGTTCTATTAATGAACAGTGCCCTCTAGCGGCTTGTAAAGAAAAACGTCAGTGTAAGTGTAACACTCACTCCGAGTGGTTGTGTACGGAGTAGAGAGAAAGATTAAAAATATTACAGTCCACTGCGTGTGTTTACTGTGTGTGTGTGTTGAGTCAATTCAGGTATTAATGATTCAAAGTGATCTTAATTAAATCTAAAACAAAAATTTTCATATCTTAAATTTAATACATTCTACTACTGTAAAATCTGGCGTATAACGTCGACCTTTAACACCAAACATAAGATCGAAATTTACGGGAGCATGTTATACGACGGGTATAAAAATAATAGCTTTAAAAATAATAAAAGAGATATGCATACAAAAATTAGGCTTCTATATATACCAAAACACAATTTAAAAGAAATGACATTCCTTATGAACTTAAAAGGTTGTAGTACCAGAACTAAACTATTTTATCTAAAATTTTGCATAATATACTTTAAATAACTATGTTCAAAACAAAAGCACTGCATACGTACATTTCAGGTTCCTTTGTAAGAAAGGAGGTGCGCGTTATACTCCGAATGTATCTTAAAATTAAAAAACTGCAGCTTGAAAGTATAGGTGTGGGTTATACGCCGGATTTTACGATAATTCAACACATTTTCCTTTCCAAAATAGGGAGTTTAAAAAAACTGATAAATTAATGTTAAATAAGTGTTTTAAACAATAGATAAAAGTTTTATTCTGCTCCAAATAATTTTATTTCCAATTCTAAAAAAAATTGGGGGAAAAAAATTAATATAATTTCAAAAAATTACAAAAAAAGAACATGCCAAAATTTGTACACATTTGGATTTTCGCATGCTGCATTCCATGTCAACACCCTTGAATCCAAAATATTATACAATACCCTGTAATAGTTCATAACATATTTAACTTTGAAATTATTATAATATAACATATTACATTTCAGACTTACAGTAGCTGTATATCTTAACAATCTAACCATCATGTAAGGAATGAAAACAGTATATGAATTATTTGTCCTGAAGAAATATAGTTTCTAATCATCTCTAAATCTAATGATTGGAAAAATTACTTCTTAGATGCTAATAAACTAAATATGAATCAATTAACTTTTTTAATTTATAGTTCCATTTTAGTCATTATCATTAATACCAATTTTGTGCCTGGCTGCAATAAAATTGCAAAAGTTACCAAACGTAATTTTTTAAAAGCAATTGTGTGTTTGAAACTAATAAAAATTCTACATCATACTTGAATTATTAAAGAGTAAGTTAATTTAAAGAACATTTTAGGATTTATTTATCAATACAAAGCCTTTATTACATTTTTTCTTATAAATAATTTATGTACATTGATAACTATAAAAAAGACATTTTTTCCCTTAGTAATATTGGTGAAAACTTAAATAACTTTTTGATAATGGGGAAAAAAATATATTAAGACAAAAATGACATATTTTACACAAAATTTTTAGCTCGCATCAATTTGTTGGAAAAAAATGTACATTTATTTTTTAAATACAAACACGCTTCCCCCTTCAAAAGGTATCAATAAAATACTTTTATTAAAAAGAGACTATTTCAAAAAAAAAAAAGATGTGCAGCCCAATATACAAAACAATTCTATAGAAATGCATTACATGATATTTATGGAACAAATTGAAATACATATTTAAGAAGATGATAAGCCTTTTTACATAATGGGATGACATAATAGTATCAGTAAAGGTTTTATGTTTATGAATCACTTTTCCAAATCTTGATGGTTTTGTCATTTTCTAAAGCAGCTGATGCAATAATATTTTCAGTTGGATGGCAAGCAGTGCAAAGAACGACATCTAAAAGAGAAATTAATCATAAACCAAAAGCATACCTTAATTCTCTTCTTCAAAAGAATCTTTTAAACCAAAATATTTTTTTAAAATATATCATTTCAAGTTTTTTGCATGGAGATATGTGTAAAATACAGAATTTACATTATTTCAAAACACCATGGAAATTTGAGTTCATTCCATATATATTTTAAGGGGTAGCCCAACCTTCAAATCTCAATTTAGTATTACACATCTATTTTTATTCATTTATACTAAAGCCATCAAAAACAATATTTTAAATATTTTTTTCATATTTATAGTAATTTTTGTCCACAATCTAGAAAATTACAAGTAGAATATACATAGAATACATAAATGAAAACCATTTAATTTCAAATTTTGTTAACAAAAAGAATTGTTTTTACAATTTTTAAACCCTGCTGTTCTTAAGGGCTAAGATTCTGATTTGATTAAAATCAATATAAAAAATTATTAATTTCTACTTCATGTATTTTTTATATTCATTGATTTCTCACAAATATATACATTAAAAGATATGCATAAAGGAAAATTTTTCTTTCATATAAATATAGCATTCAGTGAAATTATATCAGTTTAATAATTTTACCTGTATGCCCTTCCAATTTTTGAACTATATCCTTAGTCTGCAAATTCCAGATATATACCATGTGATCTTCAGAACCAGAAACTATCCACTATAGTATTATAAATATTAAGAGAAAAAAATTATATAAAAAAATGCATGATATTCATTTAAAGGCATTTGCATAAAGACTTGTATTACAGAGTTAAGAAATGATATTAAATCTTCGTAATTATATGTACATATTTGATAATTCTTAAATCCTTTACCCTGTAAGTAACTTTAAGACAATTTTGTAAACTAATACAGAATATATCTTTTCTACTTTATTCTGACTACCAAGAGAATATGTGTATTTTATAAGTAAGACTATAAATTGATATAAAAATGCATATAAAAAGTGCCATTGTTCTAATTGTACCAAATTAGTTAAAAGAAACTTATAAAAAATAATTATAATATACCCCTCAGTTATAAAAATTGTAAGAGTATTTAAGAGGGAAAGATCAATTTATTTTATTATTAAAATATATTAAATTAAATAAACTTACTTTGCCGCCAGTGACTGAAAAGTTCGCAAAAATACAATATTTTTCATTTTTATGGCCTTGATATGTCTTCAAACACTACAAGATTGAACAGAAATATATATTTAATCTATAAAATTTAACTTAATGAATGCCTGATCTTAGTAATTGAAATTCTATACATGCATTTAAAAGAAAAAGAGTTCCAAAACAGAACACATTATAATAAAAAATATGTAACGGTGAACAAAAAAAAGCATTTTTAATACAGCAAAAACATGTAATTATAAATGGCATATTAATAAGTAATTTCAGCAGTAACAATTGATAACATATTATAAGTTCATGAAGTAAAAGTTTTTCAGAAACATTGCATTTCAAAACAAAACGGCTATCTGTGAAAAATTTAATTTTGAACCAAGGTCAAGAGCAAAAAACTGTGAGCGGCACCCCACGCTCCAAACTTGCACACAATACCAACTTTAAAGTTTGACAGATTTAATGTACATGAAGGGACTTTAGTACCACCAGAACTTCAACCCCAAAAAGAAAAAAACAAAACAAACTGCAGGTTTGTGACCTATTGTTACCTCAAGCTTATTAAAATTTTTGAGAGAAAGAACTTCCAACTAAAAAAGTTGCAGAATATTTAATGCATTTATAAATAATGGTACTTATGTATTATACTGTTGACCAATTTTGTCAAATGAAAAAAAAAAATGTCCCTAAATGTTACAATATGCATAGTGGAAAACTGTTCGATGCACATTCAAACATACTTTTGTTTGTGCATGCTCGAAAGTAATAACACTGTTTACATTTTGTCATATTGCTCTTCTTTGCTATGAAAAATGATTAGATATGGAACCTATTTTCAATGGTAGAGAACACAATGAAGTATTTCTAAAACCTATGGTACAGTATATAAGTAGTCAAAAAACTTTAGGGGGGTAGCAAAATGCAACACAAAAGCACCAGAAAACTGCAAGACAACAATTAAATTCATGTCCCACCATTCTCATAAAGACTTATTTGTTGTGGTTGGAAATGCAACTACAGTGTAAGGGCCATCTAAATAATGCAAGTTGTAACCAGATCTTTTGGTTATATCACTTAAATGCAGGACTTAATTCTCATCAATTTGTCAATGGGCTAATAAGTAAGAAGCATGTGCAGGAAGATTTTTTTACATGCATAAATGCGGAAACAACAACAGCATTTGGCAACATTTGTTTTGAAGAAATTGTTTGATGGTATAATACAAAAGCATCAAAATAACTCACAAATGCAAATCTTATTTTAGCCAATGAAGTTTCAGATTATAAATTGATAAATAAAATACTTTACTTTAGCTTTTTTTTTTCCTACGCCTTCCAAAACGGAAAAGTTATTCAATGATTATAATAGATATGACTAACAAAATATATCAAATATTTATGCTGTAAAATCCAGTGTATGTGCAACTAAACTTTCAAGCAGTATTTTTTTTAAATTTTTAGGTATATTTGCTGTATAATGTGCACCCCCTTTTTAATGAAGAACCCTAAAATTTACATGCGCAATGCTCTATGTTTCGAAGTCATTCATTCAAGGTATCCCAAGCTTTTGAAAAAATAGTATATTCTAGAATTACAAACCCTTAAGTTCATAAAGAATGTAATTTCTTTCAAATAAACAGTATTTTGATACTACGTAAAAATCTAATAGTTCTTATGCTCATCTCTCTTTTTTTTAAAGCTGTAATTTATTTACCCAGTGTATAATGTGTGCCAGTAAATTTTGAACCTATTTTTTTGTGTTAAAAGTGTGCGTTATATGCCAGATTTTTCGGTATACGAAAAAATCTACATCTTATTACGTCTACATAAAATAAATCAATAAAATATTTAATAAATGGTAAACATCCTTATTCCTAAAAACAACCACACAATTATATCTATATTTCCAAAATAATAACTCAAGCATACATAAATCTTACCTTTCCTTTACTATAATCCCAAAGCTTCAGAGTACTAGAAAAAGGATAAGAATTAATTCAATTTATTTAACAAAATATATATTACATCAATGAAAAAGTATGGATTGTAGTAAATTATAAAAAAAAAATGTAACTAATACAACTTTATTCTTTTTCATAATAGGGGACAAAAAGTTCTAAAATTTAGAATACAATATGATATTTATTAAATTTAAAATAAATATTTCTATTGTAAAATTCAAGAACTATAAAAATGATTGATAAAACTGACTATTACAATATACAATACAAATAAAATAAAAATTAATAGATCATTTAAATAAAGAATGAAAGTATGATGGAATACAAACTTTATATCAGAATTTAAAGTAGGTAAACAAAAGTAATACAAAATATAACACACCACTCCCAGGAGGAAAGAAAACAAAAATTGGCACAGTAATAATTCTGAGGAGACAAAAGAACCTGTATTACTTGCCCTAATTTAAAATTAAAAGTATATGCATTATGAATAATTTTATAACTAAGTAGTCTAAAAATATACAGCCATTACCTTGAAGCTAAGTATTGTCTGCATATAAAAATATATATAATATTCTTTTATACAACAAAATTCAAATAACAATGAGTAAAACACACCTTCCAGATGTTATTCATGCTTCTACACCTTTATTTAAGCATAATATGAAGGGGGAAATAAAATAATTGCAAAATTTTAAATCAACTATTTTTTCACTACCTTCAAAAAAACTAATTTATTTTCTAAATAATTTTAAAACATTTAATTTTAAATCTAGATAAAATATTTACTTTTCAGAGTACTACATGCATATTACAATCAAATTTTAATTAAAAATATCAGAACTTACTTGTCCAAAGTGGCAGCCAAAATATATTTCCCATTAGGTGAGAATTTTACAAATGAAACTGGAGGATTGTCATCATCTATTAAAAAACATGATCAAGATTTGAATATAAATAAAACTACACAATTTTATTATGTATATACAATAATTTAATGATTATCTAATTATTTTGAAGAATTTGTCACTTTCATAAGAGAAAAATGCTTTGCAATAATCTATTTTTTTCAACAAAAATATTGTGGTAAAAATGTTCTAGCACTAAGACCATAATAAAATAAGAAACAGTGTTACTATTGTGTTTACTGGTATTGGATTATTTGTGCGTGTGCATCCATGTAATACAACTTTTTTACTTAAAATTCCAATTTTATATATTTTTCTTTAAATTATAATTTCGAATACCTTAGTTCAAAATGTGTCATTTCATCTTGGATTAAAGGATAAAAATCTATATTTTGACAGATTTATTCATGAGTCCTTGTTAAAAGGATTAGACTTTGAATTTTTGACTGATTTATTCACAATTAATTTCTAAAATAACTAATAATTCCCTTCATTTGAACACAAGATTATTTTCCCCATTAATTTTCCTTGTTGAAAAAGGATAGTTACCTCTCTTGATTGCTGGATAGAAGAGCAGACAGGATGCTGAATTCTGGATTCTGATTTTAAAATTACCAAAATAAATTACCTTGATCTGAGTATAATACAAGATATCATTTTCAGGGAAACAAGAATTAGAATCGCAGTTCACTGAGAGTAATACGTGAGATGGTACTTCATTCGACAAATATCTCATTTAATGTTACATAATTCTTTCAGTTTGAATTAGAACAGTCGAAGACCCATCAGTCATAAAACTTCCAACCTTATCAGTTTAAAACAGCCTATTAATGTTAATAAACAAAATAAAAAATTTTACTTAAAATTAATTTTTTTAACTACAGAAGTATACCATTATGAAAGAACAAAAATGAATTAATACTATTAACTGTAGGTAAAAACTAACAATATATTAAACATTAAAAATAACTATTTTTATACTATGTAAGAGAACTGAAACAATTTACTGATACAAGGATTCTCAACACATAACACTATTACTAATTTAATTGTAGTTTTAAAAAGTCTTAAATTATTTTAAAAAGTTAATATCTATGTAATTAATCTTTAATTTTAAGTAGTATAAATATGTAGTTTCTAACACTGCCATCCAATATTTGAACTATATATTAAATATTAATCATCAGCACCAAGAACAATATTAAACATTAAATAGTGTTTTATAAACATTTTAACATAAATTCCAATAACAGCAACTAAATTTTTAACTGAGAGTACTAAAATTTTACTCGATTGCATTTTTAAGTATGTCATGATTGCATTATGCCTAATAGTTAAAACAAAATTATGATTATGATTAATTAACAGAATTAAGATGTCAGAATTTGAAATTATTTTAAATTACTTGAATTTACATAGAATTTCTAACAAAATTATTTAAATTCAAAATAAAATATAAAAATGAAAATTAATGTAGTTTTAGACAGTTTAATGAAAATTTTAATTATGTAACAGTATATATATAAAGCAAATATATTAAGTACATAATTTCTTTAAAAAAGTTCCCTTCCCTCAATGTTTGGCTTTACCAATTTTACTTAGTATATACCAAAAGAAATTCTAGTAAAGAAAAAGCCCTAGATAAAAGAGTCCTAATAGATTTCCATTACTTAAAACATTTCAAAATTTGTTAACACCACATATACAAGAGAATCCGTCAGATAATTTCAATTAAGCAATGTCAAATTCTTTAAAAAATTATAAAAGTCATACCTATTAAAGTTTTGAGACATTGCCCAGATGATGTATCCCAAATTCGACTGTGGAAAAAAAGCAAAAAATTAAACACAGATGAAAATTATACTTAAAAAAAATACAAAATCAAAATGGTAAAAAAATGAACAAAACTGCATGTACAGATTAACCAGGGAGTCATAGAATACAGTTATTTATTCCCTTTGTAAAAAAACAGCCAAATGAAAATATTATTAATGAATCAGCTGAGACTATTCTATCCCAACAATTTTTTTGGTACCCTTGTATATCCAACTATAATCCTTAAAATATATAGTTCCATCAAATTCCCCCTCCCTTGCATTCAAGAAACAATTCTTATTTGGATCAAACAATTACTCAGTGTGCAATGCAACTATTCTTACAGTAAAATTTCCTGACAATATAATTGAAATATTTCTTCAGAAATGATCACAGGACAATTCCCCTAGAGCAAAAAGGAAATTATTCCCACTCCCCGCAAGTGCAGATGCACAAGATAGGAATAAAAAGCAGTGATTTATTCAACTGAAGGATATTTTACGCATGCAATATGGTTTACAATAACCATAATTGGAAAATCCATTCCATATTCAAATTTAATCTAATGAAATCACAAGTAACTGGCACACAAAATTGTTTTCAACTTGATTAGTAAGACAGATAATTAATATACTTGCCACACCCTAGTGAAAGAGTTTAAAAGCAAACTAACTGCAGTAAGACATGAAAAAGTAAACTAGAAAACTCTACCAACTATATGCAAACAAAAAATTTTAAAATATTAAAATTAAACATGTTTGAAACATGATATTCAGTACAGTTACAGTATAAATTTATAGTAATTCATTTAACAGTTTACTAGAATATAACACGTTTAAAAGAACTTATTAATCACAAAAACAAAATAAAATAAGTAATAAGAAAGCTTATTTTCATCAGATATGTCATGTAAAATAAAATTTGTTATTTAGCAGTCTAGAAAGATGTCCTTGTCACTTGAAACCTTAAGGTCATTATATATACAATTATGCTTAGTTATAAAGAAATCAATAATGAGATTCTGTTTACCATTTTCTAATTAAGTTCATTACATGATGTTAAATAAATATCCCACCCCCTTTTCAAATTTGTTGAGAGTTGTTTTCAATAAAAAAAATATTTCTATACTTTTTACTTCAGAATTTGCTAAATTTCTACAACCAGATTCTTTCAATGATTCATATCACAATCAGATAATTTTCTTTTTAATAAGAGATTTTGGTACACATAAAATGCATATTAATAATGAAAAATATTTTACTTTAGATATTCCATTCATCTGTGTTAAAAATTCTTTTAAAATTAATTTATTGATTTAAAAAGAATTTGTAAATCATGCCATACTGAAAATGCATTGAAGGAGTACTGCAATAAATGAGGGATTATAATATTTACAATTTATGTATTCAATATTTATAGTTACCAAAAATGAATAGAAATATTTACATTACCATAACCCATCATAACTGCAAGAAACTATCAATGAGCCGTCTCTATTGAAGTGAACCTGTAAGGACAAAGTACTTAAACACTTTTAATTTTCTACCATAAGTAGAATTAATTTACAGTTTTAATTAAAATAATGTCATAATATAACTATTATTACTGATCTCACATTAAAATATTCACACAAACATTAATGAACAGCAACTTTTTTTAAAAGATATTCTTACCACTGAAAAAACTGTACATCTTTAAAATTGAATCGTAATTTCAAATTGTTAATTCAGCTATCTAAAAATAATATTGGACCAATCATAAATCCCTTTCTTGATGGGCTATACCAAAATATATTTTTCTTCCATAACTTTGAATACAAGATTATAAATTGTAATATTTAGGAAAGCGTAAAGGAAATAAATCTTTTCACATTAAAAAAAAAATTTTTAATTTTACACCAAATAAAAAAAATTTTTTCACTGTTAATCCAAATATATATAAAATTCAAGCTTTTGACAAAAAACACTGTGGTTAAATTGTGGGCACACACATATAAATATGTTTAGTTCTTTTTTTATTATTATTATCATTAATGCATACTTACAGCTGATACAGGATCAGAATGTGCAGGTAGAGTTTTCAAACATTTTCCAGTTTTCACATCCCATATGCGAACACTTTCATCAAACTATAAAATTAAGATAAGTTGAATTAAGGTTTAAACACACACACACAATTTAAATATCCAAACTAAAAAAAATTATAGAAACAGGAAAAAGTGCAAACAATTAAGGTTAATGATGCATTTGATTTTAAATTACAAGAATCTTTTTTTTTTTAATTTTTAAGTCTTAGGTGTACAAATCTTTGTCATATGATTTTATGTAAAACATTTTATTAAGAAAATAAAAATCTGCCCATATAACAGTTTTAAATGATAGCTATTATGAAAATATTATAATTCAATTAACTGGATACAGGACAATTATGTATGAAACACACCAATTAGTGTCATTGCTGTGTATTTTACCTTTTAAAAATTTTACTGATTTTTCTTAAAATCATTGAACCAAGTTTCTAAACTGGGTGCTTGCAACAAATATTTTAATAAATTATAGAATTCTTAAAGAACTAAAATGACTGTCAAAAGGTAGTACTACTAAGGAAATATATTTTAAATTTTATAAATTTCTGATAACAAAAAAGATAAAAGTGAACACAATTGGTACACAAATTCACATTTGAACAATGGATTTGCCATTTTTTAAAAAATGAATATTACTAAATAAAAAGCACAAGTGATGTTTAAAAATAAAAATGTTGGGAAACGTGAATTTCATCATGGCAATTTCCATTATTATCCGCTTTTAAAATATTCATCAAAACCTAGCAACAAGATATTAAAATAAATCTAAGTTGAAAAATATAGCATTCTACACAAGATACTTTTTGGGGATTATTTAATTCGGTATTAATAAAGACAAATTTTGAAAACACATTTGATATCCTTAATTCATAAAATAGTTTAAAATTTGTTCCAGCACAACCATGTTACAATGTGAACAATGCTTGTTTTTTATGATTAATAAAAATTACTTATATTTATTTCAAAATGATTTAATTGTCAATTAGATTATTATTCAATTAGATGATGCAAAAATATCGGAAACATTTAATACACTGCACAAAGATATATCAATATTTACTTACTGATCCAGAAACCACTAAGTTTGACTGAGGATTAAAATTAGTGCAAAACACATAATTAGTATGCCCCTTTAAAGTTTTGACACATTTTCCCTGCAAAAAGGAGGTTTAAATATTATTTAATAACAAAGATTAAAATAGATACAATTATGCTTTCATTAAATGCAGTTTTAAAACACAAAATTTTGAAATATCATTAAAATAAACGTAAAAATATCATAACAGAAGAAGCAAATAAATACAAAGTGATTTGCCGATTTTAAAAATATACGAAAAAAATTTATGGAAAAGGACAAAGCAAAAAAATATTGAATAACAGAAGAAATATAAGTTTATTTGATTTACTAATAATGAAAATTTAAAGCATCGGAAAATTTCTAATACAAGGTTTTTTTTAAATCAAACAAACATGTTTTACTGAAAATTATCTACATAAATAAGACTTATTTGTGTGTGTGTGTGTGTGATTAATAAAATTTTTAAGACTCAAAAGTTACATGTTATTCAAGAATTCTCTTTATATACATATATAAATTTTCTTAACATACCTAGAGTTAAGAACACTATTATATAACAGAAGATTCTAAATAGATAATTTTTATAATTTTCTGGTAACAAATTGGTAAAACTTTTTAAATTATGTAACTTTTCCATGAAGCCCAACTTTTACTCCAAAGTATTCCATTATACAGACATCAAACAGAAAAATTAAATTTTACAAAGAGTTTCTAGTATTATGGGTTTAAGAGAAATCCAACTCTGTTTTTAATTTTTTAAAGAATTATTAAATTTTAAAAGAAATTTATACTTACTGATGATACTTCCCAAACTTTTAAAGTTTTATCATCTGATGCACTGACCAACAATCGACTATCAGTAGACCAGGCAACATCAGATATGCCCTACAATAAAATGAAGTAATTTTTTTACTCTCACATGTAATTTTTAAAAAAAAAAAATGAGTTTTGAAACTGAAAAATAGAGATTATGAATACTAACATCTTACTTTTTAAGAAACACAGGTAATTTAACTCTGTATTAAAACCATTTTTCAAATAAGATTTTTACATAAGATGCATTAAAAATATAAAATTAAAAGACAAAAAACACACGATTTACTTTTAATTTTTTAAAAAAAAACACAAATAGCTGAACTCACCAACTTATGCCCAGGAATAGATTTTTCAAACTTGCCATCAGCAGTACACCATAATTTTATAAGTTTATCAGCAGCTGAAAAATGGATGTTATATGTAAAGAAATTGAAATAAGTAAAATGTGATAACCAACAAAAAAAAGCTTATAATTTTATGATACAAATCTTAATAAAAATATATTTAAAACATCAGTTTATATCCATATAAAATATCCAGCCACAAAATGGTCAGTACATTTTCACCTCACTCAGCCAAATGTTGAAAGCAGTTGTAAATTGTTGCTTATCCCCAAAACTTCTACAGTAAAATGGCTGCTATCAAAAAGAGATATGTTATCGATGTGTTCATGACTTTCCAAAATACATAGAACTACTTTCTGAAGCAAGATCCAAAACTGCAAATATACCCAGATCTATCAGGTTACAGCCCAGAAGTTGTAGAGAGGCACAATTGCAAGCTTGATGCATTTAATTTTTAAGTGGGAATGGATAGTGCAATTACCTATCAAGAGCACAATCTTGTACTTTGTTTTTACCAACTCACAGCTTAGTTAACGAAGATTTTTCAAACAATTTAGCACTCATGCAAGCATTTTTACTAAGTTTATAATTTACACATAATTTTTTTTAAACATTTCTAAAACATCTAGGTATTTGAGAAACTATATTGGCCCAGTCTTCCAGAAAAGCTAACTGCTTTACCCACAATTATAGCAGATGTAATTTTGTTTTTTTTTCAGCAAATTTGTTTTCGTTTGCTGCATGACTGTCACATGATATCCATTCTGCTCAATGCAATGAAGAATTTTAAAAGACCTACTTTCTGTTTCAAGCGATGTTATTCATGAACACCAATGATGATGCTGTGATTTTCCCCAGATGTTAGAAATTGTTGATTTTAATAAAAAAAAATCATTGTATATTGCTGACTGATTGGCTCCATCTTCAATACATTTGAATATTTCCCATTTCTCAATAGAAAATGCTTTTTCCTTTAAAGAATTTATCTTTATCATTTATTTTCCCTCAAGATATTAAGATAATAAAATGTATGTTGAATATCCAAAGTATTATCATGGATATGAAAACGGTTTTTGGAAATAAGGAGAACAAACTGCCTCTTTGACCTTAACTACAATTATTTTTCAATTTTGGTTTAAAGAATGAGATCTATGTAGTACGACTTATGGATTTCTAGAAACAGCAAGGAAGAGTAAAAAAAAAAAGGAATTTGAGAAGGAAGTTTAAGTTGTCTTTTGAAATCCTAAGCCAAATGTGCAAAATTATTTTTGAAAAATAGGAGAAAAAAAAACCTGAGGAAGAGAAATTTCAAATCTTTTTTACTAAACTGAAGGCACTTTGGTGCTTACCGTAAAATTCGACGTATAACGCGCACCTATACTTTCAAGCAGCAATTTTTAATTTTGAGGTATATTGTTGTATGTCATGGCTAAATTCTAAGCATAGTTTGACAAGTTGTGGATAACTTACATGACATCACAATGAAGTCAGTAATCCAGGAATATAGTATTACTTGTGTGTGAATGGCAAGAGATGTGGGCGTTTCAAAATGTGCTGCCATTTACAAAATGTAAACAAACCCAAAAAACGAGTGGAGTTGAGAAACAGCTTTTGCTGATGGCAGCTGTGCATTAAAGATACGGTCACCACTTGTGAAGTCACGGTTCTATCTGGCCACTCGGGAGTTTCTTAATAGTTTGTATCGCTTGTTGTGGAAGTACTACAATATGCTAATTGTATTAATGTATAAATACTGATCGCTACTGTTGTGTAGTCAGTAGCAGTTGGATGTTTCTCAGCAAGTAGCCGACTCCATACTGTACTCAAATGTTTTTGAGCAAGGTGCTCAGTTAGAGTATATTCAACTGTTTTTCATTTTAAAAATGTCGCTGTAAATTTCATCTTTTTGCATCGTCTTCAATAAACATGTTGTTTAAGAAATTTTCGTCTTTCATGAAAAAGTCCTCCACATCCGTTATTTAATTTTTAGGATCCACTGTTCATAGATCTACTAGTTAGTTAGTTTTCCCACTTTAATGTTAGAAATGTAGAACTTAAGATAGGAAAACATATATTCGCTATATAACGCGCACCCACTTTTTTACGAAAGAGCCTGCAATGTACGTTAATAATGCCATTATGTTTTAAAGCCATTTGTGTTCAAGGTATTATCCAAGGATTTTGAAAAATAGTATATTTCTAGAAAAACACTTTAACTTCATAATGTATGACATTTCTTTTAAATAAACAGTATTCCGATTTTTGTAGAAGGCCAAGTTCTTTTAAATGCACATTAGTTTGCATTTTTTTTATTTCGGAAGCTATAATTTTTATACCCGGCGTATAACGCATACCTGTAAATTTCGATCTTATTTTCAGTGTTAAAAGTGTGCATTATATGCCAGATTTCATAGTATGTATTATACCTTAAATCAATTTCATCAAATAAAAAATAACATTTTACAATGCCGCGATATACAGTCAATAGTGAAAAATTGTACCCAAGCATGTTGAAATACAATTTTATTAGCACATGCTCGAAAATAACTTTTTTTATACATTGTACTGTCTTTATGCATGTTCAACACAACAACCTTGATGCTCAACCAACATGCTCAAAAATAACATTGTTTGAAATGTATACATTTGTCTGTATTATTCTCTTATTTTGTGAAAAATGATTAAAATTTGAGACCTATTTTCTAGGAAAGCACAAATACAGTAGAATATTTCTAAAATTACATGATTCTGATTTAATACATACGTAACTAACAAACTATGATGTTAACCAAAACGACAAAGAAACATCACAGAACTGCATGACTTTTAGATTCGTACTTATTTGAATTTATGTAATGACATCTACATAATTGAGATACATTTGTCACAATTTTGAATGCAATTATGAAGTTTTGGCCACCCAAATATTGCAGTATAATTATAACTTTCATTTAATTCAGGTATAGGTTTTTTGTAATTCTATAAATCTTTGCCAATTTATTTCTCAATAAACCGATACAGACAAAGCATGCACAGGAATTAGCATGCATGCAGGAAATAATGACAGCATTTAGCAATGTCATCAAGTTTAACAAAATTAGTTGCGGTATAATATGCAATTATATTTTCATGAGGTTCCCTATAAACAATATACAGCATGAACATAAAAAAAAAGCATTACAATGTCATCAAGTTTAACAAAATTAGTTGACGGTATAATATGCAATTACTTAGATTTTCATTTTTTCTCTGAGGTTCCCTATAAACACTTAATATACTATGAATTAAATAGGTATTCAGTTATGAACATAAAAAAAAATCCATTACAATCAAGAATTCACTCTACTTCAGATTCGCTAATGTGATCCAACTAGTTTATAATTTTTCATATACATGCTCCTAAATTTAGATTTTATATTTTATTTTCAATGAGAAATTGATGAGCAGAGCTACAATAGAGGAATAGTTACATCTTTTTATATTTTAAATAGTTAATTCTATATTTTTATGCTTGAAATAATTTCCCCCGCTTTCTTCTATTTTTGTTTAGTTAGGAATGTTTACTAAGTAATTAGGAGGCATCTTTATTCAAAATATTTCATTAGTTTTACTTTGTTAAGATGAAAAATTAAATATCAGGAATTTAATCTCACTACTCAATACTATAAAATTTTATTTGATTTAAAGTGATATTAATTATTGCAGTAGCTTTCACTATTTAACCCTTTATCTACCGCATTATGATTTACTAGTTTTTTTCACGCAATATTTTTTTTGAATCACTACATTGAAAATTAAGGGATATAACAAACAAAATACTCAACTTTGGGAAATTTAATCTATTAGAGTTAATTAATTAAAGATATTCAACTGTAAAATTAATTAGACACTGTTTACTTAAAATAAATAGTCAAATCGTTTCATAAGGTCTTCATTAACATACAAAAAAAAATTAACAATTAACTTTTGTTATTAACTACTTTTTCGGAGCAAAAATGACAATCTTTGCAATCCAATGAAAACACCGTCAGCTGGAAATGCAATTTCCGCTATAAAACTATTAGCCTTCCCAGCTAAAATACTCATTATAGAACCTGTGCTGCCATATATCTTGGAAGAGTGGATTTAAAAGATTATTCCTGCTAAGTATTGTCATAGTATTCATAAAAATGGTTATTCTATGTCATTTCAAAGTGAGTGTTACTTATAAGTATCGTCAGTAAATAAAGGGTTAAGCCTAGGCTCACAATACATTTAACTCTTTAAAATCTTACATCTAAAGAAATGTATGATCCAGAAATAGATTCTTCAGCTAAGAAATTGTATTACAGCGATATGAAGGAAAACAACCCTAAGCATTTCAAGCAATTTTTTTTCCATGGGTAAAGTTACTGATTGCCCTAACTTCAAACAGATTTATGAAGATACAGATTGATGCTAGCTTCTACACAACACAAATGATAAAAAAAAAGTCTACAAAACCCCAGCAAAAATACAACATATTTTTTTTATAGTTAGAAAAAATGCAGAGTATAAATAATAAAATAAAAGGTGGTAAAATCCTAGGAGGACCCACTGCTGTTTTTGGCGCCAAAAGTTTTTCGCCAAATTGACGGTTTTCAAAAAGGCGTCAATGACGAAAAACTCTTGGGAAGCGCATGCATCAGCGGAGGAGGAGGGGGATGAAATGGGCGTTTCGCAAAGATGAAATCGAATAAATACATTAAATTAATCATTATATAAAAAAAAAAAACGGAGAAAGCAATGAAATTCATTTTAAAAAAGTATTCTAAAACCAGTCTGTACAACATGATTTACATTTTTAAAAAAGGACGAAAGGGGCGTTTCGCAAAGATAAAATCGAAGAAATACATGAAATCAATCATTTTAAAAAATGTTAAAAGCACTTACCTTACGCTTGCATTTCATCATGATCTGTAGGTGGATACACCCTTGTGATGGATGCAAGGAATTTATGAAAATTCTCATTCACCAACTTGTGATCGTTAGATCGCCGCCACATGTCTTATTAACTTTGTCATATTCTTATTAACTTTCAAGTCATTCACCACGAACGCATTCATGCTCTTGCCAAACCAACATCTCGTCAAACGCAAGATAATAGTTATAGCAAGTTTGCTTTCGCTAAACCAAGTGCCCTTTCTCACACTCCGAACGACGTCGTGGCGATTATCTTTTGACTGGTTGCGGCAACGCCATTCGTAGCCGTCAACCGTTCCCTTTCGCTTTTGCAAACGCATATTTTTTTTACACCTCGGACATTCATAACGAGAAGCAATTAAATTAGCTTTCATATACCAATCTAACGTCTCTTTCTTCCCCTATGTGCCCAGGAGCACAAAGAAACCTATCGTAGCCTCACTTTCAAGTAATTTCCTTTCACACGCCATTCTTAATAACCGGTGGAGAGCAAACCTTCTCCAGCGAAGTCAAATGTCAAAATGACGTTTTTTCGGAAAAGGCGAAAAATGTACTTTTTTTAGGGTTGCCATTTTTTCGGTGATTTGAAAATCCAAATTTTTTTGATGAAATGGAAGGGTTACCATATTGTAACCTTTATCGCTCAAAATTTGGCGACCAAAAGTGGGTCCTCCTAGGATTCAACCAAAAACTTTAAATATTATTCAATAATTTCTAAATCATCTTAAATATTACCACCACAAAAAGATCTTTTTTAAAAAAAAGTATACAAAGTAAAAATTGTACTTTTCCAATTCACTGGTGCAGGTGATAAAGTTGCAAAAAAAAAAATGATGCAAACAACACCAAATGGAATATTCCTGCTGATAAGCATTTTAAAAAAAATTTAACGATCTTAAAATATGTATGCCTTAGAAGTAAAAAAAATTTTTAGTATTAATATTTATCAATATTTTTTTATGTGTATATTGTGTGTTATCGCCAATAAAGTCAGCTTGGCAAAATTTTCGCCAATGAAATGGAAAAGTACTGTAAAAATTAAACAAATTTATGAGTTTTTGAAAATATACTTTAATATTAGCATTTTTAATCAATGGTGACATATTTTATAAAACATATATCATTACTTACAAGAACTAGCTAACCATTCACCGCTTGGACTGAACTTAACAGAGGATATTGCTTTTGAATGCCCAGCTAAAGTAAACTTCAGTGTGTAATTTGGCAGCTGAAAAATTAAATGTAAAACTGCTTTGAGAATTATATAATACAAATTATATATCTTACAATATATAAATATATATTGATTGAAACAGTATTGGTACTTACGACAATTGCCAACTCATTTTATTATGCGTCAAGTTGGCAACTGTGATTTTCTATGTGTCATTTGCATCGAATTGGCAACTACTTGCTTCATTTCATATGCATTATCACAGCCTATTGGCAACATTATAAGTAACAAAATATTTTAATATTTTAACATAAAGACAACTATGCAGAGCAATGTAGTTTTGCTGTTAAATTATTTGGTAGGAATAAAAAATAAATTCCTTTATATTAAAAATAAAGAGAATGTTTTTCTTCTCTAACTTAAAAAAACAAAACAGTCCCCTTTAAATAAAAAGTTACACTTTATAAGTTACAAAAGAAATTCATCACAAATTCTTGACAAATAAAAGCAAAATTGCGTGATAGCCCCTCCCCCTTCAATTTAACTCTTCAAACTTGATAAAAGTGTATTTTATAATCAATTACACTTACAATTTAGATTGCAATTCTTATCACTTTTAATGTTACACTCTATGAAACGAAAATGCAAGATAATTCTCATGATTTGTGATCCATATTCAAAATAAAATGGTAACATACTTAAAATGATCTCTATATTTATATAAAATCTGTACTTTTCATATTTTTCACCTACTAAAAATCAAAACTTTGAAATGTACTTTGATAATTCAACTTTAATTTTTGAAATTTGTAGAATATGAAGGAAAAAATAGAAAAATACGGTATTTTTAGTAAGTGGAAGTTAATATTAATATAAAGGAAAATACTGAACAATTTTGGCATGCACTAAATTTTTTTTTTGAAGAAACCAGAAACAAAAATTATTTGAATAAAAACCAAGTCATGCATATGAAATGAAGAAAGCTTTAACAAATTACTTATATTCATAAATTCTTAATTTCCTTTTTTCATTAAAAAATTTATAACTCTCACAAATCTTAAATTTTGAAATAACTTTTAGCATGCATGCCTTCACTTTAAAATATTACCTGTTATTTATAGAATTCTGAAAAATTGAGACAATGATGAGAGATCAATTTTTTTTAAAGGATGAATTATGATTGATACTTAAATCATTTAAGATTTCTTTAAAAAATATCTGATTATTGACTAGCTTTCATATAATGAATCATCTCAAAACAAAAGCAGCTCATATTTTTAAAACCCCAGACATTTACTTCAAATTACTAGATTTACAGATTTATATCTTAACTTCTTCACACAAACATATTGTACAGTTCATTAAAATGTATCCTTTACAACAGTGATCTGCAGTCCGTGGATTAAATAGTGCCAGGCTGCCTAAAGAACATTAAACTATTGCCATTTTATTTAAAGTGGTGCATTTCTCTCGGATTTGCACAATTTTCCACGGAAATCACTTTATATTCCACATTAAATCACTTTTATTCATTTTTGGTGTAAGTATCTTTTATTCTGAAGGCGTATTTAAATGTAACTAAATTAAAATTGTTAAATAAAAACATAAAATATAAGCAAAACTCAGTATAATATAAACATAAAATATATATAATACTCAGCAGGCTGCAGTAAAATTATCAAACGTTGACCAGTCCTCAGCGATAAAAAGGTTGCGGAGCACTGCTTTACATATACAGAGCTTAATATCAGAGATAATAGCAAAGACAGTGTTATGGAACCTCTTAGGATTCCAATTCAACTAAGAGAACATAAGTAATTTAAAAACTTGTAATATACTAACACAAGAACACAAAAATACAATTACAGAGCATTCATTTTCAGACATCAATAATTGTCTGTATTTATAAATATATCTGCACTTATTTTATAAGCACTTTGAAAAGATAAAGGAATTTATACTATACTATTGACTATTTGAAAAAAATTAGAGTAGAATAGGGTGCATGTCAGATTTGACTTTTTAAAAATTTATGATGTAATAATGATTTCATTCTGACAAATTGTTTATTTCAGTTATTATGATACAATGAAATGCAGGATTATATATTACAAGAACACAAGTTTTGTGCTCCTGATCGCTAGATGTTTCTAAAGACAAATTTATATAATTTATTTTAAGGAACCTTTAGTTATTTTACCTGAACAATATGACTAATCCCATTACCTGAGCAAATGGGATTAAATGAACGAGAGTGTTGTTTTTTGGATGGATTTGAATGGAGATGTCGAAAAAAAGGTGTGAATACGCATGATGTTTGCAGAAGGTATAATAAGAAAGAAGTGCTGTTTTTAGGTTTTCAATAGTAAGTTGATCGGCAATAAAACGTTTTCTCCGTAATCACACCAGCCACGCAGAAGGCATGTTCAACCATTACCTCGCTGAGTATTTATGGCGTCTCACGATCACTCACTCAGCGACGAGACTTTCCAGAATTTTTTAAAAGCAGTTGTTACACTTTACCCTCCTTGGGAAGGATCAACAATAAGAAAGTAAGTGCTGTTGTTATATTTTTTATCTTAAATGTTAAATTTCTGTATTGTTTACATGTATTTTCATTGCGCATCCATCTTATACTGCTATATTTACTTGTCACCGTTGTCGGGTTTGCTTGGCGCCATTTCGTTTTCGCTTTTTCCGGTTTGGCGCCAAGGGTGGGGGCTCTCCTAGGAGTTTACCGTAACTCACATATAGGTTCAATTAGTAAACTGGTTTCATTTCTCTTGAGTTTGTCTCAAAGGACAAGCTTCTTGTGTAGAAATAAATTCCTTCATGTGAAATTCCATTACAAGTGTGTATATTATGCCATATGAAATACTGCCCATTTACTAGGGTAAAAGATGCATAAGACCAGCAATATGAACGAGCAGTGTTACATCTATCTCTGTGATCACAGTAATTATTCCTTCAAAAATCGAGACCGACAGTAAAGAAATAAAAAAAAAAATTTACCCTATGGAAATGATACAATATTTAAAATAAACACGTCAAAACTCAAAAAGATTTCTAGTACTTCAATTCAAAAGACCTTTTCAAGATATGTGAGACTGTTTAAATTAGTATTTTATTAACAATTTCAGTATATTGTAAACAACAAGTTAGTACACGTGCAATACGGAGAGAAAAAAATGAGCTGAATATTTGATTTTGAAAATACGAAGATAGGAACGCGTTCAAAACTTAAAAATAAACGTAACATTACAACGAAAGTAATAAAGGAATTTAGAAATCGAAACAAACACATTGAACGATACCTTTACTTTATTCACATCATCACGTCCATTGGTAGAAGCCATGTTAGATAAATTTTACTTCACTTCAGTTGTATTAGAAAGAGGAACCGGCGTTACGTATTGATCGTTGACGAACCTGTCGGCCTCTAATCTCCTGTCATGGAATGGAAGATGACTGTAATGAGTTTTACAATTGCCCTTTTTTAAGAAGGATTTAATTTTAAAAAGAATTACTTTAATATGCAAAAGAATTTTACAGGGAGTAAAAGTTTATTTAAAAAAATAATTAAAATTGCGGCTTTATAAGAGCTATGAAGAAACAGAAAAACACAGCGCCCAGAATGGGCGGAGTATCGTTGGCCAATCAGAGAAGAGCTGCAATTCAACAACGTTGGATCGCAGTTAATCGGCGTTACGTAATATGTTTTTAGAAAGTATGCCGTTGATTCGATTATAATAAAATAGGAATCCCGCATACTTTAAATTCTACTTTCATGCTGCCATCTATTGTTAAAAATATACACAACTTCTCAATAAATAAATCATTATTGCTACACAGTATTCAAATAAATTATGACAATCAAAATCTCTCCCATTTAAGTGAGATTAATTAGTCTAATAGTTTTAGAATTTTTTTATTGGCATTTATTTTGTACAAATATATAAAATATATATTTTAAAAATTCTATAATAACCTTTGTCGTTCCATATCCCATAAAAACCATTTTAAAAAATGTAATAAATTCCTCTCATACAGTAGGAATCCATCTGCTCAATTTAAAAATAAGATTTTATTTCGAACAAAAACTAAAATATTTCAAGAGTAGAATAGATGATCGATATTTTATGATCTAACTAATTAATTAATCAAAATTTTTAAAATTCCAGAATCTCTCCCAAGAAAGTTCTGAATTCAATGGAAATTGCATTTTCACTTACTTTGAATTACATGAAATTTTTATTCATTAACTGTGCAAACCCATGAATTCATAAAAAAAAGTTAATGTACTAATATTTTGATCAATTCATTATATTATAAATTACTGTTTTTATAAACAGAATATTTCTAGATATTACTTGATTCTGTTAAACACCTTACATACTGCCCATCCTAATGAACAGGCTTATTCAAATTAAAAAATAATTTTTAGAATTTATATTCTTTATGTATGCATCTGAAATTTTACGTTTCTTTTAATTCAGTCTAAAAATATAAGGAATTTAATCTTCTTTAAGTATACATTAATTTTAAAAATATGATGAATTTTCTATACCATTTTTTACAATCAATCAGAACTCTAATTGCTTTAAAAAGGGGGGAATAAATATCCAAGTGGTTCAGTGAAAATTAAAAGTAATGGTTATTTTCTAGAAGCTGCAATATTTATATACATGTATACAACTTGAATATAGTATTATGCACACAGTTTAAAAATATTTTGTAATTTGAATGAAAATACAATAAAATTTATCCAATTTTGTGTCGTTTCATTCAATATTTATTACTTCATTAAACTGAATAAAATTTTGAAATTGATTTTAACCTCTTTTTAATAGATATAATTATGAAATAAATATATGTTAAAATTACATATTATACTGTATAAGTTTTGTCATCATTGTAAGAGGAAAAATATAGGATATTGAATTGAACAATACACAATTTAACTCTGTTAGTATTATCAAAATAGGCACACAAAAAGACAATGTAGAACTTTCCATTTTACAATGTTTGCAGAATATTCTGTGCTTTGTATTACACTTAATTTTATAACAAATCATAAAAACTGTAATAAAATCAAATATAAGCACAAAGGGATAGTCCTCTATTTAAGCATCATTAGTTGATGAAAAATACTTTAATTATATAATTAATATAAGTGAATTAAAGTACTAATTATATATATTTTATCACTTTATAGAAATAATTATTTACAGAAACATGTTAGAGTTTTTATTTCTCTCAATAGATGGCGCTATGCCAAAGATGTTAAGCTTGTGTTATGATTGAATTCCACTGTAAAGCTTGCGATACTAGAGATGTAATGTTTATAAAGCTCTTTTTGCGAAATCTTACAAATTTGTACGCGCTCTTTAGTGTCAAAGCCTTTTCTTTTTGTCTTAAAAAATGAGATTCATTCAAATTATTTAAAGGTATCCACCTATGTGCAAAACATTTTTTTTTTGCAACTGACATAAAAAGATTTTTTTTATGATTTTTAGATTAATTTAGTAAACTATTCAAGGAAAAAGCTAAAATTGTAAGGAAAGAAAAAATTTTTAATATCAAAATGGGAAAAAATTGTTAAAAAAAATTCATAAAATATCGCATAAAAGCGGCTGCCTCACTCTGAATAAAAAGTTTATGAATGAGTGTACAATTTTTCTAATTTCAATAATTAGTCAAAAAAGTAAATCCACGGAAGCCTTCCTTTTCAAATGCATATATTTTAAAGTTTTAAATCAATCTTTTTCGGCGTAAAAGTCAGAGTTGCAAGTTTGGTAAAGAGTGAAAACATGAAACTCCTTTTTGCAGGCCGCTACCCTTCTTATTCTATTAATAAATGGTGATTTAAGAATCATTTGAAGGGTTGCATAAGAGAAAAGTAGATTTCTAAGAATTTGTAGAGGCATTTGGACGATTTCGGAAAATATTTTTTTTATAAAAATATTCAGTCGTTTCCTTAGTAAGTTAACTTAATTTCTTATGTAAATATCCGTGTTCATTCACAGTGTTCAAAACGTGCAACATGTACGATTTTGAGTTTGAGAGGAAATAGCTATTCTTTTAATTTCATATTATTTAACCAAAAAAAAAAACGAGCCTTACAGTAGTCGCATATGATGAGTAACATGTGTCATGTTGTCATTGTTCCGAAACGCGCTCGAGAATTAGAGCGACTCAAGAGAGCGTTCCTATGGCAACGGCTCACGATTTTTTTGAATAGTTATTTTTTTGTCATAAATTTTATTTTAATTTAATTTTATGTACTTTTCTTTTCCTGTGGTGCCGTGTGGCAACGTTAGTTGTTGTGAATTGAAAAATAAAAGAGAATCTTGTTCCGTTTCTTATATTATGAAATTAGTCTGTTTATTTATATGTTGAATTTCTTTTGGATTTTTTTAATGAACGATAGTAGACGATAATGAACTTGACATCGGTTAGATGAACGAACCTAGAAGGAATAATGTATTCCTATATATTTTGAATTTTGATGCACCAAATTAGCTTCGTTGGTTGCAACAGTCATGGTAAATACGCAATAGTAACTTATATCGTGAAAAAAAAAATGAATCGGGTATAATTGGAAATAATTTTCTATCGAATAACTATATCTTTAATGAAAATTTTATTTAATTAACACAAAGAGTAATGCAATTTTTTTATCAAAAATATTTATTCTTGTTCAATGTGGGGAAGAGCGGAGACAATAGACTTATGATAACTAAAATATGTCACATATACTTGTGATTTAAAAACCGTTGAAAAATATCATCAATAACAATACCATTGTTAGTTGTCGAAACATTTTTATGTGGGTTCATTTCGAGCTTGAGTTCATCATTCAAAAAAGCTATGAGCGGCTCAGCTTTTGGCAAACTGATGTTAAAATCACCACTCAAAATCATGGGAAGCAAGTGATAGTTTTTCTTTTTAAAAAAAAGAGCAGAACCATTTTCGGTATATCCCTTTAAGACCGGAATTATTTTTATCTTTAAATATTAAATTCTTCTGGTTATTAATACTATATGAACCCCAATGACACTGAGAAAAATACTAAAACAATTCCCTCCCCTCCCCTGGAGCCAAATTGTTACGTTGATCGGGGTTCGAGGATTTTATGTAAAACAGTCACAAAGAAAAACATCAATTCTTTAAGAGCGATGAGAATTTATTATCGGAAATCTAATTCTCTTTAAATACAGGATTCCGCAGCAATATTCACAGTGAGTGAGTTAATATTAACGTCGCACTGTTCAGCTACACGAGGGCTTTTGGCGACGGACCACGTAATTTTGAACCATGGTCAAGTGACGTGGACGACACCTGAGCTGGCACCCCCCTCTCCTAACTACCACACCACACCAACGGGAGGACGTTTCAGCTCTCGACAGATTTAACGTGCATCGCTGCCCTACACGGCGGGTCTTTAGTGGTACTGGGATCGAACTCATGACATGCCTGCCATGGTTGGATACCTTAACCACTGGGCTACCGCAGCCCCACAATATTCACAGAGTAAATCTTCGAAGGTCTTCACACCTTCAACAGCAATCAAACACAATTATCAGTGTTTAAAATCCATGTATGTAAAAGATTATTCACAAGCACAGCCGAGCTAATCTTTAATCAAAACAATTCTCACTAATCGCGGGTTGAATAAAGACTGACTCGTGGCGGCTAGCACCGCTCTATTTATAGACCCGGCGGAAACTTCCGGAAAAATCCGCACGCGTTACAGAGAGTGAAATTAGTAGAGAAATCCACTAATTTCTAGAAGAATCCAGAAGGTCTTGAACTCGCCAACATGATCGCCAAATTGGCGGAAAATTTGGTCACCAAATATGATGCCAACTTGGCTCTTTCGCCAAGTTCCCATTGACGTCACTTTCTGTTACCCATTTCGGTCCCTTTTCACGACATCACTCCAAAAAACATCCAGCAACCGAGAGGAAGGATGTTACACATCAAAATATTTATAAAATACTGCGGGCAACTTAAAATTTTATTAATAACTGAAATATGAACGAGTATTATTCACATATGACATGAAAATATTAGTGGAGATATATAGTAAATAGAGTTTTTGTAATTAACCCCTTAATACTATTTGAAACGCTTCAATTTGTTGACTGCTGACCAGTGTTCTTGCTCCAGTGGCACAGTCTAGGATGCACACTGGCGTAGCTAGTTCTGAGGAGGCCCTGTATCAAAATTCCTTCGGGAGCCCATTTTTAGGCATGAGAACCCTGTTAGTTGGACTGTAGTTACACATGTTGGGACCCCTGTAGCATGGGGGGCCCGTATCATTGATATGGCAGGTACGGCGGTAGCTACGACCCTGCCAGGATGTGAAGCATCTGATACTTGCTTGTACTAAATTCCCTTCCGAAAGACGTACACACATAAATTGCATACAAAAAAAAAACAATATAGCGTGGCATCCTCCTTTATCTGCCTTTGTTCAGAGCAAATCTTCTTTTACGTCGTTTTGTGCGTACATTTTAATAGCATTTTTTCTCATATTATTTGGATTGTAATTTTTTTTTGTTTGCTAACATTTACTGTACGTGCATGTATATGTGTGCATTTGCATGTGTATACATACATATATATATGTGTGTGTGTGTGTGTTTGTGTGTATATGTATACGTGTATTTGTGTGTTATGTATTTGTATTTTGAAAATCTTATTATGACCACGCATGTTTCCAACCTTCCCTATTGCATAATTTTAATTACTGAATACCTCCGTTTGCATGTGAGCAATCTTGTATTTTATTCTGTGTTTATTGTACACTCATGTCCATAGATTAAGGATAATGAAGTTCAGGCAAAGAAAGAGACAGAAGCAAAACAAATTTGACTTATTTGTAAAGTTTATTTACTAAACAAAAGAGACAGAAGCAAAACAAATTTGACTTATTTGTAAAGTTTATTTACTAAACAAAAGGTAAAGAGCAAAAAAGATGATATATGTTTGACATAATTATTAAAAATTGCGATTTTTACTCCCTGGATCAAATTTCAAAAAAGAACTTATTTACAAAAAACAGTATAATAGTATGTCTCCCGGACGATGCAATACAGGCCTTACAATGCCTAGGCATGCTGAGTATCAAATTATCAATCTGATCTTGGCGAATATTACACCACTCATAAAGCAATGCCCTCCGAAGTTCCGGTAGACAGGTGGGAGGGGGTTGACGGGCTGCAATTCGTCGGCCAAGCATATCCCACACATGCTCTATTGGATTCAAGTCCGGTGAGTATGCTGGCCAATCCATACGGGTGATATCCTCCGATTGAAGGCATTCGTCTACAATGTTTGCACGGTGAGGACGGGCGTTGTCATCCATAAACAGAAATTCAGCACTCATGGCGCCCCGAAACAAACGTACATGTTGTTCCAGAATGACATCCCGATAGATGTGGTCTGTCATCGTTACACTCTGAACATGCAGGTCAGTTCTGGAACCAAGAATAATTCCTCCCCAAACGAGCCATCCTGCACCACCGTAACGGTGTTGTTCAATGGTGCTCTCTTGTTGGTTACGGGTACCTGGCACTGTCCACATTAAAGTACGGAGAGAATCAGACTGCAAACTAAACCTGGACTCGTCGGAAAACATCACATAAGACCACTGTTGTGGTGTCCACAATGCATGCTCTCTACTCCAGGTTAATCGCAGGCGACGGTGAGTTGTGGTAAGTGGAACACATCTGACAGGTCTACGAGCATATAGACCAATGCGCCCTAAGCGTATGTACACTGTCTGCCTTGAAACTGTCGTACCGGTAGCTGAAGAGAACTGACGAGATAGGTCTGATGCTGTGCTCCGTCTGTTTCTTTTGGCAGTAACTGCCAAATATATATACCGGCCCTCATTCGGCGTTGTAACTAGGGGGCGACCTGTGCTGTAACATCTACTTACATTACCATCATCTTGGAATCGTTGCCAAAGTCTGGAGATGACATTCTGGGCGATTCCAAGTTCCTCGGATACTTCCAGCTGGGTACGTTCACATTCCAGTCATCCAATAATTCTACCACGTAAAAAATCATCCAAATGCTTCCTTTGTGCCATAACTCTGTGGTTATTGCACTGATAGGCTTTTTCAGCGCTTGTGAACAATTTTACTTCTTTGCCACCATTCCTTATATACCCCTCTCTTTCACTCTCGTCATTGTGACGTACTATCCGCGCCATCTGCGGGTTTCCTGTAATTTGCATATTCTTCTTCAAGATGTGTGTGATAATTCTACAGGTGAAATTTTTATTTTAGAGTTCAATTTCTGTGTGATTTTGAATTATCCTTAATTTATGGACATGAGTGTTTTTGCACCCATTCTTGTTTCTTTTCCTTTATGATGCCTGTATCCTTCCACTTGAAACTTCCTACCACTGTTCATTGAGTATTGACTTACGTTTGTAAGCCCTGTGTTATACACTGGCCTCAAAAAGTTAAGGTACAACCGGGTTTTTGTGTCTAATTTGCAAATGAATGAATGTAGAAACAAAAAATTTGGAGGATATGTGCATTAAATAGTTTTTTATTGAATGCGTCATAGAAATTGTATAAGTGTATTGCAAAAACGATTTATAACAAAAAAAGCAATCTCTGCGGAAAAGTCCATTCTTGGAGAAAACAGCACATCACAGTGTTATGTGGTAAAATGGCATAAAAACAATACAAAAATGGGTTCTAATAAGGAATGTGTCCACCCCTAACTTGAATGCATTGGCGGCATCGATTTCCCATGCTGTTTATTAAGTTGTCGGACACCGCGGAATAGGAAGCGAAGACCAGACACAGAGTAAGCCTTGTTTCAGCTCATGTAACGACCTTGGAGGAGGATTTAAAGCAGCAACCTCTCTGCCAAGATAGTCCCAAAGATGTTCTATCGGATTCAGGTCTGGAGATCGAGCTGGCCATTCCATTCGTTCCAAACCGTGATCCTCCAGATACTCCTCAACAATCCGAGCTCGGTGAGGTCGTGCATTATCGTCCATCAGAATGAAGTCGTTACCAATAGCAGCAGCATATGGGCGGACATATGGATCAAGGGTCTCATCCCGATATCTAAGACCAGTTACGGTTCCTCCATGGAACACATGCAGGTCAGTGTGGCCACCGAGCGAGATCCCTGCCAAAACCAGGATTCCAACACCTCTATAACTGTGTCTTTCAACAGTGTTGGATTGATGGTATCTAGTGCGCTGTTCCCTCCAGATCAGTAGACGCCTTGAATCACTCTCCATTGTAAATCTGGACTCGTCTGTGAACAGCACAGAAGCCCATTGTTGCTGCGTCCAAGAAACATGTTCTCTTGCCCAGCATAAGCGGTTCCTTCGCTGTCGTCCGTTGAGGGGAACGCACACAACTGGTCTTCTTGCATACAGACCTGCATTGTGAAGACGATTTCGCACCGTAGTAGCGGAGATACTTCTTCCTGATGCTTGAAAGTGGTCTGCAACGAGATGCGGCACAGTAGTGGTTCTTCTCCTTCGTGCCGAAAGAGCTAGAAAACGGTCTTCTGCAGGTGTTGTAGCTCGTGGTCGGCCTGGAACAGGTCTTCTGGACACAGAATCTTCGGATTGGTATTGATCCCAAAGTCGCTGAACAACACTACGAGACACATTGAGAAGTCTAGCAGCATCAGCCTGCGACAATCCCATTTCCATCCATCCAACTGCCCGCCACCTTAACGAATTGGGTAAACGACGTCTCTGAGACATTTTCTAAACTCTATTGACTATTGTCACCGAAACTGCCAACAACTGTTGAAAATCAACACAACTTACACACAAAAGTACGAAAGCTTGATATTTGCATATTTTTCTCTCACTCATAAATATGCGTTCTTTTCTATAAAATAAAAGTTGTAGCAATCGTTTTTGCATTAATGTTTTTAAAGTTCGTTATTATCATTCATGTAAACTATGCATTTTATTGTTACTGCCATTTTTTTTATGGTGAGCTTCGAAAAACATGTTGTACCTTAACTTTTTGAGGCCAGTGTACTTGTCGGCACACAAGGAGTCTACCTAGTGTCTAAAAAAACCCCCTTAAGATGTCATTTATTTTACACAAAATGCTTTAAAAAAAGGCATAATTTTTTTAAAAGTTTATTTTAACCAAACACCATACTAAAGCCTATACATGAACGACCGTCATCACATGTACCCAGTTGACATATCGTCCGAAATTCCCAATTTTTCCGAGAATACAACAGAAAATAACATTTGACCTTTGAAATTATTCAAATTATGATCTTCTTAAGGCTGAGTCCAGAACGAGACGAACCTTCCCCCCCCTCTCATTGCGGTCAAAGTCCGGGTCCAGTTGGCCCATACTTTAAGACGTCCCTGACCACAGGCAAACTGTATCAGCTTTTCAAAATACTAGCACTAAATAATGCATCATAAAATTTTTAAAAAATTATCTCAAATCAAAGAAAGAGAAAATATTAGAGAGAGTACCCGTACACACGTACAAGCAAACCAGTTGTGGCCAACTTTCGGTAGCCCGTACGTTATACGAGGAAACCGCTTAACCCTTTATCTACCGACAGTACTTACAAGTACCACTCACTTTAAAACTACATAGAATAACCAATTTTACGAATACTCTGACGATACTTAGCAGTAATATTCTTTTAAATCCACTCTTCCAAGATATATGGCAGCACAGGTTCTATGATGAGTATTTTAGCAGGGAAGGCGAATAGTTTTAGAGCAGAAATTGCGTTTTCAGCTGACGGCGTTTTCATTGGATTGCGAAGATTGTCATTTTTGTTCGGAAAAAATAGTTAATGTCAAAAGATAAGTGTCATTTTTTTTTTGTATGTTAATGAAAAGACCTTAAAAAAACGATTTGACTTTTTATTTTAAGTGAACAGTTTATATAATTAAGTTTACAGTTGAATATCTTTAATTAATTAGCAGTAACTGATTAAATTTCCCAAAGTTGAGTATTTTGTTTATGTATACCCATTAATTTTCAAAAAAAAATTTTTTTTGTATGAAAAAAACTACAGTAAATCTTAATGCGGTAGATAAATGGTTAAGGGGTTACACCTATTTGTGTGTTTTGCTTATGTATGTATATTACTATCATTGTACCTTTTATGTTTAGGACAACGGCTCTTCAACTTTGTATCACCGCCGCCCCCTTTTAAATATCAGCCTGATATCACGGATCCCCCAAGATTTTGAACACCCCACCCTGATTCCGAATACATGGCTGAGTAATTGAAGTGCAATCGTTATCGTATTGAAGTGCTATGAATTTAGTCTCTTAATCTTTGCACATGTGTTTCTACTATTTCTTTAAAATAATATATTGCAGTAATGGCTATGTAATGATCGCGCATACTGGAACGGGCGCAGTATGCCCTGTTCCTCATGGGGTGTTGCGCCACTGAGTTTGAGTTGAATGGCTATGTAGTTGGAAACAATAAAAAATCTGAATTAATATTCTTGATCGCAATACTGTTCTAGTGGAGTTTTTTTCACTTGGGAGCACGCACTTACCACGAATCCTTTCAGAGTTTGTAAAAGAGGGAAATCTTAACATTAAATGAGAGATCTTTGCGGAACCTCTAGAAAGGGGCGTTGAGGACAATAGGGGGTCTGCAGACCAGTTTAAGAGCCGCTGGTTTAGAGTATATTTTTAATATTTCAAAATTAAAATCTTTATTTTGATCATAGTATAATATGCATATATTTTTCGATGCGTTTCCATTTAATACTCTAGTAAATGCATTGTTTGCAACTTGACAAAGACCTGCTTTTTGAAAACAACATAACTATAGAAAAATTGTTAAATTTTTTGCATAAAAATGAATTGATCTATATATATTGCATGTGACGAATCTGTACGGAACCTTTCCACTAATCTTCTTAGGCGTCTTTTTGGGGAATATAAATTTGCGTTTATTTCCAATCAACTCCAAAAAGATGAACGGGATATTCAAATTAGATAAGGTATTTAAGTCGAGCGTTGTGAGATAGCAAGAGAGATGATGGAAGGCTATTGAGCCAGCAACTTTAAACGCATTACTAGAAGATTCTAGGAGATTAGATTCGTGAAGATGTCGTGCTGCGAGACGTACCAGAAAGCTGATATAAGCCAGCGGTAAATACAATTTACGTACGCTTAAAATAAGCGTCAGTTTAAGTGACTTAGTTAAAGTTAATGAAAGTTAAGAATTCGAGTACGTGTATTTCTCGGATCTCCTATTTCGGTAGACCTTACTTGATCTTGAGCTTAATTATTAATTAATTGCATTATTAGTAATTTAATTTAATATAAAGGTAAATCTCTTTAAGTGACGTAACATAATAGTATTATATGTTATCAGAGATTTTTTTGAGAAAATTATAATAATAAATAAATATTATTATTCTTATTCAAAATGGCTCTTAGTGGTTCTTTGCCTCAAATTAATCTTGGTGTTCAAGGTGAGATCCAGGGGGTCTCCACATGCATAAAATATATAAAAAGTTTCTAAGGGGATTGATAATCTTTTTTAGAAAGTGATTTAACTAATAATAAAATATCGAGCTAAAACTCATTATTTTAATTTACTATTAAAATAACGTTTAAACACTGTAGATGTTTTCTAAGTGTTCATCTTTAAATTTTGCACCTTTTTTGTTAAATTTTGTATTTTGTTTCTTTTTTGCAGAGAGAATTACTGGGCAATTTATTCGTGCAGAGTCCTTGAAGAGAAAAACTTAAATTCGCTTTAATATTTTAATGCTTTTTTAAAAAAATTATTTGCTGTACATTATCATTCCCGAAACGTTATTTTTACAAATTTTGTGAAACATAATGTTCCATGCTTTAAATTTATTCAACAATTTAAATGTGTGGTATTAGATATAAATTACTACGTTTAATAAATGTTTGGAAATTCTACACTCAGCAATATTACTTTTTATGTATTGCGCGTCCAAATTTCATTTTTGGAAGAATACCTATGCATTAATTCCATATGCACCTCATATATATTTTAGTGCATGTTATTTAGTTGGATTTTTTAAAATATTGTATTAATATGAATAAACTGTTAACCCTTTAGCGGGCAGTGGCTAATAGGTCTAACCACTTATTAAATTTTTTTTCTCCAAGCGGGTGATGGATATTTAGTCTATCCACATGAATTAATTGAAGCTCAATCACCTTCTTCTCCCAAAACAGCAACCCTTCCCCCGCAGATGCGGGAATGTCGCCAACTCTTAAAGAATCTACCACCAAACAGTAGTCAGACACTATGCATATGTTCAAGTCTCGATTCTATAATATCAATATAATTTCCGGTTGTATTCTCCGAAAAACTGGGAATTTCGGACAATGTGTCAACTAGATACATGTGTTAACCGTCGTCCATGTATAGGCCTAGGCCTACCACCATCCCCCATCATTACGCATTCAGTCAAAAGGTGGCAGTTGGTCAAAGTCGGTGTTAGTTCCATTGTAAGTCATGCACACTTATTTGGTTTGGGTTATTGTCTGTACGAGTATTTGACAAAGTATGCCATGAACTGTTTACTTTTAAAGATCATAGATGGGACCTACATTTGTGTAATGATCCAAGACCTACTTCAGCGCAAGGACCTGGGCCTCAAGAAGTCTTAAGACGTCCCTGCGTCTGTCCATTGCCAATAACCATTTGTAAGTAAGATATTAAGGGGTGTTGGAAACCTCTCTCTCTCTCTCTCTCTCTCTACTGACAATGTTAAATTGGCTGTTTTCGATGTACCTTTTCTCAAAATCTGTTTTATGTACATGCTTGAAATTTTTCATACTATTAAAGTACATCTCTCTTATTATACTAAAATGAGCTTTTAGCTAATTTTGAATTTTTAAAGAAATTTATGAAATATTTTATCAAACATTGCGAAATTTGACCCATTTTTTACTTAAAAAATTTGTAAAAATTAAATTTTTGAGTGTTTTAAAAAAGCTCATTTTAGTATATATTAGACATCATTATAAATAATTCATAAAAAATTTACATACCTGTGAACAGTAGTTTCTCAGAAAAGGTACATCGCACATTAAAATTTTCATTTTGAGATAAATTGATTTTAATGTATACAGTGATACTTCTAATCGGCTGGGAAATAAAAAAATAAAAAGCTCAATTTAAAATAAAAGATACATGTTTTGGTTCATATCAGTCGTTACACTATTAAGCAAAAACAAAGTAATTTGTTTACAATTTTCGCCATTAAAATGGGCGTGGCCCAAATTCAACGATTATTTAAAAATACGTTTTAAGGGCTTCTAAATACCCTAGAGGTTCAAGTAAGATATTTTTAGAAAGGTTAAAATCTATACAATTTGAAAATGTAAAAATCTCAAATTGTCAAAAAAATAAGATTTTAGCTTTCCAACACCCCTTAATAAATAACCAATCACTGATATTTCGTATTAACTTTATTTTATAAGAAATAAAACTAATTCAAGTAGACTTATTTATTGATTGATTATCAATGTCAAAATTCGAAGCAACAAGATAGCTACTGCCGATGGACCTCGTAATTTTGCAATGACGAGCACAACACCTTAGTTGGCACCCACTCTCCAAATTTCCACACCGACGTAGGAATAACGTAACTACGTAAGTAACGCAGATCCTTTAGATGTAAAGCATGTCAATAATTTGTCATCGTAAATGAATAAAAGGTGACTGTAATGAAATTTGGAGGGAAAATTTCGTTGTACTTTTATTTCTAAAATGTTATTCCGCGAGTTTAGTCACTGCGATGTTTTATAAATTACAAATTTCAAATGCTGTATTAAATAAATTTTTCATTATTTTTTAAGTATATTTTTGGCATTTATTAGTAATAATAATGACATTATATTAGTATTATAAATAAGAAAAATTTAACACGTTTTGGGAAGGGGGATTTGATTGATATTGGAATTTGGAGTTGGACTTGAAATGCGATAGTTCTTTTTAAATGATAGCTACTAGAAATTTGGCTTTATTTTTTTACCAAAGTTTTATTTAAATTTTATGATTGTAATTTATATCATAGAAATTCCTACATGAAAATTGTTTATCCAAAGAATTGTGTGAGCCCAAAATCAATCCAGATTTCAAAATACTGAATTAAAATTTATATAAAGTGATTTTTTTTTTATAAAAACGTTTTAGAATTTCTGAATAAAATTAAAGTGGTAGATCGGAAATAACAAATTTTTCTCAAATATTTCAGAAAAGGTGACATTTAAATAAAGTTACACTATATATATATATATATATATATATATATATATATATATATATATATATATATATATATATATTTCCCTACTCTTATTAATTTTTCTTATCGTTTTATCGTTTACAAAAAATCAATTTGATATAATAACATTCTAATATATATAATAGCAATTTGTTCTGAGCAGGTTTCTGTTTTTATTAAAATTTATATAAATACGTATTATGAATTATATGCTTATTTGTATTCCGAATTTCATACACTATAAAAAATTCGGAATATTTCTTATCGTACTCATTGAAGATTCGTTCGTTTGGCATTCATTAATGCTCTGGATTTTTTTAGAAATGATATGATTATGAATATAAAAATGAAATAACAGAAACGGATTCTTTGAAAGCAGAGAAAATGCTACGGTAAAAACACGACAATATATTAAAACAGCGATGAAAACAGTTTCTTTTTTTTAACTTGTATGATGGATAATTTTCAAGTACTTGAACAATATGAAAAGAAACTAACCCATTCTTGATAAAAGAGGGGTCAATTGGGGCGTATCGTAAAAACGATAGTACAGTTATTGATCACAAACGTGAATGATTGATTTAATATTAACGTCGCACTGTTCAGCCAAACGTGACCAAATTTTGACGCAGAACCTAGTGTCACTGAAAACCTGCCGTGTGGAGGGATTGATGTATGTTAAATCTGTAAAGACTCGAAGTCCTCCTATTGAAGTGACGTGGAAGTTTGGAGAGGGGGTACCAACTCAAGTATCCTCGTCATTTGATCGGGGCTCATAATTGCGAGGTCCCCCGCCAATAGCCTTCTTGTTGATTCACACTGCAACGTAAGTTAAATTCAAACTAAACTGATGCTCTCAAAGATATATGTATTTTCTAGTGCTATAATATGGAGAGTTTTTCTGATTAAATCGACCATTGAAGGGAGCATTTATGTAAGCAGAATATATTTCTCGTAGGGATAGTTCATGAATGATTATTAGAGTACATTTGAGTCTTCTCTCTTTAACTAAATAAAAGGAATTTATTGTACTTTCGATTAAATGTAATGCACAGAATCTACTATCTTATAGTTGGGTAAAGTTGGAAAATCGTGGAAAAGTGAACTATTATAATGTAAATAACTTGGAAACATTTATGTCTAGCTTCTGCTGTCTTATGTGTAAACCGTTTTGAAATGATTGAATGAAACTACTTTCTTTTCGAAAAGGAAAAAAAAAAATGTTTCGTTATCTCGTTTTTTTTTTTCGGTTCTTATCTTCGAAACTGGATACCTTACCTATGCAATATGTATCATGGGAAAATACTTTACATAGTAGGTCAGTCGATTGTATGGATTTCTATTTGTTAAAATTTCGATTAGACATTTTCGTTATATTATTTGTTGTTCCCAAAAGCAATCCTAGTTTCAATATAGTTTTAAATTGGGTTAAACTTTGGAAATCAAACTCGAAGGACATGAGATAAGTATGATTTTCAGATAATGTAGGATACAAACATTCTTTTTAAGAATTATTATTATACATTCAGACCCCGATTTTACGAACCCCTATTTAATGAATATCCTGATTTAATACATTTTTCTCTTTCCCTGATTAAAATTAAAGTACAAACCCTTATTTAACGAATAATAACCCCCGAATTGACGAATTATTTCAGCTTGGAAAACTTATTTTATGAGTTTGTATTAGAAAAAATAGGATTTTTTTTTCAAGTCATGCATCTTTTTTGTCTAGAACAGAGAAATACTTTTTCTAAAAAAACAAAATTCAAAGGGAAAGAGTGAGAAGACCATTATTATACTTTACAGGTGCAAATGAGTCATGAGTGTAACCTATCGTGTGAGTCTTGAGTAGAACAATAAATTCCTTTCTTGTCTCTTCCCAATCCACAACGCAGTAGATATTTTAAGATTTTAACGATTATAATACATTTGATGATCTGTGGAACTGAAGCTGAGTAACTTGATTTGTCGAAGCCAATGAATAGTGATTCTAATGCAGAAATTAATAGTGAAACTCTTATCAAAACTAATACATTTTCTAATATCTTACATTGTTTCGAAATTCTAAAAACATACTTCTCTCTCTTATGCAGCAGGTTGTAAATGATGAAATATTTTGTTCTCTGCATAAAGTAAAAAAAAAAAATCTCTTTCGAGTCAGGAATCCAAAAGATTTTCAAACATCTATTAGTCAGCATTTTAAAATTTCCAATTAACTGGGGCGTAATAATTCCCTAATAAAAATTTAGTTGTTGAATAAAAAGTGTGTAATTTCTAACTATGGATAAGTTTGTGTAGTTCCTTGTAGAATTTCCAAAAGGTAATTGCAAAAAATTTGTACTTTCTTGGACCCCGATATAACGAATAACCCCGAATTAACGAACAAAATGTTCAGACTCAATGAATTTGTTAAATTGGGGTCCGACAGTATGTTTATTTATCTTTGTACGAAAAGAGCAACAAACACACAAGAAATATAAAAAAAAAATTAAGTAAATTCCTACTTAGATCAACAAAGAAAAATGTTATTTTAGCTACTTTTTATTAAATAGTTACAATTAATATAAATATGTAAATACATATGACAGAATCACAACATTAAGTGGTAATTTATTTTTATTGATTATAATTAAACTACCGTATTGTCATCCCAAACAATCGTGTATATAAAATTTCAGTTCAAATGAATGCTTTAAAACGTGAGAAAAAAAAACCTTTTCATGTTTAGACACAAGTCACCAAAAAGGTCGCTAAGTCGCAAAAAATGATGCCAACATGGCTGTATTTGTAACCTTTAAATAATTAGTTTTAATCAATTAATTTTTATTAATTATAATTAAAAATTATTGCATTGTCATCCAAAATAATCATGTATATTAAATTTCAGCTCAATTGAGCGTTTTAAAATGTATTTTATTAACGATTGAAAATTCCACCAAGATAAATAAATAAATATATAGAGAATGTGAGCTATAATAGTAGGAATTGAAAAAAGAACAATGATAATAGTTGCATTGATAGCTAAATTTATTGTTGTAATATTGCTGTAATTGATATCATATTAACCAAATTATCTACTGTTCGTTAATAACTTTTGTAGTTATTGCTACAAATAATACGTAATTGCTAATTAAGTTAAGTTAAGGCATCCGACTACTTGCGACAACTTTTTTTTGAAAAAAAGGAGACATGGAGATCTTTTTGTGATTTTTATATTTATTTAGTATATTTTAAGGAAAAAATCCTAAAATTGGTAAAAGAAAAAAATATTATTATTATTAAAAAGGGAAAAAACTAGTAAAAATGTACGAAAAATGACATAAACGGGGCCCGCTCTCTACAAAGATTTTATGAACGAATTCTCAATTTTTCAATTTTGATGTGTTACTTTGTTTTTCCTGTTTGAAGTGACCTTCACGATAAGAGATATTTTAATTTTTACAAAAACTAGAGCACTTTATCTAAGTCATTATACGAAATTGCTTACAAAAACATTGTCTATATTCACATAAATAACTGCAAATTTTGAAATAAAACAGTTATTGATAAATCTAAAGATCACAACACTTCTACTGTTATGTAAAACATAAGCAAAAAATTTCAGCTAATTATTTTCAAAACTTTTTTTGAGCAATCGCGGTCCCCGTTTGAGTTTTCGAAAAAACACATTTCGAGTAAAACGCATTTTAAAGTTTGACATCTTGTGTAAAGTTATGGCATTTGCTTTTACTAAAACACTTGTAATTTTTGTTCTAGTGGAGGGAAAATAAAGTACTTGGTATTGTTATTAAGTTAATAAAATGGTCTATAAAATAAAGTCATAAAAAATTAAATAAAAATTAAAATGTACTGCATATCCTTAAAAATAGCCAGTGTGTATTCATTTCAGATGTTTAATTATTATTGTGTGGCCTCTATTACAGTGGTCAGCTGAACGGTCATGGTCGTGAACTCATGGTCGGCGTTATTTTTATCGAAAGTTCGCGAGTCCTGGTATAACTGAAGAGAGGTCGTACAAAAGCTGATCTACCGAGTTCCGCAGTTATCAATTTAGCGCGCGCGGAATTTGAAGACACACGTAGCTCAAGTGTGGTCCTCACCACTTGACTGGGGTTCAAAATATCGTCTATCGCAATGTTTCTCAAACTTACGATATTCGCGACCTAATTTTCAATCATAATTTTCATCGCCCCCCCCATACAATAACATTGTATTGATGCAGTAGTAATGTATAATACTTTGACGCTAAAGCTACAATACGACCTTAATTATAAACTGAACTAATTATCAAGTTTTAAATTTTGTATGCAATTTTTTTTGTATATGATAAGCCCATGGAAAAAATCGCTAGAAATTACTAAACTTTTTCTTAACTTATTATTGATACTTAGTATCAAATACATTGTGCCATACTGATACATTTACTCGTAAAAGCTTTGGATATATTTTATAAGAAAGTACATATTTATTAATGAATGACTCAGTTCTAGATAAAATCAATCAAATTCCATTCAAAGCTTTAATTTATAAACTGAGCTTCATCTAATTTTTTTAAAAAAAATTACAGCCGCGCTTAACTTACGCCCATATTCACCGCTAACCTGACCGCCGGTTAGAGGAAGGAAACCTGGGTTTCGCCGAAAACGCTATTCACCATCGCAAGTTAATAACTTAACTCCGGTTCAAGTTAAAAAATCGTGACCCAGGGTCACTGCTGGGTTAGTTTTAGCCGCACATGCGCAGAGTGATTTTTCGAGTGTTTACGTTTGCGTTTTCTTGCCGCAAAACACTACTTTTCTTTGTCATTTTCTTTTTTAAATTTGAATAACACTGACGGATCTGATGTGGTGTTCGCGGATTCACAACTCCGTCAGTGTCATAGAATTGCCGCATTATTTCAATATACGCTTCATTTTTTTTGTGTGTGTGTGTGCTACTAACAGCGTTTGTTTCCCTACATTCTATTATATGTAAGTGCGGCTTCATCAAAGCCAACACCAACTCTTATTCGTACTGCGTAAAATAAATTCTGTCGGCATTCATTTTAAACAGTTAGCGATACTCGAGGTTAAGAACAAGCTGGCACGAGGCGAATGAAGAAATTGTAGCTCCAGCCGGAAGTCACGGGGTTTATTTCGACCAATGGGAATCGACCAGTAAACCCAGGTTAAGAAACCCAGAGTCAAGTAACTGGAGGTGGAAAAAGAGCTGTGTGTGAATTGAAGTTCTAACTTGGGGTTGACATCCGGTTATTTAACTCCAGGCTTCATCTCTGGGTTAGATTAGCAGTGAATACGAGCGTTAATTGTCGTAGTTGCAAACTCTGATGATTCTGACTATCAAAACATGTCTGTTTTGTTCGTGGTTTTCATATGGCACGGCGTCGATATTAGAAATTCTTTGGTTTGGCTGAATTTGGCTCCAAAACAAATGTCATATAGATATTTATTTTTCTGCTTCCGAAAATTAGGCATCGTTCAGCGTAAAAGCTGGAAGCTTGCTATTCTGTTAAAATTCTTATTGTATGATAGTCGGAGACTAGACATCGAATGACAATTCCTGCTTCTGTTGAGTCATCTAAAGCAGTGTACCCCAACCTTTTTATCGCCTCGGGCCGATCAACGTTTGATAATTTTATCGCGGCCTTCTGAGTGAGGGACGTTAATTGTTTGTATTAAGGTATCCGACTACGTTCAGAACTGCGATTTTAAAAAGCGCATAAATGGATAATTTTCATGATATTTAGTGTCACTCAGGTTAGAATACGTGTATAAAATTGTTTTAAGAAGATTTTGACAAAAAAATTATTTAAATAGAATATTTCGGCAAAAAATTAACTTAGAATAACCTTTTTTCAAAATGTTCTCCTTTTGTAAAAAATGCTTCTATTATAATAATATTTTTTGCCTGTATATAGCTCAGACCTCTGTACAGAGGCTCAACTATGATTTTTGAAAAATTCACAATATTTTCAGAGTTACAAACCCATTGAAATAAGTATCCACGTTTTTTTTCTTAAAATTTCTCCCCTCTGTTGTCGTAAAACACGGATAAACCCACTTCTAAGTTATATATTTCAAAAATTCTAGTTGAGCCTCTGTACAGAGGTCTGAGCTATATACAGGCAAAATATTATTTTAATAGAAGCAATTTTCACAAAAGGAGAATATTTTGAAAATTGGTCATTCTATGTTCATTTTTTGTCAAAATATTGTACTTAAATAAATTTTTATTGTAATACTATTCTTAAAATAATTTTATATACATTTTCTAATCTAAGTGACACTAAATATCATAAATAATATCCATTTATACGCTTTTGCAAAATCACGGTTCCGAACACGTAGTCGGATATCTTAAAGATAGTTTTGATTTAACAATTTTAATTTAATTGTATTTAAACTCGCTTTTAAAATAAAATTACATAAAAAAATGAATATAAAGTGATTTAACATTTTAACTCACTAGAACGCTAAACCAATGAGGACCTTGAGCTTGTTTCTTTTCAAATAGACATTTCCATTTCGGGGTAATAGGAAATAATGACACCCGAAGGGTGTTGCTTATGTCCAATTTATTCCGTTGATTTGTTTTGGTTGCTGTCACTGCAGGAAACCCAGCTTCACACAGATACGTTGTCGGAAATGGCAATACGGATTTTAGAGCTGTGATGGCAATCTCAGGGTATTCCACTTTGACTTTAATCCAGAACACCGGCAGAATTGTTGGCTCGAATGCAGTTTTAAGGTTCCCGTCATTTGCAATCTTCAGCAGTTAATCTTCTTCCATAGATAAGCTAGATGCGTTTGATTTGTTGACAAATGGGTCACGGATCCATCCCTTACGGGTTCACGGGTCTTTTTTGTTTGTTGAAGTAGTGATATTTCACGATATATATATATATATATATATTGCATTTGTGCGGTATTGGTGTTGCTTTCGAAGACGTCCCTCAGCTTCCAGTTAACCTCTCGTCCATGGAAAGTCGCACAAACCCGGGGGAAGTACATCACAGTAAGTAAATGGAAATAATTTAATACTCCTTATGTGACCTGGTACCATTTGATCCAAGAACCGGTAGCGGTCCACGGCCCGGGGGTTGAGGACCACTGATATAAAGGGTATATTTTTAGCTTTTGATACACATAACATTTTGAATCTTTCTGACTAATTATTATTGATAAGAAAATTTTCATATTTTTGTTCGTCTTCCTTCCTAGTACTTAATTACCAGTGATATTGCTTAATCCTTTCATCAGCTCAGTTATTTTTATATTCTTATCTATGACCATAGGGCTCATAATTTTTTAAATTTTATTTATTTATTAGCCTTTGCAGCTGAATCCATCTCCGTCTTATCACTTCCGGTATTGTTTCCAGAATCTAACTGGTTTTCGTTGGTGTTGACAATTTCAACGCGACGGTGATGAATGATTCACACTTATTTTCTGTTTCTCAATCGATGTTGTTGCTACATAACGTCAAATGGTGTTTACAATGGGAAAAATATCAGTCGTTTGTGTGAAGTAATCTGTGACCCACAAAAAATTTCTCCGGAATATATTTGGAATTAACCATTGGACTCAAATGAATTTAAAACATACGGTCTTTATGCTATTTCCAGATTAATTTTATTTATAAAAAAGGTGGAAACTGGGTACTGAAAATTTTTAGGTTAGAAGTTAATTAACTATTTTGATTAATTAATGTATTAATACCATGAGAAATATAGTTTTCTTTCACTTACTAAAAATGTGAAAAATTTCTGCAAGTACAATAAAGAATTTGGTATTCCATTTTCCTTGACAATTTTAAAGGGGATGGAAATGGAGACGCAAAAATACCAAAGTGACTCGACTTAATTGCCACTTCCCTTTTCAAAAATCATTTCTTATTCTACTACTTTGATTCAATTCTTATTTTACAGGTATTCTTTTCAGGTAATTTTACTTTAAATGTTTATATTCTTCTTAAATATTTAGTAACGTCAAATAGCTTGATTTTAATAATTGTCAATGCTTGTTTGAAGTTGGGGTGCAATCAGCCCACAGTAAATTTAAAAAAATAGAGAAATATTTTGTGTTTTTAGAAGTAAAAATATTAAGTAATTGATAATAGTAGAAATATATAGAAAGTATAATATCTGTACTTTTCTTAACGGTGAGTCAATTAATAAATCAAAGTTTTCATAGTTCATTTCAGGAATCATTAAGAAGGAAATTAGTACTGGAAAATGAAGAGGAGGAGGAAAAAGTACACAATTAAGAAAATATAATTCTAAACTCTCGAAACTTGTATTTATTCAAACCGGAATAATTAACTTGTAGGGATTAACTTTTTTAGTCAGATAGTTTTCTGCTCGAAAACGAAAATTTCTGAAGGTGATATTGATTGTAAAATTCCATTTTTACGGGAGGTTTATTTTTTTTTTCATTCTTTCGTATAAAATTTTTAAAAAATAAGAGTTTTTTTTCTGTAATTTACGTTAAAAAATATTGGGTCAAGTATATTTTATTAGAACAATTACATTTATTTCGTTCCATTACGCAAAGTAATTTTATAAGGTTCAAAATTTTAGATCCTTCATGCGTAAAAGGAATAATACTATTTCGTTGGTGAAATATATTCAATTCGCGCATTTTCTTCTAAAGTCGTCTTATATTTACTCTGTTTAGTATGAATCATTCAAGAGCTATTTTTCTGTTCACTAGTCATTGTTTACAGAATTCCTTCCCATCATGTGCTAAGAACACAATTTTCTAATCTTTGGTTACAAAATGACTAAATGGCTAAGAATTTGTCTCACACAGCATTGTTTTCAAATAAGCAAGGTGTTACTTATTCGCTTAATTCGTGTTAAGTTGTTCTGATAAATTAAATATGAGATCTTCCATTAAAAATTTCAAAAACTCAGAACATAAATAAAACAAATATTACAAATCGAATAAATTATTGGCAAACTTACCGCAGATTATATATATATATATATATATATATATATATATATATATATATATATATATAATTATATGTGTTTGTATAAATACAATATATATTTGTAAGAGAATAAAAAAAAAGTTGTGAAATATCTTAAATATATTCATACCTACTAACTCGAGATAAATTTGGTAAAGTTCAGTGCTAATTTAACCTCATTTCGGGCCATAGGTGCAGAAGATCTACAGGCCCCCTTGGGACTGGTGAATCGAAATTTATAACCAGAAAATCTGGTAAGTCCAGCTTATCCAGGACCTCCCGAGCCTCTGAGAGTCCACCCCATGAAACCAATGGATAAACCGGCACTGGTAAAGAGTTCTACACTACTCTAAAGATTGATTTACTTTTCATCCCTTCAGTGAGTCAATAAATGAATACCAAGTTTGCTTGGGAACTAAACACTGGGGGTTTCCAGTCAGATTGATCACTTGACCGACACACCTGCACTTGTACTCCAGCGCCTAAAGTCACGAAAACTGAGATAAGCACAGTAGGACTTGGCCCTCATGGGCTGTTACGCCACTGGGTTTAGTTTACTTAATATAACATTTATATAGTTTCATTTTCATCGTTCGAATATAATGTTTTGATTCGATTCGATTTTATTAGGTATCAACAGAATAAATGATAATCTGAATAAAATAAGTTTATATTACTCGTATATAAGAATTGTGCGTGTTACATTCGTATTTTCTTTCGAAATTACCATACTTTAAATATAACTAATTTGATTTCATAAGGAAAGTTTTTCAAAGATTAAAATAGTTGAAAATTTTTTTAAAACTTAAGCTGTTGTTTCTATTTATTTACAATATCAATTAAACATAAAAGGATTATATATACAAGCACTGTCGGCCATTACATTTGCAACGCCATGACGGAGGGATGATACAAACTGTGAAAAAAAAGAAGATGCTGGGTTACTGAGATTTATGCACCATCAAAGACGCGGGAGGGAGAAACGGTAACTCAAACTCTGTGTAAAAGGAAAGTTACGCAGCGGTTTTCTCATTCAGAAATCCCATTGAATGTTGTTTGTTTGTAAGAAGATTGTTTTATGTCTGGTAGAAGAAGTAGAAACGGGGCTGCTATTCGCATTGGCTAGAACAGGGGTCACCAACTTCTTAGGAAGAGTGCCACGATCTGATTGAAAAAAATTGTGCGGGCCACTGCAAACTTTTCCAGTAAACAAATGAAAAAGTAAAAAAAATGTTACTTATAGGCTTATTATGGAATTTTTACGTGCTATTTGCACATATTTTATGCAAGTTTGAGTAGTGGAAGTTTAAAAATTATGTAATAGATAAAATAAAAGTTCGAACTTAAGTTTTATTGTTAATCTTTTTTTCAGTTTTAATCAGTTAGGTTAGGTAAAAAATAAAAATGAGTAACCAGAAAAATTTAATTCTAAAGAATTATTAAACACAGTCAGTACGTTTTTAATGTAGTTTTTCAATTTGTAGATTTTTTACTGGGTCATCTACATTAGGATTCGTTGTCGAAGATGCTAACAAAATCGGGTTGTTTTAGGTGTGCATCGGTTTCTCTTTTTTCTCCAAAATCGAGACAAAAAAAACCAAAGAGTGTTCACAAAAGAAGTTATATCGGTAAGAAAAACTAAATCTCAGAGCCTATCATCATTCTTGAGAAGCAAGTATTCACTGGGCAGTTCATTGTTTTCTTCCAGATATTTCAAAACACGCACCCTCAAATTTCAAAATCTCTCAGAAATGTACTTCCTTTGGAAAACCAACGCACATAACAATGAAGGAATGTTGTCTACGTTATAATTTTCTATTGTAATTTAATTAAGTGTATTTAAATAAATTTAGATGTGTTGTCCTGTCAGAGACAACCACCTTTCAATAGAATAATAAAAATAATAGTATTTATTATTATCTTTTTTAATGTTTCAAAAGTCGCATGTCACTCTTACAACTCAGCCGTGCCACACTGGAACACGCGTGCCGCGGGTGAGCCAGCCCTGGGCAAGAATCTAACGACAGCCATGCGAATGCAAAATTGGTGGGTTCAAGAAGGTCATACTAAATACCACACAGGATCTCAACAGCCTCCCGCCACTAACCCCCTAGAGCACGGACATGTTATCAACTCATACTCTTACTCTTAGTTGGGGAGTGAGATTGATTAGAATCTGACTCATATCCGCACGGACAGTATGACGACGTCTGGAGGAGCACGAAATGTTTGCACTACGACAATTTAGGAAGCTTCCCTTGATATTGCAGCATAAAGACGCGCTGCGACAATGGTGCGCCCAACGACAAAACTGGATACAAAAATGTCACCAACTCGTTTTTTCAGATGATTATCGCTTCTGCGCGAAGCATCATATTGGTTGTTTCTGTGTCAGGAAACGCCAACGAGAATGCACGTAGTCTGTATTCGATATCGTAATACGGATCTTACACCTTGTGCGATGATAAGGGCAGCCATTGTGTACACAAATCGAAAAAAAAAAACCCCTTGTTCTCTTCTACGGTAATCTGAACCGCATGCCTTACATTTCTCAGATCTGGTAACTGTGCCCTTTCTTCGAAACCTCGGAGACGCCATTTTTGAACATGCTGACGCATGTTGTCGGTTGTGTCGAAGGCTTTGAGGCCTTCTCATGTAGTGTTCCCCCTCTCGAATATCTTCCATTCCTATAATTAATTTCACATCCTCAACTATTATTCATATCTATCCTTACATTATTATGATAAATAATGCTATTCAATATAAGGTCTTAACGATTGTTTGTGTAGTACTAAAAAGTAAAAAATAAAGAACCGTTACAATTTTTTTTTCCTGCTAGGCTTTCGAACTGCTTTCTATTGATTATCTCTGATGAGTCTGTTGTTTAACCCTCCAAGCGGTTAGCACGGCTTTTTCTGCCCTACTAGAGAGGCTTCAAAAACGGACAACACGGAACTTTCCGTAAGGCAGGGGACTCACCAAAAATGCACCAAACGTAATTCAAATTCTCCCCCCTTTAAAGGTTTAACTTCTTGAAAGATAATTAGAGATGGTCGGGGAGACACAATGGACATTGAGGGGAAGTTTATGGCTCGCGGGGAAACCGGTTCTTCCCCTGCAGCAATCGTAAAAAACTGGGAATAATTTCTTTAAACCCAAGAGCGTACGGAAATAATTGCAAGTCAACGAATTGAGAAAATTAGGGGATAGCTTGATAAAAATCTCATTTTTTTTCCTTACCTTAAAATTCTCAAATGGAATTCAGTTTTTATAATGTATGTCTAAATTTTTTAAAAATATCTATAGTATTTAACTTCAAAGTATATATTAAAACATTGAGGATAATTTACTGCTTTATTTTTTTTATTTTAATCAATACTTTCAGGGATTTTTTTTAATAAAGGATTATTTCGTTATGTGTCAAAAATTAACAGAAAGAAAAAGGTTCAAAATTTAAAATCTTTTAAAATTTTGGACACTTCTAAACATGAATAATTTTAAGCTTCTGTATTACATTATTTGCTAAAAATTTTTACACATTGCTAAAAAAACCCTATTTAAATCTTTTAGTTTTTTATAATTTTAAAGCCAGGTATTCAGGGCATCTTACATAGAATCCCTAGTTTTGTATTGTTCAGATAACGAATTATATTTGAATTTTAAATGTCTGAACAGTAATTTCATTCAAAGAGAACGTAAACTACAAGCTTATATTTTTAAACTTGAATCTTCAAATAAAGAGTAATCAAAAGCATCTGGACAAATTTACAGTTAACATATAAATAAATATAAAGATCCTTTTTAAATTCAAGTTAAAGAAATATTTATTTATGCAAAATCCCTCATCATTTATGTTCCATTAGTGATTGTTTGAAGAAAAGGTTATTAAAATTTGGACATTTTTATAATCTTAACCATGCAAAACTAGGAATTTTATATTAGCTGCACTGAAATTCTGCATTTGAATTTCGAAAAAGATATTTATGCGTGTCTCACATAGTCAGTTGAAAAATATATATATTTACCATAAATACTAATAATTTGTTGGATATTTAAAAAAATATATTTAGATTAAATTTTTAATACATATATATATGTATATTCCACTTCTAATATTCTTTCATGTATTCCTTAAATTTCATATTATTTAATTAAGTTAGGGAATATTAACGTCGCTCTCTCTCTTCTCTACTCAACTACTCTAGGGCTTTTGGCGACGGACCTGTGGCCAGGGTAGCCAAGTGGTCAAGGTATCGGATCATGGTTGGCATGCCACGAGTTCGAGCTCAGTGCCACAAAAGACCCGCCGTGTAGGGGGGCGATGCACGTTAAATCTGTAGAGAGCTCAAACCTCCTCTGTTGGGGAAGTGTGGTAGCTAGGAGAGAGGGGAAAGCTCAGGTGTCACCCTCATCACTTGACCATGCTTCGAAATTACGAGGTCCATCACCAAAATCCCTCGTGTAGCTGAACAGTGCGACGTTAATATTCACTCACTTGGCGACGGACCTCGTAACTTTAAACCGTGGTCAAGTGACGAGGACGACGCTTGAGCATCGTTGCCCTACACGGCGGATCTTCAGTGGTACTGGGGTCGAACTCATGACACGACAGCTACGAGTCCGTTACCTTGACCATTAGGCTACCGGAGCCTCACAATTTGGTTGAAAACTGCATGTTATGTTTAAAAATATGCTGAAACATTTAATGAACTTGTAATAGATTTTTCCATAGAAGATAGATGTGTGAGATGCTAAAACGACAATATGTAACAGTTATGAGAATATCGATGGCAGTTTTTGAAACATTCAATTTAAATTTCAGTTTGAAATTTATTCGTTTTTTTCACATTTAGTATTAAATAGTCGCCATAACAAATTAATAGTTTAACGCATTCATAGATTATAAAAAATAAAGGTATAAATGACATTTTGTTGGGAATAGTAAGTTTTTATACAGCTTTGAATTCAGACTTCTCTTTGCAGGAGTGTAGACTATTAAAAGACTCTTCAAAAAAAAAAAAAACATCGCGAAAATGTGTGGTATGCAACCTTAAGATAAATGATAATGGAAAACGTATTCGAAGAGAAACTCGTTTTCAATGTAAAGACTGTAATGTTGGACTGTGTGCAGTGCCGTGTTTTGAAAAATATCACACTGTGACATTTCTGTAAACGACATGTATGTGTCTTTCTTATACTTCTTTGATATTTTTTGCTATTTATACCTGTAAAAATATTATTTTTTATAAAAGTCTATTTGTAATTGATTGTAAATTGAATAAAACATTTTCTTACAATTATATGTGTATTTGAGGATGAAATCTGATTTACTTTTTATTCAGGAAATTTTTAGTAAATTTCATTTTCTTAGCCAACTTATTTCTTTTAAAACATGCATATTTGTGTATTATATAATGAAATTTCTACCTATCTAAAATTATGTCTGGCTTTTTTTTCCATTAAAATCTTTTAGGATTTTACAAATTATCTTGCCATTATTCATTATGTACTTAATAAGGAAAAATATATCTTAGTATAAATAATTTCTGGCCTAATAAACATATAATTGTTTTTAGCTACAGTTTGGAAAATGCATTGGAATTAGTAGCGGGACAGAATTTTTACTTATTATGAATGTGTTTTTGACTGCCACTATGTTACATATTTATCTTTCATTCTTTTTACAGTATGAGTAGACGTCGTAAACAGTTTTGTCACAGTAAAATTAATTTTTGTTTTATATTCAGATTATACTGTTATATTGATTCTGAAAACAATACGTTAGTTTGACAAGCCATTATTTCACAATTTTAAAGCATTGAACAGTTTTGAAGTTTTTAAAACCTTTCTAAAATGCTAAATTATTAAAAATATTTAATTATTGTAAGTGATGTATATTTCTTAGATTATTGCAAACAAAAAGTATAAAATTTAAAATATATCTCCTTGTTGAATTTTAATAATTATTTTTTGTATGGCTAAACCTGGAAAAACACAATTTTTTTTAATATTACATTAAGAGTAGTTAAAATATACCGGTTCTGGAACAGTGGAGCCGGTGGAGCCGCATGCAAACAAAAGTGGGTGGAAGTCCCCCGATCTGAACCGGGAAGATGGTTTGTGATTGATAAGGGTTTCGGGGATCTGTACTGATAAGAAATGCACGCTTTTAGCGATAACGAGTTATATTCTGATATAGTTTTAATTAAATGATTATGATTTTTTTAATTACGTCATTGAAAGCAAATTTTAATTGGGATAAAGAGTCAAATTTTTCTGTACATATGATTATTTTTATATAATTCCGTATACATCTATTTCTGAAAATCATGATATACGTGTTGAATGATTATTTGTTATATTTCAAATTTGATGCTTTGTGCTTGTGATTTCTGAATCAGAGGATTGAAAATTAGGCAAACGACCCCCGGGTCTGAACCGGGAGGATGGTACCCCCTCCGCTCTGATAAGGGTTTCGGGGCTCTGTAAATGGGTGCTAGAAATGCATGTTTTTAGAGATAACAATTTATATTCTTATATAGTTTTAACTAAATGGGTAGAATTCTGATTTTTTTTTTTTTTAAGTACGTCATTGGAAGCAAATTTTAATTAGGATAAAGGGTCAAACTTTTCTGTACATATAAATATTTGTATATAATTCTGATAAAGTCTATTTCTGAAAATTATGATATACGTGTTGAATTATTGTTTATTACATTTCAAATTTGATACTTTGTGCATAACTAAAATATATTTTTCATTGATTTTGCATGTATTTTTTTTATAATTCTGAGATAACTTAAAAAAATACTATGCTTATATAAAGTAAAAGTTCTGCATATGTTTTTTCGTTTGCAAAGTAGTTTCCTTACATGAAACATCCCTTTCCTATGATAATATATGCGGACCTTGTAATTCTGGTAAAACTTTCTTTGTTAGACGAATCTTAGAAATAAAATTAATTAATTCTTTTCCTCCCAAAATTATTTGGCGTTATGGAATTTATCCAAAATTGTTGGATAAGATGTCTGACATAGAATTTCATGAAGGCATGCCTTTCGATGTAGAAGATATTACTAATGCTTTCGTAATAATCGATGACTTAATGAATGAAGTAGGAGATGACAAAAGAACTTTCAAACTTGTTCACGAAAGGAAGCCATCATAGAGATATTTCCGTAATATTTATTTTACAAAATATTTTTTGCAATGAAAAACAAATTATAGGAATATTTTTTTAAATACTTCCTACCTAAGTTGTTTTAAAAATGTTAGAGACAAGCAATAGATCTCTTGTCTAGCAAGACAAATGTATCCATCTCAATCGAAATTTATGATTGGAAAACTATACGAAATACAAATGCTGCAAATTTGACTATCCACTTTGTGAGAGATAGAAAAATAAAACCTTTCGTTCGAATCATTTAATGAATTTTTCAAAAGAAAAAAATTTTTGATAGAGTTTTGTTACGAATAAATATCTCAGAACAAAAACATTGTATGCAAAACCTTTGTCATGGATAGAATATTAAGTGTGGTTTGTGTTCTTCAACATTTGGTTTTAATTTTTAGTCTGTTTCCCTTCTTGTTCCTTACACTTAAATATATTAATATGAGTAAAGTAATTAAAAAAGTTGAAAAAGTATTGAAAAAAAAAAAAAAAAAAGTTGAAAAGTATTGAAAAAAGATGAAAAATATTGAAATATTTAGAATATTGTTGGTGGACTTGAGTATTTAAGTTAAGAGCAATAGTGATAAAATTTCTTTTTTTCATATTAATCTTAAAATAATAATAACTTTATAAATTTAAATATATGGTAAACTTATAAAAAAATTCAAAGCAAAATCTTATTCATCTTATAATAATAATAATACAAACACAAAATATGAGAACAAAAAATATTGTATTTATTCACCTTCTAAAATTTATTCTTACATTATATCATTTCTTAAAATATTGATACAATCTGAAATCTTTCTGTTTGCTACGAACAAATTCATATAAAATATAATTCATTGAAAAGCCTTTACTGATTTTCAACAAGAAAATATAAAATAATGACCACATAGAAATAAGGAATATCCCTTGGTTAATCCATTTCTCAATAAATAAAGTCCTTCAGATCTCAACAATTTTCCTTTTATAAAACAATGTGCTACCAGAAAACTTAATTTAATCTTATATTTTTTAAAATGTATTATATGAGAAGCATTGAAATAAGTAACATCATTCAATATGAATAATAAATACATTCGACAGGTATATGCATAAAATGAAGAGGAAACATTTACATTCTTAAACAAGAAAGAATAAGATATATACAGAAATCAATATTTATAAAAGAAACTATTTAATTAAATTCTCATTTATATAAAATATTAGTTTTCATTTATATGGCAGTTACCGAAAGCTAAAGTTGTAATACCATCTTCAAGAATATATCTTATCGAAGGGGCAAAGTGAATTTTTTTTTTTTTTTTTTTTACTTTTTACAGAATGTATTTGATGTATAAAACTGTTAATGGGTTTAAACTCTTCACGACTTCTATACTTATTTATGAGGCAATTTTTATAGTCTTCATGAGAAATTTTACTTTTAAAATAGATATATGTATCTCTTTTGCTGTATTTTTTTCTAAAGTTAATGTTTTTATGCTGTACATTTTTGCATTGAGACCTACGAACTCAGTTGCTACCATACCATTTAACTCATCTGTCATTTTTCCGAGAACATTATTAGTTAAAGGATTATAAAGAAAATGATTTGGAAGCAAATATATGGGTCATTTCAATAAAAAAGAAGTGAGTTTTCTTTGAATAGATACAAGGTCGTTATTAATTATTTTATAAGCATGAAATGCTGGAGATGCTATGAATTTCTTAGCTCTTTTCTCTCTATTCACTAGATAAATCTTAACTTTTTGCGTAAATTTTTTCATTGTTTTACCAAACACGGCATTGTTTAAAAGTTTAAAGAGATCTTTTCAAAATTGTTGTTTGCTCGTTTTCGATGTTCAGTATTAAAATCTATATAATTTTTTAACCAAGGACTTTGTTTGAATTTTACAAATTGGTGTATTTTTTTTAATTTTTAAACCTAATTGTACATATAATTTCAAATTTCTATAATGAACATATTTAGTTTTATTTCTGAAGTTAGGAGCCAATTTTTCCACAGACTTCGATTCTAAAATACTGAATTCTTTAGCAATATTTTTAGTATAGGAGGAACATTCAGAGACACTTTAACTTTTTCTGGAGCTAATGGATAGCAGTTATGCAAATCGTGCAATTAATCTGGATATTCTAACTTAAAATATACAACTTATATCCGAATCGTCTGGTACATCCATGAAGTTAACGTATTCATCAGTCCACGAAAAGTCGTGTGTAGACAAATTTTGCGACATTGCTCAACCATATAGATTGTTTGCATCCAAATATATAATGTAACTACTAGGTAGGCTTGAATCATAGGTTGATAAATACACATTGTTAGCCTTAGCGTAGCGATGACCAATCATCGCAACACCTCCGCGAATTCCTTTTTCGATGAATAAAGGCATGTCTATATCCGTTAAAAGCTCCAATCGTACTTTTGTCATTTTATGCTTGCCATACCAAACCAGGAACCATATATGTATTACATGGATCAATTTTGTAGTAATTCTGGCACAGAGTTCTAAAGTTTTCAAATATGTCTGAAAATAATACGTCTACGGTTACACACAAATCACGATAATCTCCCTATGTGCGCATTTGAAACATGTTCCATCTATGGTGAGCATATTCGTAGTCTTCTCTGGATACATTTTTATTTGTTAGACTGTTGAAAAAAGCTGATTGAGGAGGGAGCTGCGTTTCATAAAATTTAGAAAAGGAATCAAAATATTCATATGGATAGCAACCCTTTCTAGTTATAAATTGTGCATTACTTGCAAAATACCTATCCCAAAGATGAAATTTACAAGGCTTTAAAGTTGGGCAAGTTTCTCTAGAGAAGTATTTAAAAACTGAAAAGAGTCAATGAAACGTAATGACCTCAGAGTAAAAAAAAAAAAAAAAAAAATTCACTATGTCGGGAATGCATTGAAAAAAGAAATCAAAACTTTTAGTTGATTTTTTAAAATCAAAATTCAATTTAATTATGTCAAATGATCCAAATGAAGCACGAGGAAGTACGGAATAACGCTTGAAGGAGTTTTTTTTTTTTTTGTAAAAATTTAAATAACATTTTGAATCTTAAGGACTTATAACCTATTTCAGCTACCATAAACCTATTGTTTTCTTAGATTACAATTAATTCCCAAATATGATTGTATATTTCGCACAAAAACATTCCTTTATGAGTACAGACATATGAACAAATAATTTTATGGGGCGATACTAACATCTCCTGGTTTTTTATTCACTTAACTGACCTCAGAAATAACATTACAAAATTTGAAGTTATCACTTCTAACGTGTGGTCATAAGCACACTCACTTAGTATTTTTTTAAGTTATCTCAGAATTATAAAAAAAATACATGCAAAATCAATGAAAAATATATTTTAGTTATGCACAAAGTATCAAATTTGAAATGTAATAAACAATAATTCAACACGTATATCATAATTTTCAGAAATAGACTTTATCAGAATTATATACAAATATTTATATGTACAGAAAAGTTTGACCCTTTATCCTAATTAAAATTTGCTTCCAATGACGTACTTAAAAAAAAATCAGAATTCTACCCATTTAGTTAAAACTATATAAGAATATAAATTGTTACCTCTAAAAACATGCATTTCTAGCACCCATTTACAGAGCCCCGAAACCCTTATCAGAGCGGAGGGGGTACCATCCTCCCGGTTCAGACCCGGGGGTCGTTTGCCTAATTTTCAATCCTCTGATTCAGAAATCACAAGCACAAAACATCAAATTTGAAATATAACAAATAATCATTCAACACGTATATCATGATTTTCTGAAATAGATGTATACGGAATTATATAAAAATAATCATATGTACAGAAAAATTTGACTCTTTATCCCAATTAAAATTTGCTTTCAATGACGTAATTAAAAAAATCATAATCATTTAATTAAAACTATATCAGAATATAACTCGTTATCGCTAAAAGCGTGCATTTCTTATCAGTACAGATCCCCGAAACCCTTATCAATCACAAACCATCTTCCCGGTTCAGATCCGGGGGGACTTCCACCCACTTTTGTTTGCATGCGGCTCCACCGGCTCCACTGTTCCAGAACCGGTATATTTTAACTACTATTAAGATATTTTTAAAAAATAACTAGAGCTCTCAGACCTAAATCCATATGAACTTTTATAGAACATATGTTAGGGAATATTTACAAGATATTTCAAGACTCTATCTTGTACAGGAAAAACGCCTTAGGGATTAGAAAACACTCTCATCTTCAAACTTAAAAATCTGAGAAAAGCACATTTAAAATTTGTAAAGGCATAAAAAAAATTCCTATGCATGTAAAGCTTTAATTTTTTTTATATGTTACTATCAAACTTATGTTCTACATGAAAATTCTACTTGAAATAAAAATGACTGAAAATATCTTTTTTAATTCAAAATATTCTTCGACATAATATTGATAACAATTGTTAATTTGATCAATTTTTCAGTTTTATCAGAACCTTATATATTCACAAGAGTTTTAAATGCAAAATATTTATACAGAAAATAGTAGTGATACAAACGTAATCCAGAAATCACCAAGTTTGTAAATAATATCTATTTTTTCTCAGTTCCTCTTCGTGGCAGTTAAGCAAGTTTAAGTTTTTGTTGCATGACTTTAAAATACTGTAATGTAGTACTACAATATATTTTTTATAATGTAATTTGTGGTACATCAGGGAAATAGTTAGTTAATTCTGCAACATTTGTATTCTGTAGTCTAATTGTAATATCACCTGAAAGCTGGATTTTAGATTTACCATTTTCAGTCATATTCCATCCCTTTCATGTATTATTTCTCACTGTAGACTGCGTACATTTTGGTCATCGCATTTTTCAAAAGGAAAACAAAATTAATGAAAACAAAGTAAAGAGCTTTTAAATTAAATAAACTATGTGGCAAAAAATATATTGGTCTTTAAATCAATCTTAATTAAGTAAATGTGAGAAAACTCAAAAACTTAAAAACATGAGCAAACAGAAATGATTTTAGAAATTAAAATTGCAGTTAATGGCCATTTCAAACGAAATAATGAATTGTGTTAAAAAAATATTTTTAATTAATTCAATCTAGGAATGCAAAAATGCTTTAAAATGAAACCGAAACTAAAATCAAAACTCAGAAAATTAAAATTTCTTGAAACCTAATTGGTTTTCAGATCAGAAATTCTGGAGCAAGTTTTCCAAATATATGATCCTTAAAAAATGCACCCCCTTCCCCGATTTTTTTTTATATTTAAGCTAATGTTATGCCTTTAGAAAAATTCTCTATACTTACGAGAAAATTATTTAAAAACCAAAACTTATGATCCGTTTTTTCCACAGGTGTAATTTTTTTTTCTAAAACTACACAAAATTTTTAATATAATAGTATTTCAGAAGCAAAAGGTAGGGATTTTTTGCAATATAGAACGAGTTATGATGATGATTATGAATTATTACTGTGTTAATATTTAAGAATAAAATAATAATTTGTAGGGTTCTAGTACTGGAATTAAGGATACTTTTCTAAGTGTTAAAATTTTTTGCTTATAAAATTACTTATATTATTAATTATCAGCTAATTGTACTTATGTAAATTGTTTTAAAAGACAAAATTAATTGGCAATACATCTTTGCAATAACTGAATAGAAAGATATAGTTACCATTTATAGATATGTGCGAATATGCATTTAAAGGATGAAATACTAAAGGAACGGAAAGATTAAAAATTAAATTTGAATAGAAAATGGTTAGAAACACTTTCGCCAGCACACTTTAAGAAAAATATATTTTTTATTGATTGAATGCAGCAGCGCAAACAGGAACTTTTCAAGGAGGGGGTCCAGGGTCAAAGTCCACTATTCTCCTATACTCCAATTCGCCACCTAACACATTCTTTTGATTTTCGGGAACAAAAAACATTAAAAAATTAATTATTGAATGAATAATTAGCATTTATAAAATTAATTATTAATTACAGTTACTTACTGTACAAACTATGCATATATATAATACTTATTATATATGTATGGGATTATAATCAATCGCGCGCAAAAAAAAATCAAGTGCTTTGAGGGGTCTGGACCCAAGAATCCCTTCCCTTGTGTGCACCACTGATTGAATGTGTATTATGTGTGCAAATGCTGACGTAGTGAGGGTATTTTCCCTCATTGCAAGTTGTTATGTTGATTTATAGCAAAAAAAATCATTCAACAGAAAAATATAAAGATAAGGATTAAAATTTGCATACATTAAAGGTATTGAAATGACTTTTTATGTTATTGTTAATTAAAAATATAATAAATTGCAGAAATCCCAGTTTTATTTTACAAATTTATTCATCATATATAATGATACTACATTTATTATAATTTTGTTAAATAAAAAAAATAATCTCTTTTTCTTTTTACCTCATAATTAAAAAAATAACAGGAAAATATTCTTGAGTTTTCTTCGTCTGATATTCAACAATGATTACAGAGAGCTTCTGTGGTTAAAATTGTAACACCGAAATAAAAATGTTCTTTTTAATTTTTTTAAAGCTCTTAAAAGTAACAGAAGAAAAAAATAAATTTTCTTTTGCTTTTATATATATTAAAAATATTTTTTCAACTTTGAATAAATCATTTCTTTAAAACTTTATTTTTTACCCTTTATTTGCTTGTTTGCAATAAATTGGGAGAAGTTTCCGTTGGCCGTGAAGTGGATAAAATGTCCATCACACAATACTCGCCCTAGTCAACAGCTGTGAATGAGAAACCTCCCCTTTCCAACAACACAGAAACCGAAAAAGCAATAAAATTGTCCCCTTCAAAACCATTAGAGGACCCCACGCAGTTTTAAGGGGAAAGGCATAAAACTGTGGTGCGCTTTCGAAGCAGTTCACGAAATTCAACAGAAACCTTTTCGCTACCACTAGCTTTGAAAAAGTAGACCGCTTTCCAAGTGAGTTTCAATTAGCGGGTCATCCACTTAGAGGGTTAAAAACCGACGAGCCATAGGCCTTACCATAAGTATTAACATGCACAAGATCAAATCGGTACTTACTATATTGTTGTTGTTGTGACTATTGCCACCTGCCTGTCGAAGTCAGATTGAGGCCTGCGTAATTCATCGCGGCTAAAGACTAGAATTTTTACACCTGTCGTTAGCCGTAGCTTTGAGCTCCATGCAGGTGACAGTACGATTTGGCTCGGTTCCACCCCAATTTAGAGGGAGAAAACCCTGGGGGTGGCCAGGGGTCTCCCACCTCTCTTCCACTTCCACCAACCACACGAGAGGACTTGCGGCGCGACGGCTATTTAGAGTACACCCATGCCGCAAAGGCACTATACATTTACAAACATCCATGTCTTCCCCGGGATTTGAACCCAGTACCTACGGCACCACAGTCAGCATCGCTAAACACAATACCGGTTGGGTGACACTTACTATATTAACACAACTGAGAGAATAACTTTCTTTTTTATTATTAATCGTCCATCAGTTCAATCGACGTTTTGACATGATTACAAAACAAATTTCTTCACCTAATAACAGGCGCTGTCAAATTCCCTTCTATTGCGGCTATGGAAGCGTTAACTAATATTCCTCCTGTCATGCATGACATTTGTAAAGAGGCAGTAATTTTAATTAAAAAACTTTGCAGCCTCCCGAGTAATTAGCATTGGATTATTTACAATTTTAACAATGACAGAAATCTAAATGGGTTTCAATCAAATTATTATCAATTATAAGTAGACCTAGACCTTGTTCGAGAAACGAATGTGATGCCTGTGCCTTTGTGTCCTTTTGAACACGATGACTTCTGTGTATATCTTGAACTTGACAAGAAAATTTATAATAGTGAGATGCCCTCTGCCCAAATCAGAGACATTTCTTATGAAACTATTGAGGTAAGATACCTCAGTAACCTCTGGACCCATTTTTACATCGACGGATCGATGTTTGAGCGGTGTATTGGAGCTGGTGCAGGAGTCTGTTGAAACCATTGTGACGAGTCTTTACGCGACTTTCACCAATTAATCCTCTTGGAGAATCTTTGGGCTAGCATTCGAGTTTATTTCCCAGCCATCCCTCTCAAGAAGAAACCCTGAGACGCAAATTAGTTAGTATATATAAAGTTAGAGTTTAATACTTGTAGCTCAGAAGAAGCGGAGCATCTGAATGCAGTGTTACTATGGTAAGAGTTAGAATTATGCATCTTGACCAGTGGCGCACACAAGGGGGGGAGTTCTGGGGGTCCGGACCCCCCCAAAGCCCTTGATTTTTTTCCAATTGATTATAATTCTAAGTATATAGTACGTAAAATTTAATTAAGTATTTGTTATTAATGATTAATTTTATTAATTAATGCTAATTATGTATTCAATAATTAGTTTTTTACTGTAGAAAATCGAAAATCGATCCCGAAAATCGTCAGAATCAAAAGAAGCGTGATACAAGAATGGTGAACTTTCGATCCCGAACCCCCCTTGAAAAATTCCTGTGTGTGCTACTAATCTTGACTAAAGGACAGATTTCGGCTACTAGACTAAATTCGTGAATCCAGAATTAATAGGATAGGGTTGAATAAAGCTAAACTAATTTGATTTCGTGCGCTTATTCACGTAAGGTACATGCTTTCTTTATATCACTCCTGGGGCTCCCTTTTATAGATTACTTGTTCAGGAATATTATAATTAATAATAATAAATTAGATTTATCATGGAGAGTCTTGGTCATTCATCGTTTTCTTCCACAGCTTTAAGTAGACAACATGATGAAGAAGCAACTTCAAGGTTAAGACCATTACACTATTTGGCATTCTATAAGGCAGGGGGAAAATATGCTACCAATTTTGATGGTGAAGTTGAGGCTATATTTATTGCTCTGAATCAATTAAGCACTCGAAAGAGTAATTTCTGTCGACCTGTTATTTTGTCTGATAGCAAAGCCACTTCTCAGGCTATCTCCAACAATAAAGTTTGAGCTTCTGAATGAATTTATGAATGTAGAAAGATTCTCAACACTCTGACTGACTCAAATGCTTTGCAGTGTATTCCTGCTCATAGTGGCATCGTGGAAAATGAAAGAGCTCATTTCCTGGCAAAGAAGAGAACGACTACTCTATAAACCACTAATAGCCATATAACTTATAATTCTGCAAAACTCCTAATTAAATTAGAGTTTAAGAGGAAGTTTACTTTCTTCCTATCAAATGAAGGTAAGGGAAGGCTCTGGAAGTGTCTCATTAGTTCAAAGCTAGTTATTCCATATTTTCCTCGCCCCGTAACCTTGGCGTTATTTCGTCTTTTGACTGGGCACGATTGTTTGAATGCCCATCTTTTTAAAATTAGCTTGTACTCTTTGTAACTCTGGTAACTCCATGGATAAGGACCATAGTGACGAATGCACTGCATTATTATCTTTTAACTATTGTTCTTAAGTGCTGGGAAGCTAGATCGAGACTAATGGCCTACACGGAGAAAAAAGACATACTCAAAAATGAACGCGTAAACATACTCATTTTGAAATGAGTATGTTTGTATCAGATTTGAACGCATGTCTTTCTTGAATTTGATACAGTACATGTACTCAAAACCGCCTAAAATGGTTAATTAACACTCTCAGACAAATTAAAAAGATATTCAGGATTACATAAGCTCTATTAATATTCTGGCTAGATATTTTAAAAATTGGGGTTAACCCCAATTTTTAAATTTTCAACAACAAACTTAGTTCTCTTAAATCTACCGAACTATATTTCGTATCTACCACGCTACACGCGGAGGAGCACATGAGTATTAAAATGAGTATAGATTCTTTGTTGTGTAACTCCGCGTTGTTTAGACTCTTCCCATATTAACAGTACAGAGACTGTTGCTCCCTCTGGCGGACAGAACAATCTTCAGTAATGGCCAAGTTTCGGAACTGTAAGGATGTACGAGCATGCACTCCGATCCCTTTCAATTCTATACTAACTATTAGTTCTCTAGTTATGTATGTAAATGTTTGTTTTGTCAAATAAATGTGTTTAATTAACCAGTGGACTTTGTAAAGAACCTCTTCCCCGCGTGTCCCTTTTTACCTTGGGTCACATCCCCTCATAATTTGGTGCCCACCGCGTCATAGTTGTTATTTCTAATTTTCTCTTGTTTGTAAATCGAAAAGTACGTGACTTGTTTTTAATATAAGTTTAATATGCTGGTAAAATTATTAATTACACTCTCTATATAATTGGCAACCAATTTAGTTATGCGATAAATGTTTACTTTATATTGGCAGATTATTTAAAAAAAGACTGATGTTATTAATTTAATGCAATTTACTTGATTCATAAGTCAATTGTTTGATTTATTCAGATCAAAACTAAACAACTATAAGCAATATTCTTATAAAACCCATCCTAGGTTCAAGTGTAGAATAGAGAGGGGGGGAGCTTGGCAAAGTTAATTTTGTAGCAATCAAAATTGGCGATAATTGGATAAATTTAGCGATAGGTGTTACGAAAAATTACGAAGCTGATTTTTCCAATGAAAATAAATAAATGTTAATGAGAAATAAAAAAAATAGTAAAAGTTACCAGTAATGTATTTGAGTTAAGTTGTTTGGCGATCAATTCCGGTCGTCAAATCCGAAGGGACACAATTTTGAACTTTAAACCTAAAATTGGAAAAACTTTTATCTATGCCATTACACATAGCCAACTATTAAAACCTCATTTTTGATTCTGCTTTGAAAGGTGGTCAACCAATTATCATTATGTTGCATGAAGTTTGCAGTAGTAGTAGTATTGTTTTGCAGTAGAATATGCTTGTGTGAATTGTAGCAATAACATGTTTGAATATGCAATATGGTTTTATGTACTGAACATGGTGTTAAGTTTTTAATCATTTAACACTGTTAGTAGAAGGTACATTGAATGTAGGAATAAATACAACTTTAGAGACAACCCACATTGAATACAAATCAATACTAAAAAGATTCAGGATTTATTTAAATTTTACTACATTTTCAAAACCTACAAAAATTACTTTATTTCTTCGTGCAATATATTTTTGCCCCCAAAGCATTTATTTACAGGCGAATAATTGAAGTACTCCTTTTCTAGTTTGGAATAATTTTAGTTTTATTTTCAATACTCTGAACTCTAAAATGGCTTGCATGTGGTGAGAGACTGTCTTGAAAAAGGCAAGTTTACAAAATAAGTTTTTGTTAACAATTATTAATCTTTTGAGGGGACTAATTTCTTGAAACTTTAAGGTACTTTTTTAGCTTATTAATTAAGTTATGGAAAATGTCTTAAAAGTTCACATACAGAAATTATTTAAGAGTTTCAACAATTTAAATACACTTATTTTATGATTCCTTTCAATTTCCAATATTGAAAGAATCAAAATTAATGTAACAGAAATTACAGAATGAGTAAAATTGAACATAATATATTTCAAGAATGATTTTTACTTTTGGTATTAGACATTAAGTATATATAAAAATTAAATCTACTTAACTACTAATATTTAATGGATATTTTGGCTTATTAGTAATTGATCTGCATTGTTTAAATAAGATTTATCACAGTTCTTACATATTATCACAGCCTTTTGGTAACATTATATGACACGAAACACATGAGACTACCAATTCAGCACGCAACACATGCGAAATTGGTATTACCAACTTGGTGAGTTACCTTGAACGTTGTTGCCATAATATGTAAGTACTGATTTATCTTATTACATAGTGCAGAAAGGCAGTGGCGTAACAGAGAACATTTGGGCCCCCATGTTGGTTTTTACAAAGGGTAGGTACTTGGCGGCTGTCAGGCTTTGCCCCCCGCAATATGGGAGTGTACGTTACGAAACTGCAGAAAAGCTATACTTTCATGACCATAATACTTTGCTTTGATTGAAAACTTTTGTGATATTTCAAAAATATCTTATTAATCTGGTATTTTTTATAATAAAGCCACATGCCCAGTGAAAGTAAGTTTTAATTCACAACATATTGATCCTCTGGTTTATAACACACCGTTATGTGACCAAGGTTTTGTTTATTTGGATGAAAATGAATGAGATATATATCAGAGATTCTTGATATTAAACCCGATGAAGTATATTTTATGCTTTTATTTATCTGTTGAGGCCCATGATTACTTCAAAGAACACGGTATCTTATATGTGATTGCATTTTCCCCTTTCTGAGTCCCGTGATCATACAGGTGATGATATAAAAATTAAATGTACTTAGAACTAGTATTTAATGGATATTTTGTCTTATTACTAGTTGATCTGCATTGTTTAAATTAGATTTATCACAGTACTTACATATTATCATAGCCTTTTAGTAACATTATATGAAACGAAACACATGATTGCCAATTCAGCGCATACGCCACATGCAAACTTGGTACTGCGAGAGAGAGAGAGAGAGAGAGAGAGAAGGCGTGTTATCTTGAACAATGTTGCCATAATATGCAAGTACAGATTTATCTTACAACATAGTGGCATAACGGAGATCATTTGGGCCTCCAAGTTGGATTTTACAAAAGGTGGGTACTAGGTGGCTGTCAGGCTTTAGGGCCTCCCACTGCAATATGGGGCTGTATGTTATACCACTGCAGAAAGCCCACTCAAAGTAAGTTTTAATTCACTAGATTTTGATCTTCTGGTTTATAACACACCTTTAATGTGACCATAGTGTTTTGTTTATTTGGATGAAAATGAATGAGATATATATCAGATTCTTGATTTCAGGTGGAGGGTAAGGAAGAGAGAGTTTGTTGTTTTTAGTATTAAAATTAATGTTCTAATTTGATATCGGTATATTGCGTACCAAGTGTTGTTGTTGACAATTGTCTAGTTGGGCGATAACATTACAATATGGTTTCCAATACCTTTAAATTTGGTTATGTGGTTGCATCCATTATTTTTTCTATTATATTTTTAAAATTTTATCCTCTTTTGTAATTTTATTTTATTATCATTTATTATGTATATTATTTGATATTGTTATATTATATTAAAATGAATTTTTTACTAATTTATGTTTATAGCAGTATCCGTATTAATTTCAGACATTTTTCAGTAGATTTTTTTCCAAAAACAAGTATTACCATGCTTCCTGTTGTCTAGATTGCAGTTTTAGTTTTCTGTCAGTTATTCATTAATGGACATTTCAAATATTATTGATGTTTACTAAATCTGTTAATAAAAGAATATTAGGGCTCCATTTTCAATTTTTATGGACTAAAAGGAAAACTAAAAATTTGCACTTTATTTTCGAATAATCTTTTTTTTTTTTTTTAAATTTTTTTTTTTATTCTTGATTGAGATTTTGCTTATTTTGGCCATTATGAAATGTGATAAGCATGGCAGCAAAATGAAAATAGTTTACAGACAGGTTAAATAACTTGACAGCTGTGTATTTTATTGCAGATGTTTACAATGCAAATTTGCATGGGCACAATAGTAAATCGATCGGAAATAATTCTTTTTTTTACCAGCAGCAAATTGTAATTTCACTTCACTTTTATTTTTAATTGATGCATTTTTAAATGTTCCTTGGTCAATAAAATTCACAAATGAAACATGGAATTTTCGGATATATTGAAAATTATTCGACTTATATATTTTCAATATACATTCAAATTCCCCGAATACATAAAAAAATATTTAAAGAGAGAATTGCGTGGATTTATAAAATTTCACCGTTAATCTTTATACATCTTGATAGTGATTTCTTTTTTTTGGTTTGAAATTTTTTTAGTTTTTAACAGTTATAATTTTTGTATTTTTCTTCTGCTTCTTTTCCCGGCATTTCTAAATACCGTGTGTTCTATTTCTTTTAATTCTGGTACTCATAGTTTTCTATAACTGGTTTTCTGCAATAATAGTACTTACATTTTTGCTTTTTTTTAAAAAAATTAATGCGATTCCTCTTTTGTCAGGAATAAGCTATTCTTTTCAATTACTTACATGTTGAGTTCTTAGTGAGAGACCATCTTCTTGATTCCAAAATCTTATTTGCAGTGATTTCAAAGCCGCATCAAAAAGACGTTTTGCACGTTGTATATACTGATAACAAATTATATATATAGCTCCCTATATATATATATTGTTCCCTCCCTATATATATATATTGTTCCAACGTGCGATATTTTTTGAACAGTAGTTTTTATAAATATATATGACATGGTAGCTTAGTGGTCAAGGTAACAGACTCGTGGCTGGTATATCATGAGTTTCAGCCTAGTGCTGTTGAAGACCTGCACTGCTGTGTAGGGGAGTGATGCACATTAAATTTGTCAAGAGCTCAAATGTCTTCCTGATAGTGTGGTTGTTATGAGAGGAGGGGTGCCAGCACAGGTGTCGTCCTCATCACTTTACCATGGTTCAAGATTACGAGGTCTGTCGCCAAAACCCCTTGTGTAGCTGAACAGTGCTATGTTAATACTCTCTCACTTAGCAAGATATGCCTTCATGTGTACGTTATAAAATCGTATTTTTTAAAACCGTTTACCTTGTTTCTAAATTATGAATGCTTTATTTTTAATTTGTATTAATTTCATTTCTACTTGTAACCTAAATCTTCATTTTTAATATTTCAATTCATGATTTATTTAAAATTTTGCACATAGTTCTGATTTTTTTTCTTTTTTTTATATTTTATGTATAAAAAATAATTTACAAATTTCATACATTTTGCACTTTCTACCAAAGACCATTTGATTCTCATTGTAGTTTTTGTCGTCATATTCAAAACAATCATACGGGGTAGCATAACACTAAATATGTTATGCTAAATTTTGTAGATAGTCATTTAAAAACTATACAATTATGAACATCATTTGCAGAGATTTTACTCTATAATGAGGATACTTTTAAAATTCCTCTCAGAACCAGCCATCTATAAATTCTTCAGTATATAATTTAGATGACTCGTGTATCCTAACAAGTAATTTACTTGAAACAACATTGTTTGAAAGGCATTTTTACTCATATTTAGTAACTCCCAAGACATGCTGTTGATTTGATAAAAGTAAAAAAATCTGTTTAATTATGTACCTTTACACATTAGAACTTTCTATATTAAAAATGATAATTTGGTGTATATATTACATTAAAACATAAGTTAAGCTATGCTATACAAATAAAAATGGAGTTGACTATAATATGGATTATATATATAGAAAGATAGTTTTTATAAAAAAATTCAATAAAAAATAACTTTTATGGATGAAGGCGTGTTGTTTCAAAAATCACTTATATCCTTGGGTTTTTTTTTTTAATGTCTGATATGTATGTGTACAATTTCCAGAATAAATATTTCAAAGGTATGATTTGGTTTGTTTTATTTTTCTTGTTTACAGTGAATCATTAAAAAAAAATGCTGTACACTAGTAAAATGGCTAGATTATGGTTCGCCTGGTCCTTAGATGTTATTTTTTTCTTCTAAATGGGCGCTGAAATCATCTCTAAAAACTCTTTCCAGTTGGTAAAAATTTGTGCGTTTTAAATGTTTTGTAAATGTAAAAATATACTGTTTTAGACATTTTTACATTTTTCTAAGGACTAAACTTTTTAAATATTTTAGTTTTTGATTTAAAAAAACACTAACTTAAAAACTACAATATTTGTTTTCTTTGGTGACAGAGTATAAAATCAGTTAATATAAAAGTGAGCTTGATTTGTAACAAAAATTACAATGCATTTTTATTTTCATCTGGATGGGTTAAAAGGGAGTCCCAGTAGCTCGGTTGATGAATGTTGAGAGCAGAGGTTGTGTATGTATTGATTTAAACAAAACAATTGATACAAAAAATACTTACTCACCTGGGGCCTAATGAGGCTTATTTTAGTCGGGTTTCTAAGTTTTTTTTTCATGTTACATAATATTTAAAGAAACTATTCCTTTCTTACTTTATGTTTAGAAGTTTTCAATATGAAAAGTCTGTTATTCATCATAATGTTTCCAAGACACTTCTTAGCGAATAATGTTTCCAAGATACTTATTGAACTGATTTTAAATAAAATTTAACTTTCTGTTTGCATAGGATTTTAAAGAAACAAAATATTGCTTCTAGAAATATAAATATAACTTTTAATGAACCAAATTGCTTACACATTTGTTTAAATATTGCATCGAATCAATTGCATTATTTTCAAAGATTTATAAATTTGAGGTATAAGTTCAAAAATAATACAGTTTATGATCATATAGCACTTGCATTTTTAAAACCAAAAATTATATTTTTATTGGAACTTGCGTATCACCGCCAAAATATTGGCGACATTATATAAAACGAAGCACATGGTTGCTAATTCAGTGCGTATACGATACATGACGAATTATCTTGAACGTTGGCACTTTTGCGATGATACGCAAATATCTTTTTGTAACACAACGAATACAAAAAGAATTTAGATTTTCGAAGTTAAGTGGTAAAAAATTCATAAAATGTAAATTAAATAATATATAAGAAGGAAAAAATGAAATTTACAACTGAGCTATCACATATTTAGATCCCTTTAAGTTTGATTTGATGTATGTTAAAAATTCGTATTTTAACACCGCTGGGATGATTGGGTAGCTCAATAGATAAGATTAATTCACCTCAGGGCTAAATACAGTTTATTTACTGTACACAGGTACATTTATGCAGTTCTAGGATATATATATATAATACAGGAACACGTGGGGAAGGATTTCCCTTGCGATGCATACAACAGAAAATCTACCGTCTTACTGATTCAATTCCCTTTTCTCCCACCAGGGGGAAACTAAACTAGTATTCTGTCTGGTGGCGCCATCTAGCGATCATTACAATAAATAAATAATAAATATTACCATTTGTTACAGTATTAGATACAACATTACCGAAAATAAATAATATACATACTCATATTTGACCCATTATAAACTCGTTATTGAGTGCATTACATTCTCAAATTTGATCCAGTAACAGGTTGAAAAATGAGTATGTGCTTGTTGACAAAAACGAGTATGCCCGTTTCTCAAATTTGAGTATGTTTGCATCGGAACCATTTTGAATATGTGACGTAGTCAAAAGTGAGTATTTTGTACTCATTTCTGAATACCGGTTTTTCACAGTGTAGTGGCCAAATGTGTGGCATTTGTATAAATAATTATTATTAAAATAAATGGAATTACTTTCTATATATATTGAATTCATAATACGGATATAAAGGGTGTTTTTTTAAGATGTATAGAATTTTAAATTGCAATAAAACAACGATGTATTATTCGATTGACATGAATTTTTTTTATTCGAAAGATAATCTTGTGGCATTACGTTTTAAATATGATTTCTGGCATATGACTGCCACGGCTGGCTTGGATGTAGTCCAATCTGGACGTCCAATTTTCGATGACTTTTTCCAACATTTGTGGCCGTATATCGGCAATAACACGGCGAAGGTTGTCTTCAAAATGGTCAAGCGTTTGTGGCTTATCCACGTAGACCAATGACTTTACATAGCCCCACAGAAAATAGTCTAGCGGTGTTAAATCACAAGGTCTTGGAGGCCAATTCACAGGTCCAAAACGTGAAATTAGGCGGTCACCAAACGTGTCTTTCAATAAATCGATTGTGGCACGAGCTATGTGACATGTTGCACCGTCTTGTTGGAACCACAGCTCCTGGACATCATGATTGTTCAATTCAGGAATGAAAAAGTTAGTAATCATGGCTCTTTACCGATCACCATTGACTGTAACGTTGTGGCCTTCATCGTTTTTGAAGAAGGATTCCACCAGCCCATAAAGCGCACCAAACAGTCAGTTTTTCTGGATGTAACGGTGTTTCGACATACACTTGTGGATTAGCTTCACTCCAAATGCGGCAGTTTTGTTTGTTGACGTAGCCATTCAACCAGAAGTGCGCTTCATCGCTAAACAAAATTCGCTGATGAAAATCGGGAACAACGGCAATCTCGTTTTGGGCCCATTCGACGAATCTACGCCTTGCTTGATGATCGTTTTGATGAATTGCCAAACCAAACTGAGAATAAATCACTTGACAGCTGTTAAATCGGTCGCCATCTTGGAAAGTAATGCCAACTTAAACTTCTATACCTGGAAAAAAAAACACTCGTTATATCTTCTCCATTGAGAAACATCTTATACAAAGGGGAAAGATTGCTGCGTGTTCAAATTAATTAGCAACTGATTCCCGCATTTCTTTTGTAAACGAAGGTATACACTAACTTTCCACTTTGCTTGACAAACCACTCTCGCTAGCTTCCTTTTTGTTGAGATTCCTACTCTGAAATAATAAGAAAGTTCGATGGAAATATTTCCACTTGCTAAGTATCTGAAAAACCCCTCGTTCCTAAATACTCCTCGAAAATTTTTTTTTAAAACAATGGATGTATTTTCTTTTTTTTTTAAAGTAATATCTACAAATACTGAAAAATCAAGTTCACATAAATATGAAGTTGGAAAAGGCAAGATGTATTTCAGAACTTTTTCTGTTAAACTCCGGTGCAACTCGTATCCCCCCAAAAAAAACTTTTCCTGTACATCTGGGAGTACGCGTACCACACTTTAGAAAACACTGACCTAAAGTAAAAAGATGAATTCGTTTAGGTAGACTCCTGAACTGTGTTGTATTCTATTTTTGAATAAATAGTTTCAAAATAAATTTTTATGTTATGCAAGTAAAAAAATAATGAAATAAAACATATGTTTAAATTTGTGGCAAAATCTAATGTACATTTTTCTTTCAAGTTTTTTTTTCTTTTTTCTTTTTAGCAAAATCTTTAAAAGTTTAAGGGGCATTCACGTCGAAGCATTTACAAAACTAAAATTACGATTGAAACTTGTTTTGCGTGAACACATTTGATGTTATTTCTAACGATGGAAGTTTAATAAATTTATGTATTGAAACTTATATTTAATTCTAAATATTTGTATGAAGTGTTGGAAAAAAAATAGCAAATCTTTTAAAGCTGTTCGTTATTCTAACTAAGAACTAGAATTGAAATGCATTCAGTCTCTCGTATTTGAAAATTTTGGGAAAATCCGGGTAAGTTGGATTTATAATCACAAATATATATGCACTTTGAATCTATTTTACGAAAAATAGGCTTATGTTTGACTATTGAAGGAATTTTAATGAAACTTCTTTACTATCTGGATCAGTGCTGATTTAAACTCATTTTGGTCCTTGGGCGCAGAACATCTACGGGCCCCCTTGGCACTGGTAGATCGAAATTTATAACCAGAAAAGCTGGTTAAATCTAGCTTATCCAGGCCCCCGGGTCTCGGGCCCCTAAGAACCTGCTCCAAGCCCCCGGGTCTCGGGCCCCTAAGAACCTGCTCCAAGCCCCCAATGGATAAACCGGCACCGATCTGGATTGAAATTTAAATTTTATCTGAAGCCACAAAGTTAAAACACTCATTTTAATTAAAATATTTTGTTTCTACTTTTATCTTAATTGGAAAACCCTGAAATATTAGAATGGAATAATATCTGTTTTCAGTTTTTTTGTCCCCAATTTAAATTTCCAATATGACAACAAAAATTTTCCCTCTTTCTTCTAATAAACTCTGATAGCGATTTTTCTCTGTCGTGAAACGCAAGTTTTACAAGTGTAGTCGTCAGAGCTCACGTGCCTCTCGCTGGGAAGGAAACTGAGCATCTAAATTACATTGTGGCAATTGATATCTACCTATATGGCGCCACACTTAAAAGTGATATCAGCTCCCAAGGAATATACTAGGTCTGCATGGTAATTACCAATCCGCAGCCCCATTTGAAAGAAGGAAAAAAAGAAGCAAAGTTCATAAGTCTGAAATTGTCTGATATTTGAATTTTTAATCACAGCTTTCGCAACAAGCAATGCATTTTAAGAAGATTATTTAATCCCGAACTGTGCACAAACTATTAATTAAACAATTTTAAACATGTCAAAATAATTCAAAGGGAGTCATTATATTGATTTCATTAATAAAAACTGAAAAAGTATATATAGTGCATAAACTTGTATTTTACGTGTTATTTTTTTTTTAAAAATGATTTTAAATATTTCAGAAATATTCTCAAAATTTCAGTTATATTTAGAAAGATAATCGCATTTTAAAAATAACATTAAAAACTGCTATCAGATTTTGTATAAATAAATTTAAGGGAAAGGAATGTAAGGGATTATAAGTCTACTGAAGGTAGAGTCTACTGAAATTGACTTATTTCCTTCTATTGTGAATACGTTGTTGTGTGGAAGTTAGGGGAATGAGATGACCTTTTTAGTAGTATCCTCCACAGAAAACAGTATGTAAAGATAACATATTTCCAAATATACTCAGGAACAATGAAAATAGCGACCCAAGAAGAAAGCATTGGATTGAAATGAAACTTAATACACATAATGACACAGATGAGAGATTCACTTGATCTAAAAAACAAGACAATTAAACGAATATAGGGTCTGCAACGACACAAATACTGGGCAACTTCAATAGCGCGTTGGACCACCTCCAGCTGCAATACATGCCGCTACAAGGTCCCGCATTGAGTTGAATAGACACCTTATGTGGTCCTAAGGCAGATGGGGCCACAAATCTTGAACAGCCAACTCTAAATCATGTACAGAGTGACACGATGGCATCTGCCGTTTTAGCTGATCCCACACGTGCTCTACAGGGGACAAATCGGGGGAGCGGGCCGGCCATGGAAGAGTCTGAAAATTACGTAGGAAGTTTTGAGCAACTCTTGCTGTATGCGGACGAGCATTATCTTGTTGGAACATTGCCCCTGGGAGACCATTTAGGAAAGGTCCTACATGGGGTCGAAGAATATCATCAACGTAACGTTGGATCGTTAAGGTTCCACGCATCACAATTAAAGTGGACCGGCTATCACAGACTATGGCCCCCCAGACCATTACACTAGCTGTGCGGGCAGTGTGACGTAGAACAGTGTGTGGGGTGGGAATTGTACCACTCACCAGGGCGCCTCTACACCCGTACAAGGTTATCATCAGTCCCCAAAACAAACCGGGATTCATCACTAAACACAACCTTTTGCCAATCTGTGACATTCCACATTGATCTGGCTTGGCACCACTGTAGACGCAGTTGCCGATGGTCTGGTGTTAAAGGGAGTGCACAGAAAGGGCGCTTGGATTTAAGATTTGCTTCTGCAAGGTGTCTGGAAATTGTTTGTGGAACAATTGCTACGCCTACGTCTGCTCGTATCGTTGAACGAGTCACTGTGAGGTCCACAAGTGCTTGCCGCACGATTCTTCGATTCTCTCTCCTCGTGGTCTTCCTGATCGCTCCAGACCCGGTTTTTCCGCGCGTGGGTAACTTCTCGTGTCCACTGCTCCCAACAATTTCTAACGGCACACTCCGAACGATCCACCTGGCCAGCAACACGGCGCGTCGACCAGCCTGCAGTTTTCATCCCGATGATAAGGCCTCTCTCAAACTTGCTTAACTGTGAGAAATGTCTTCTAGCACGTTTACCTGGCATGTTTCGCTTACCAAAGTCTTCCTACAATCGGCGGGTAATCGTCACGTTTATGAATCTTCGAATTTGCGCTGGCTTATATTGCACCCTCTTCCTGATTGTAGCGCCACCTTGGCGTGTATGAGCATGCGTATTGGCACAAAACTTTGATCATTTGCATATCACATTAAGCTGTACTTATTTGCAAAGTTTCGCGATTGTACTTAGCTTCCTTCTTGGGTCGCTATTTTCAATGTTCCTGAGTGTACATCAGAAATTGACTGAAATATTACAAACTTGAAGCAAGTCTAAGTATATTATTCAACCAAATTACAATCTAAGTCAAATACAATTATCAAGAAAATAGAAAATCATATGATTGCATTTTCAAACTATATGTTATAAAGTACATTCTCTTTAAATTTCATTTATATTGAAACCTAAAAGAAACCATTTAAGAGGAATTGAGAACAAATTACAAAACTGTTATTTCTTCTCATCACAAATTTTGACCAACCGAAAGCTTCTAATAAAAACTGACAAAATATGTTTAATTTTATATATATTTTAGGGAAATTATTAAAGAAATAAATACTAGGCGGGTAAAAAGTAACATTTATCTTTCTTCTGAAAACCTTCAAAATTGAAAAAGAAAACAAATTATAATTTTTTCCCCATTTTCTTAATTAATTGCTTTGTAAGACTCCATGCTTACAGATATAAGAGGCATCAGCATTACAAAATTTAAACAAAATTAAAATAAATTTAAGATACAAATTTAAATTTAAAAAAAGAAGGGGGAAATACAAAAATTTAAAGAAGGGAGGAGGTACCTATAAAACTTTAAAAATCTATTCAGTAAACTAAATTTCTAAAAACATTAAGGCTTTCAGTTCAATTGACCAATAAAAACAAAACAGATGTCCAGGAAATACCTAAATGTTACAATTCCTTAAATAAAACTTTCAATTAAAATCAGCTTTTCTTTTTTGTATTTACAATTTTATTTACATATATATATATATCTGAATATCTAAAATATTTTTATTAAGAAGTCATTATTTGAACCATTTTTCTCGAAAGTGGTGCAAGTTTATTTTATATTACATGGAGATATTTACCACTTTTAAAGTAATTATATTTGTAATTTTACTAACAATGTAAATTTATACTGATAAAATCAGTGCTGACGCTAGGAAGACGGTATGATTTCTACCAGAGCAGACGTGTTCTTCTGAGCTCCGACTTGCATTCTATTTCCGTCCTGATGGCACAAATGGAAACCGATCCACCAGATATTACCAACAGCTGCGAAGAGAGAAACAGGCTTTCGCTGGAAATCGAAGCCCTTGACATAGTTATCAATCGCTGCACTGAACTTGTCAACTTTCCAGACACCGATGATAACCACGAGATGAAGGCCATTCTTCGGGACTCCATTGATGATACCCAAAGAAAAAAGGATACAATGGTGAGTGAGCTTCGTTCCCTCCCCTATGTATGACTTTTAATTGCAATGGTAATTACTGTACTCCCCCCAATACCGACTGAAAAGCATAAAGATAGTGATTCTAATCACATTTTAAAAAATTATTCTGAAGCACCTACAAATGCAAATAATGCTAAAAATAAAAAACGTAAAATTAATAAAAAAGGATTCTGTAGAAGACTTTATCTTCCCCCATAAAACAGCTAGATCTGTCTCTCCTTTATCTAGTGAGCCAGTCACTGTAAATAATAGTTTCTCAGATCTTGAACTGAAACTGATAAGGATCGAGTTGCTCCGAAAGAAAATAATGAAACAGCGCACCCAAAACCCAAGCCCCCTCCCCCAATTCATCTTAAAATTAAGAAAAATATCAGAGACCAACTTAAATCCATTTATCAAAAATTCCCAGATATCACTAACAAATCGTCAGGAGAATTTATTAAATTAATCACTAATGACATAGAAGAGAGTATCACGCTCTTACAAATTTTCTTGAAGAAGACAAAGATTTTGAATTTTTCTCACTTAAACCAAAGCCAATAAAACCAATCAAAATAGTCATTAAAGGACTTCCCATTTTTACCAAAACTCACGATGATACAATCCGACCTAGAAGAAGGATTCACAATTGAAAATGTTTCCCAATTAATTTCTCATTTAGAAAACTAAGATGCTCTCCCAGTTTTTTCAAGTCACCTTCCCCCGCAATGCCAATAATCAAAAAATCTTCGATCTCAAAACTGTCGGCTACATGCAAGTTGAAATTGAAGGTTACCTAAATTAGAAATTACCCAATGTTTTAACTGCAATTAATTTCTTTCACACGGAAAAACTGCCACCAGATGCATCAAGATGTCTAAAGTGTGGAAAAGAACACCCCACCCTCAATGTCCGATAAAGGGCGACAGGAAAACCCATTCTGCATAAATTGCCACTCTCCAGAATATGATCATTCGGCCTGCTACACCAAATGCCCAAGTTCCCTAAGCCAAAAAAGGGCACGCCCCTTTACCGCGAATTTTTTTCGAAAGCAACGTTCGTAGGGAAGGTGTCTCTTTTAACATTGTTAGCGGAACAAAAGCCCACTACACCCCCACCCCAGTTCACATGGATTAACTGAAAAAACTAAGGAAAATTCAAATAACAAAGTTTCCCACGGAATCCAGCCATTGAAAATGAAAATTCAGACCTAGCTCAAGTGATTGAACTGGTCAGCATGATTTTAACATCATAAAAGATTACCTGAAATTTTCCAATTACTTCCCAAATTAAAAAACTCTGAAGATGATAAAGCTAAGGCTTTACTTCTTTTCGAAGCTATGTTAGATAAATTTTAAACTCAATGTTTTCCGTAATTTCTCTTTCTACAAAATTTATTATATTTTCATTTTATTTCCTTGAATATTTTACCTTCAATTGTTAAACTTTAACATCAATAGCTACTCTTTAAAAAATTTCCCAAGTACAATTTTTGAAGCTCACTCCCATCATCCAATCAAAGCCACTCATGAGAAGTCATGCGCCTGCTATCCCATTGGTTCCTGCCACCGATTTCCACGCCCACCATCACCAACCAAGGAGCAAAACCAAGCCGATTCTAAAACAAGATAGAGGACTGAGGGATTGACGTATCCCAGTTCCTTATAAAATGTAACCATCTGTAACCATCTATACTGATAAAATGATGAAAAATTCGAAGAATTTTTTGGAGAACTGTTCATAGATTAAAGGCTTACAGCTGGTTGTATTCAATATTATAAAAACTAACTTTTTGTCAAAAATGGACCAGCACCACTTTCAAAGAAATCGGTTTATTTAATTGAAGTAAATAGTCTAATTTTTTTTATATAAATGTAAATATTTGCATATTTGTTTGAGACTTATACAAATCAACACCATTGAAATATTCAAAAATTCTGCAAGGAGCTTCTCTGATGCTTTAAAAGAACCGTAAATATATTTCCACCAAAAAAAAAAAATTCTTTTCAGTTTTTTTAAAGAGTTTGTATTAAATTCGAAGTTTGTATTGCGTTTGAGTCACTCGTGGTTTAGTGGTTAAAGTAGTACTCTTCTAATGTCTAGCCCTGGGTTCGATTCCCAGAAGCTCACTTTTCAAAATTGCTTTAATAAACTTTATCTTTCTTCGGAAAATTAATTCGTCAGATCGTTTTTGGGTCGTGGGTAGCCTAGGGGTTAGAGAATCGGAATTCAGACAGGAAGGCCTGGGTTCGATGCCCGATGCCACCAAATACCCTCCGAGTACACACGGAGTACGTTCTCGTTAAATCAGTGGGTCCGAAAGTCTTGTGGGCTCTGAATCCCAAGTGCAGGGGACTGGAGAATATTTCCCTCCTCTTCAGTTCTATGCCAAAATTGTGGAGGTGGAGATTGGTGGTGCCGCCATTTATCGTCCCTTAGGGGAATTTCCCCAAGCTGATTTGTACTGTCACCTGTATGGTGCTCAAGGCCAACGACAGGCGTACTTCCAACCCCTTGTTACGATGAATTTCGTGGGCCTCGATATGACTACGTCAGACAGGTGGCATTAGAAACAACAACAAAGAAGTCACCAAATACCTTGATATGCTGCCAATAAAGGAAAACTGTTCCCACTCATGTTAAGAAAACGATATATCCATTTGAATACATATTTTGATTTAGCAACATTTAAGAACGGGTTTTGCGGAAATCGTCACCAAAAATAAATACGAAAAAAATGCGATTTTGATGTATTAGACCTAGAGACTTGAAATTTGACAAGCAAGTATCTTTTGTTGAGTAGAGATATGGTATGAATGAGGTTTGATGAAATTGACATCCATGGATGCTGCAGGAGGTGTTATAGATAAAAATTGCCGTTTTTGAACCATGTAACCTACATATTTGAAATTTGGTAAGCATGGTTTTTTTTGTTTTTCTTTTTTCTTTTTTGTTATTGAGTAGAAGTTCTTAAAGAACAGGATTTTTGGAAATTGACAGCCAAAGGGATAGGGGTTACTACGGAGTAAGACATAAATATATTCCGTTTTAGAAATTCAAGTCCTTCCCTTTTAAATCAAAAAGAGAAAGGCTATAAAAAAGTTTTTGAATACAATTGAAAGCTTAATGCTAAGACTTGGAATAAATTACTTAAAAAATATACAGTCAAACACATTATCATGAAATACTCAGTGAGCTAATTACTAATAATAAATAAAGAAGGGAATAGAGAGGAAAAATGCAATGCAAGAGACTAGATAAAATTCAGTTTATTCTTAAAACATTATCCGTACCAAATGTTTCAAATAGAAATGTGTTTGATCACTACACCCGGGATAGCTCAATAACACACACCTCACACATGGACTGTAAAACACTCTCTATTTTTATTCACCTAAACACATAGTAACTAGAGATACACAGACAGCGCCATCTGACGCACGGTTTTTGCGACAAGCATGAACATTCTCCCCGCGTTGACATGTAATACATTCAACAATAACACAAATTACAATAAAACGATAAAATACTATAGGATTACGTAAAACAATTTAAGGTACATATAAAAATTCTAATACACAATATTCAGAGACAACATTCAAACTGGCATAGGTAAAAGACAAACTCTTGAAATGGCTCTTTTATATTTTCCAAATTGTGTTTTTACTTTTACAACTCTTATTAGTGCATCACTGCCACTATAATCTCAGTGATTCTCCCTAAAGGCCATTTAAAGGTTGGCATATTGTCTTCAATGAGAACTACCAAATCACCCACGTTAACATTTTGTTTTTTAAATTGCCATTTATTGCGTTGTTGTAATTCACTAAGATAACATCTGTGCCACTTATTCCAAATTAGTTGTACTAGTCTGGTTATCCGTTGTCATTTTTTAAGGGCATTCTCTTTTAATTCAATTAAATTGGGCTCGACTACTGAAGTCATAGACCTCCCTATCAAAAAGTGGGCTGGAGTTAAAGCATTCAAGTCATCCAAATTGCTCGATAAACGGCACACAGTGGCCTGGAATTTAAAATTCCCTCTATTTGGATACAAACAGTTAAAAATTCCTCATAGGTTAAATTTGAGCCACTGAAAACTCTCCTAAGATGGTACTTTATTGACTTAACCGAAGCTTCCCAAAGACCACCAAAGAATGGCGCTCTAGGTGGTATAAACTTCCATTCTATACTCTCAGCAGATAAGAAACCTGCTAAATTATCATCTGAATCCTCAATAAGTTTTAGAAATCTCTTGAGCTCTTTATTGGCACCCACAAATGTTTTCCCATTATCGGAATACAATTTAGCACATTTACCTCTGCGACTAAAAAATCTTTTTAATGTAGCAATAAAAGCATCAGATGTAAGATCTGACACAATTTCTATGTGAATCGCTTTAGACACAAAACATACAAATACACAAATATAAATTTTATGCAAAATTCCTTTTCTTTGATTATTGTACCTGATCATGAATGGGCCACAAAAATCCACACCAGAACAGTTGAACGGGTAATCTGGGACTACTCTATCACGGGGTAGATTACCCATTAGCTGAGAGGTAACAAGGGGTCGGCCTTTAAAACAGACAAGGCACTCATACACTACTTTTCTGCATAATGAACGACCATTTAATGGCCAGAACTTCACCAGTATGCAGATTCTTTCTATGGAAGTGGACAATTATTTGAACAGTTAAATTATGATTTCCTGGTAAAATTGCAGGATGTTTATTAACATAAGGTAAATCTGAATTACTCAGCCGGCCTCCAACTCTCAATAATCCATCACTGTCTATAAAGGGGTTTAAATTTCTAAGTTTACTATTAGGTGAGACAACTCCTTTACTTTGTAAGCTCTTAATTTCAGCCAAAAAAAGCCTGTTCTTGGACCATTCTGATCAGTTTAGTTTCTGCTTGGTCTATATCTGTAGCAGAAAGGGGACCACTCAATGTTAGTTTACGTTTGTTTACATTATTACTAAATCTTAACACATAACTAAATATACGAACAATTTTCATATAACTATTAATTTTACGTAACAATGTAGATAAAATAGAAGATACACAATTAGTTGAAACACAAACACTAGATGTAATTATATCAGAACTCGAACCAGTTTTCAGTTCCTTAGAATACTCGCATTCCTTAACTGGTGACAAACTTGTTTCTTCACTTGACAACTTACCTTTTTCAAGGAATTGTGGACCATGCCACCATAACCTTAAATTTGGAAGGTCACAAGGGCGCAATCCCCGAGACACAAGATCTGCTGGGTTGAGAACAGATGGCACATGGTCCATTCTTGCACCTTGGCGACACGATTGGCCACGAAGGTTTTTAAACGATTGGCAGGTGTATTTAACCATGCCAATGGAATAGTTGAATCCGTATGTAACACAATATCACTTATGTTTAACCTCAAGGTGGAGCGTATTTTCTTGACGAGTTGAGCTAATAAAACACAGGCACAAAGCTCGAGTCGAGGTATGGAAATAACTCGAATTGGTGCAACACAAGATTTGCTGGCAAGAATGCTCACTTTGGCAACACCGTTGTGAAGAAAACACTGTAGGTAAACGACCGCTCCGTAGGTCGCTTCAGATGCATCCGCAAATCCTTGGAGAATGATTCTAACATTATTGTCAGCCATAATAAATCTGTTAATTTTCACTTCCTCGATACATTTTAATGTTGTCACAAATTCCCTCCACTCGTTGGCAATTGAATTAGGTAACATATCATCCCAATCCAGTTTACATTGCCATAATTGCTGCAGAAACACCTTTGATTTCGCAATCACTGAGCCTAAGAAACCCAAAGGGTCGTATAGCTTAGCAATTACACTTAAAACTTCACGTTTTGTATATACACTCTGTCGCAAAAAAATATATGCACCCAGAAGAAATTGAGCTACATTCACGAAATTTGGTATGCATGTAGTGTATATGAAAATAAACAAATGATTAAAAATTCAGAACAAAATATCATTTTATTAAGCGGTTACAGCTTGCAAAAGGTTAAAAATCAGTAAGTAGTAAAAGCCACCTCTGGCAGCTATACAAGCCGAAATTCGGCGTGGCATCGATTCAATTAGATCACTTATTACCCCCTGTGGAACATCCTGCCATAGTCTTTGCATCTGCACAGTTAATTCTCCTGTATCTCGGGACGGCTGCAGTTGCCTTCCCAGCGCGTTCCAGACATGCTCTATTGGCGAAAGATCTGGTGACCTGGCAGGCCATGGTAGGACGTCATATCCTTGAAGACATTGTTGGGAGAGTCGCGCAGTATGTGGACGAGCATTATCCTGTTGATAAATGGCACCTGGGCGACTTGATAGCATGGGTAGCACAATCGGCGTTAAAATATCGTCCGCGTATCTGCGAGCTGTCAAAGTGCCTTAAAGGACCACTAAAGATGATCGTGTGTCCCAAGAAATTGCTCCCCACACTGTCACACCTTGTGAAATTGCTGTATGCCGCTCGACAATAAATGCCGGATCGGATCGCTGGCCGATGCGCCTCCAGACACGTGTGCGGTGGTCATCAGCACTGAGACTGAATCGGGATTCATCACTGAAGATGACACGTCTCCAGTCTGTCACACTCCAAGTTGCCCGAGGTCGGCAAAATCCAGTCGACACTGCCTATGATGTGGGGTCAGTGGTAAGCGTCTTAGCGGACGTCGGCTCCTCAAGCCAACTTCGGTCAGTCGTCTCCTTATGGTTTCTCTTGATGGCACTGGATGTCTGGAAGGAGGTAAGTGGCGTTAAATCGATGCTAGCGACGTTGTTGGTGCCGAAGTGGCCACTCTTCTGATTGCATGATCCTCGCGATCATTTGTTATCCTGGGACGTCCTGACCCTCCGCGACGGTACACTCTACCTTCTGTGATCCACTGTTGCCAACACCGAGCAACTACCATATCGCTCCGACCGAGGTGGCGGCCGATACGTCTATTCGACCAACCTGCATCTCTGAGGCCTATTATACGGCCCCTATCAAAGTCTGTCAGCTGCTCGTACTGCCGCCGGTTACGTCTTAGAGGCATCCTAAGTCTCAATATCGTCTATCAAAGTCATCAGATTCGTTTGGATAGCCGTATGGCGCTCGTACTCATGCTTTTAAACTCTCCCAGTTGCGCAACTAATATGCGCATAGCACATAGCCTTGTCTCATTGGCTTCGAAATTTTAATCATTTGCATATCTCTTACCAGACTACATTCTTGCCGAGTTTCGTGATTGTAGCTTGATTTCTTCTGGGTGCATATATATTTTTGCGACAGAGTGTATATGTTTAGCTGAAACAGATACCTTAAACACGAGACAATCTTCATATTGCTTCCAACTAATTCCCAATGTCTTCACAGATAAGTCAATGTCAGTAGAAAATGAATGCTCGACGTCTGATGACAACGAACTATTTAATAACAGGAGAATTAGATGACCACTTATGAAGGTTCATTCCACAAGATTGCAGGGCGTCTTTCAGTTGCGATTGCAATTGTTGAGCAGTCTCCAAATCCGGCGCTCCGCTCACAATATCATCCATGTAGTTATAATATAACAGGGTTTCAGAAGCTAAAGGAAATCTCGATTTTTCATCCTTCGCCAACTGCTTCAGGGTTCTTATGGCAAGGAAGGGTGCGTTGGACAGCCCGTAAGTGACAGTCTTTAGTCGGTACGTTAAAATTTCTGCATCTGGTCCATGTTTCCATATAATGCGTTGCAAATCCTGCTGATCAGGATTTATTAATATTTGCCTGTACATCTTTTGGATGTCAGTCGTAAAAGCAAATTTGTGTCTTCTAAAACGAGATATTGTCTCAAACACATCTTCCTTCACTTCACCTTTCAATAAAATGTCATTAAGGCTTATTCCTGTTGTGGTGGGGGATGAACCGTTAAAGACGATTCTTAGTTTAGTAGTCAGTTTTTCAGGGCGTAATACACCATGGTGGGGTATGTAGTAATGTGTGGGTGGTTCACTTGACTCAACTACCCTTTCCAAATGACCTAACTCCTCATACTCCTTCAAAAATTCCGCATACAACGATAAATAACTAGAATCCCTAGATAACCGTTTCCACAATGAATTAAGTCGCCTAATAGCAATATCTTTGAGTTTCCTAAACAAGACGGATCTTTATTTAATGCCATCGATACTACATACCTACCCTCACAATTCCTCCTATGAGTGCTCACAAAATGATCCTCACACAAGGACACCTCTGTATCAACCTTAGGCTCTATGTGAACACCCTCAATTTCCCAGAATTTTTTCAGTGTTTTGTTTAAATCGTCATCAACAATTAATCCGCAATGAACGCGATTCTCTGCAACTTGTGTGTGATCTACACTTCCACTTACAACATAACCAAACACCGTATTTTGTAACACTAAATGCGAATTATCACAATAAAATTTCCCAGGCTTTAACAATTCGTAAAAGATTTCAGCACCAAGTAACATATCAATTCTATCTGGTATATTAAATTTATCATCCGCTAAGGGCACAAACTCTGAAACATTAACATCTACATCAATCACCTTGTTTGGAATGAGATCTGTAATCTTATTAACTACTAACAACATTAACTCACTCTCAAAAGTTTTGGCTTTATTTGCAACTGAAGTTTTTACGCAATTTTTAACAACCATAGAAGCATCATTAACGCACGAAACCACTGCATTTATTTTCTCCATTTTCAGCTGCAACTTCTCAGCACATGCCCTCGTACATAAACAAGACTGCGATCCTACATCTAACAAGCATCTGACCTCCATCCATTGAGAGTATTTATTTTTAACAAAAAAAAAAAGCGCGCGAACAGTACTCAAAAACACATTCTTTTTAGTCTGCCTTTCTCAAACCCAGTCGCCACAAACTGTGATTGTGAAATTGCTTCAACTGATCCTTCAATCTGCCCTGGAACAAAAGTAGGAGCATCCAAATTTAAATTACTAGTGGGAGTGGGATTCCTCGTTTTGTCACGTGAAAAATGAATCAAGCTATTATGAGGTCTAAGGCAAAAACAATTTTTCTCTGAACGGCATTCCTTCAATCTATGAGGTAAAAAACAACGAAAACAAAGATTATTCCGTTTAACTACCTCTACTCTATCCTCAACTGACAGTTTCTTAAACTGATAACTCTTAGAAAGGGGATGAAAATTATTACCCTTACATAGAACACAATTTGTTTTGGTTTCGGCCACGAAAACATTCGACGAGTTTCTCTCTCGCCGCCAAGTGCCAACCGTCTGCAGTCTATATCGCCCATCTGTTTTGACTCCACTCCCTGGATTTCTGCTCATTAAATCATTCGAAACCTTTCCTCTCGCGGATAAATAGACATCACATTCCTTCCCAAGCTGTTGAGGCTTGAAATATGTTTCTCCCTGTTTCGTTGCAATATGATTCATCGTATCTCTATCTAGCGTTTCAAATATTTTATCTGAAATTATTAGATCACACAAAGAGCGGAATTCATTAACTTTACGCAACTGACAATAATAATCGAAAGTTGCACTTAAGCGGGAAGCAAACTGAACATAGTTTTCGGATGGTAGTTCACGATCCTTTTTAAAGTTACTCAGGCATTCTTGAGGTGTCGGTTCAAATTCTCTTAACATTAATTCTTTAATTTTAACATAATTGCTTAAATCCTCTTGACTCACATATGTTAGCATATTATTGACTCTTTCTCCTAAAATATTTAATAGAATTTCGGCTTTTAGCTCATCAGGCACGGATTTGATTTGAAATGCCTTTTCTAAAAAATGAAAAAATAAATTAAAGGACTCTGACCTAACCGGTACTTGAATTGTCAAAGTTTTAATGCTCTTTACCAAACTAACCAATTTATCAGTTATGGAGCTTGGTTTTCCGCTTTCAAGAGATTGAGAATTTTTTTCGGATTCCTTCCTAACTTTCTCCAATTCTAATTGTTTTTCAATCTGAGATAATTTAATTTTTTCTAATTGAATTTCAGCCTCGCGCTTATATTTCTCAGCCTCGCGCTTATTTTTCTCAGCCTCGCGCTCATTTTTCTCAGCCTCTTGTTTACTTTTCTCTAAAGCATTTTCAACAAGACTACGCACAAATTCAATATCATTTTTATACACGGCACTTGATTCAATTAACTTTTTTAAATCTATTATTTTAGCTTTGCTAGGAATCTCCAAACCCATTTCCACAGCAACCGAGATAAGCTCGTCTTTCTTTAGATTTAATTTCAACGCCATTTTTAAACTTATTTTGTCACAACATCTACACAATATACACTATTTTCAACCAAAAAGCATTTGTAAGCACCTAAATTACACTATTGAGAATAGGAAAGTATACAAAAACACACAACAAGAATATCACAATCAACACAAATCTACAAACACTAATTTCAACCATGATATCCGTTAAAACTATTCAACTATTAACACCAACTTTAGCGAACACAACCAAATAACTCCTAAAACCATCATTAAGAATAGAAACACTCAGCTATTCAAAAATTTGACCACCAAATACTCAACTAATAAAGCACAAAACCATAGTTGCTTGTTGAACTCCGGGAAAGTCGGACCAAAATGTTTGATCACTACACCCGGGATAGCTCAATAACACACACCTCACACATGGACTGTAAAACACTCTCTATTTTTATTCACCTAAACACATAGTAACTAGAGATACACAGACAGCGCCGTCTGGCGCACGGTTTTTGCGACAAGCATGAACAAAATATAAAAGTGTTTTTCATAAAAGTAGTTTTCCTGCAGAGGAACTATATCTATTTTTGAGCTAATAACAATTGTAAAAGATATAAAATATTTAGCAACACTAAAAATATTGCTATTAGACTTTTTTACAATTTTCAATGCAAAAGGAGCACGAAACTAAGGCTAAGATCATATTTTTTAAAGTAATTATTTTTAAAAATATAATTGTGTTTTTCTTTCTTTCTTTCTTTTTTTTTCTTTTCGTAACGAAGAATAAAAACCACACGATGCTCATTTTCATCTCTCATTACATGAATACATGTGACATAGCTTGAAATATGAAGCTCCAACAGATGACTCCCGGTGGCGTTGACGATTAAAAAAATTCTTCAACCCCCGTAATTGCAGAATTTGAAAAGAATCGCATAATCACCCATTTTAGATCTTAAAACAAATTAAGAATATTTCGAATTAGGGTATTCACAAATACAGCGGTCTGTTGCTTTAATGTAATTCAGTAATTTCCCAATCGGTCGAAGGCCTATTTGCCCATCTTAAGGAAATAATTTTTATTATATTTTTTACAAATGTCGTTTGAACAAGGGCTTCATCTAACTAGAAGAAAAAATAATATATCTCGTTGAATCTGAACATTAATTTACACTCTTTTGTTTTCAACTGCATAAAGGTATTTTATCTTCATCGTAATTGTAATCGTTTTAAGGGGCTTCTTTCTGATTGGTCGAATCTGTTTGTGTGTTGAAAATCAGCAAGCATTCATTTTGCCAGTTGGGAGCGGACATCATTTTATGTGAATGTTGTTTGTTACATCTTACGTTTAATAACGATAGTGGAGTTTCATGAATACACAAGATTTCGCTCAGCTTACATGGGGAATAAAATGCATCCAAAATACATTTGAAATAAATTCATTACTGAAAGAAAAATCTTCAAATTTTAGGCTAGGGTGTGGTCACATGACTTCCAATAGCCAATGAAATAGCGTTTCGCCTTGGTCTCCTATAAAGCTGAGATCTCGTACATGAAGGTAGCCATTGCGAACTACGCGACTGCTTAGTAGACCTCATATTACAATCCATTCTGTATTTGACAATGAAGTGTCATCCAAAGTTCTCGGAATGTATGTGAAAAAAACGGATGTAAATCTCAAGGTATAATTTGATATTTTCAATCCGAATAATAGTTATAATGTATAAATATAGATCTATCAATAGCGGTTAGGTTGGTGTCATTCCAGATTATTTCATACTTTATTCCATCACATTTTATAAGTAAAATTCAGATCTAAATTTTTTATCGTGTTACAGTTTTCAATATTACTTGTTCTAAATCAAGAATTTGTGTCGGTAATAATGCAATATGTGGAACTGATTTCTTAAAATTTAGAAACCACCCATTTCAAACACTAATTAAAACTGTGATATTTAGAATTAGTGCACTTCGCGGTTTGTTGGAAATTTATATATACCTTAAACGTGCATAATACTGCGTAGTATTCTTGAATACAATTCCCGTAGTGTATTTTTATGAAATTAAGACACTGTCTAAAATTGTGAACGAGAGATAGAAAAATGGCGCTGGCTCTTGCTGCATTAAAGCGAGTCGACTGAGATGGCGCTGTGAAAAATCCGTTAGAAAACAGTGCATTTTGCATTTCACCGGTTTAGAGGAGTCGTTTCGTAATTGTTGTTTTCATGATATTTGGTTTATGAATCTTGTTATGAAGTTATTTTTTTGTGCATATAAATCTATTTCTGATTGTTTCAAGAATCTGATACTAAAGGTAAGAATAGTGGTTATCCGAAGTCAGTGTAGCATTGTATCTTGCATCCCCTCTGTTCTTGCTTATACTAATAGTTCATTACCTCTTTGGATTACCAAGAGAAAGGAAAGAAAGTCAGTTTTTTTTTTGTTTTAAATATATTTGGCCGTAAATATTCTTTAAATATGTTTTAAATTTAATTTAGTATGTATTAAGTTCAAGTACCTCTAATGTAACTTTCTGGTATAGTATGCTCGGGATGCTCATTTTTTAAAAATATCGTTTTGTGTATTATTCCTCTTTATGCTTGTAACATACCCATGTATTGCAACACAAGTTTTGTTTATATTATGTAGGGAATTGTAATCAAATTTTGAATTTATTTGTAAAATGTTTATTAATCTTGATAATTTGTATTCTGAATATTTATATATATATATAAATTACATGTATTCTGTGACATGATTTTTTAAGCAAGTTTCTATTTTTTCCAAGAAATTGGAGAAGTGCAATTGATCAGTTTCTAGTTTTGATAATTAGTTATGGTGATATTACCATACGTAAATTTTGCAGTGTATTATGTAGATATTAATGCTAGTAAGGTGATGGGAAGCAAAAATTGCTTAATTTTATAAAACCCTTTCATGAATTATTGCAATACTCACAAATTCATAAATAGCTTATTAGTAAAAAAGAAATGTCATTCATTGCATTTGGTAAAAAAAGGAAGTTAAAACAAAACTTCATTTATATTTGATTATGTATTAAGCTTGTGATTTAAAGCAGAATGTCAAAATAAAGCTAGTGAAATTCTCTGTTTTGTTCTTGTAGTGAAAAGGTGCGACCGTTTCTTTAAAATTATTAATTTTGTTTTCAATGGTGATTATAAAGTTTGAGATGCTATTTAACAATTTTAAATTATCATTTAATTTGTAGATATGTTTTTCTATTTGTCTATTCAAATTAAATGTTAAAATGACAGTTCTATGATTGTAAGATAATGCCTTGAACAATCTATAATTATAACTTGTTAAATGATGGAAGTAACTTATGCTGTTAACTTATTAATGTTGTTCGTGACCAATGTGAATTTCTTGATGCATGTGGTATACAAAAGCATTTTGTTATATAATTTGTTGCTTTTTTTAAGGTAGCTTCATGATGCCTGTCTTATAGAAGTCATGGTCCTCATTAACAAAAAACTAGTAATCGATTTAAAAATCTTCTCTTGATCCCAATTTCTTATCACTCGGGAAGTTTTGCAATGCAAGAAAAAGGTGGTAATCATTTGGTGCCAGGTCTAAACTATATGGTAGATGCAGTAAAACTTCCCAATCACACAAGCTCCCAGAATTTTTGGAATAATGTTGGAACACAACACCTGTTCTGTTGTCCAAATCTGACCTTTACGGGTCAATCGCTAGCTTCAAACGATCCAGTTGACAGTAGATATCTGAATTTAGTGTTTGGCCATACGGAAGCAACTCGTAATAAATTATTCCTTTCCAGTCCTACCAAATACACAGCGGAACCTTCCTGACCATTAGTCCTATTTTGGCCACCATTTGAACTGCTTCACTGTGCTTTGAACACGATCGTTTTCGCACAACATTGTCGTATGTGACCCATTTCTCATCCCCATCCATTTAAGAAATGAGTCTATTTCATTCCTTTTAGCAACGCTTCGCAGATGGAAATTAGATCCATCATGTTTTTTGTTGTTAATTGGTGTGGCACCTAAGCATCAAGCTTCCTTTTGAATCAAACTTTGCACAAATTATTTAAAACTATTTTATGGTTGATCTTTAGCTCCTGGGTGATGCTATGACTACTAACAAGCCGGTCAACTTCGATTCTTTTTGCGATTTTTTTCGGACATTTTCGACGACAGGCCTGCATGTGCGAAGCGCATCTTTAACATCAAAAATGACAGAAATTCCGCGTTATTAGCTGTTACAGTATCGGCACTATAAATACCATGTAATTTAATACAATTTCAGTCGCCTGGCTTGCATTTTCACCTTTATCAAAGAAAAACTGTAAAATGTAACGAATTTTCTCTTTGTTGACTACCATTTTTAACACCTTATAACTCATAACTGAATGGACCAAACAAAAAACAGCCAAATAACTTTTTTAGTGGCAAATGTCATCTTGACAACGAGCATAAATTTGATATTGTTTGATCGATACTTCACGATATATCGGCACTACAGCCATCTACCAAAAAAAGTAATGGATTTCTTTTCACCAACCTAATATTAAAGACTACTGTATGATTTATTAATCAATTTAGTTATTACCTTACCACAACAATTACAGTATCCTTGTTTTGGAGCCTTTGTTTTTATAGTTTTAATTTATCAGAAGGAAACTACTGTAAAATCCGCTGCATCTTTTATTTATGAAGAAAAATGTCTATGCAAGGCGCTGGCTTCTTAATTTATTCCTGTGATCGATGCAATCCCTATTTTTTTTATTTCAGAATAAAATGAAGTTTTGAAGGGAGAGGTGTTGTTTTAAATCTCTTTATTTGAATAGCTATTAATAATTTGTTCATGTGTTAGCCATTAGAAATTAATGCATATATCAAATTAAATACTTTTATCGCTTCTGGTACTTAAAGTAAAAAAACTGTGTCTTTCACACTACATAATTTGTTTGTGGTTAGTAGTTAATTATATCTCTATAATTTTAATTAAATAGGCAAATATTGCATTTTTTAAGTATAAAAATTACTGTATTGTATTTTTTGGAGTGAGTGAATATTAACGTCGCACTGTTCAGCTACACGAGGGCTTTTGGCGATGGACCACTTAATTTTAAGCCATGGTCAAGTGACGTGGACGACATCCGAGCTGGTACCCCCTTCTCCTAACTACCACATCAACTTAGCAGGAATATTCTACCTATACTTAGCTTTAATATTCTTTGAAATCCACTCTTCCAAGATGTATGGCCGTGCAGGTTCTATGTTGAGTATTTTAGCGGGGGAAGGCGAATAGTTTTGTATCAGAAATTTTGTTTTCAGCGGATTGCAAAGATTATCATTTTTGTCCCGAAAAAATAACTAATGTCAAAATTTTAGTGTCTTATGTTTTTTGTATGTTAATGAAGACTTAAGAAAATGATTTGACTATTTATTTTAAGTGAACGGTGTACATAATTAATTTTACAGTTGAATATGTTTAAGTAATGAATTAGCTCTAACGGATTAAATTTCCCAAAGTGGAATATTTTGTTTATGTAAATCCCTCAATGTAGTGATACAAAAAAAATATTGCATGAAGAAAACTGTAGTTAATCATAATGCGATAGATAAAGCATTAATGTGCATCGCTCCCCTACATGGCGGGTCTTACAAAGCTCTAATAAAGCTCGAGCTATGAAAGTAGCTAGACATTAGCCAACTTGACTCTATCGTCAACATTTCGCTATGTTTTTCATCGAATCGCCATTATGATTTAAGAAACAGCGTTGCTTGCAAATATTACAATTTTAACATAAAATAAATACAACAGAAAGTAATATTAATGTATTACACTTTCAGATATAAATTATTTACACTACTTTAAGCGTTCATTACACAACTTTTAACAATGTATTACTTTTGCTGAGCAGGGGGATCAGCTTTAGAAGCTATTTCCAAAAATCGACCCTCAAGCGTGTTATGTGGAGTTATGAATAAAAAAATCCCTTTTTATCAGCTATTAGATCTACAGACTTAAAATTTAACAATGGTGTGTTTTTTCTTTATTTTTTTTGTTCAGCTGAGATAGGCTAAAAGCTTTTTTGGTTTAATTTGCAATTTATGTAAAATTAACTCATTAAAAACTTTATCCTTCAATCTGTATTGTTTAGTTTTTCAGTTCACCCGTGCAAAGAACGGGTATACCAGCTAGTATAAAAATTGTTTAAATATGTATTGTTTTTTAGATATCTAGAATGCTTATTGTTTAATTTGCAGATTACATTGAACATCAGGTGGAAATTATTTGTGTCCTAATGCCTAATGAAGAATGGGTGCCATTCAAGATGAAAACGAAAGCAAAAACGTAAGAATTAGTATGCTATATTTATAAAATTTACTTTGTTATGTTAGATATTTTTTGATTTCCCTCAGTTGACATACTGAAAATGTGCATCACATTGTTGCATGCTTGTAGAAGTATGTAAATGCTTACTTTTTTCTTTATTTTTTTTGTTTTGGCATATATCTTTGGTGCTAGAGATCTCCTCTTTTTAATAATTATACTTTGTAGTTATTTCATCCCAATGTAAAATTTAATAGGTGCAATGAAATTATAGAGATAGACAAAAATTTTGCCTTAGAATGTGAAGTAGGTTGAATTCTGTGACAAAATTTTTGTCTGAGAATGTGAAGTAGGTTGAATTCTGTCCCAACTTTTAATTTAAGGCTGTCTTTGGTTAATGTTAAAGAATGGGACCCGAATTCTGGCTATTCTTTCACATATGAAAGTACTCGAAGATTAATATTGCATTCTGGCTTCATTATACAATAGAGCCTCTTATTTTATCATACCATTATTTTTAATCGATTTGACACATATTTTCTGATCCAAAATGTGTTTTGCATTTTTTTTCCTGTACAATAGGGCTAAATGACTACTGCTAATGCTTTTACATGTTAAGAGGAAAAATTAATTATGAAAAATTTTAACATTATATATTGTACACAAATGTATGAAATTACAATGTTGTGTGAATTTTAATGAAAATTGAGTCATTTTTCTATTTGTAAAGTACTCTGCGTTTAGTTTAAGCCCACATACATTTGACAAAGACAGCCTTAAGTGAATTCAATTGTTGTTGCTGTGTTGTACAAAGTATTCTGTGCATTGAATGCTTTATAGGAAGCTAAATTTATCATTTTTGATCTGCTTGGCTTGAGCAAGTTCTTGGTATGGCTTTAATTGAAAAATACCTAATTTGATAATAAAATTAGCTTTTATGTAATTAATTATACATTGTTTTTGAAAAAAAAATTCTTGGTTTGTATTTTTTCTATAAAATATATAATTTGTGAATGTTTTTTTTAGACCAACGACAGCAGTGACGTAATGCCTAAGTACGTGGAACCTGCAGTTGAGCCTGTTAATGGCATTGCTCAACCTCCATACATCCCACCGCCAGATAAACCTCACAGAAACACAAATCAATTGCATTTCTTATTAAAGAATGTCATGAAAGCTGTATGGAAACATCAGTTTGCATGGCCATTTTACCAACCTGTAGATGCAGTGAAGTTGAGCATACCAGTAAGTGTTCATTTTAATTTAATAAGTATGGAGAGAGTGAATAATTAATATAGAAGTAATTTGAGATGTGTGTGTATTTCAAATTGTAGTATGTTTTGTTAATAGAAGGGGAAAGATTGAATATCAAGCCAAACACATACAAATTTCCTCACCTTTCAATTAAATGTCTACAAATAAAATGTATAAACATTTGTAAAAAAAAATTTATAAACACTTGTGCGAATAATCCCATGAAACATTTTCTAATTAAGGCCACCTATGAAATAAAAATGAAAAAAGGTATCTTTATTTTAACTTTTAAACAAAACACAAGGAAAAATTAAAAAACATGATATTTAAAACAATTGCCTAACATAAAGGAAATTGTGAAAACTGTTATTCTTTCCAAGTAAATGATCTCCTTTCATGTATGATTTAAAAAATAAGTTATTTTATGTAATGTAAAGGAATAATGTATTTCTTTAATTGTCAAATATTAGTATTTAATATAGAAATTATATATATATATATATTATATATATATATATATATATATATATATGATTTTTTTGAGGGGGGTTGAGCAAAACAGAAGTGGTAAAGAATAGTTACAACTTAATTACAAATTTAGTATTAAAAAAATTTATTATTAGTGATACTTGAGAAATATTTTTTTTTTGACTAAAAAGGATAATTGTGAAATAATACTATTAATTTTTTTTTGTCGCAGCTTAACCCGTTAACGCCCAACTTAATTTAAAATTGAAATTTTGTTAAAAACTTTTAAAATTATGTTCTAAATACTTAAATTAAATATAATATGCTATTAAACTCAACACCATTAATTTAGGATCAGAGATAATTACTGTCCTATAAATAGGACACTGGGCAGTTATGGAAGTTTTTGAACACTTAGCATTTCTCCTTTGTTTTTATTGTAGTTACTTGATTACATTTCTATTCCAAAACAATTGAACTTTAATATTTAATGCAAAATAAAATTATACACAAAGAAATTTGACATTTTTTATTAAGTTTTAAAGTATTCACGCTATTTATGATAATTTGGGAAATATTTTTGTACATAGTTACATCACAATTCTTGCAAAATGTAAGAACTTTTCCTGAACAATTTTTCATTTGACATCGTCTTTGTTTTTCCCCTTTTACCAATTATATGGTCAACTCAATCACGTCTAACAGTGTCTTATTTCCTTCAGTTGAGATGAATTTCTGTAACTTGATATGCCGATTTGTTTTGTACTGTGTTGCCTTTTTTAATAGGCATTGCAATATGTCTCCTTATTTCTGTGATACTTGTTTTCTCTGCATTTACCATGTTGTAAAATAACGCAGGTATTTATAACAGCCATGTCTACAATTCGGGTAAAAAGTATTCAATACCATTTTTTTCCACGAATTTTTATGGTATGTTTCTCTAAAAGCCAATCATGAGAATCTACACCACCCATGTTTTTGTTATAATTGTTTATGAGACATGGATGTTAAATTTTATTTTTTCAGCTTTTCTCTTTTCACGTCTTGAAACAGATGTTAGTGGCTCAATTATGTCAACATTTGTCGCAAGTGTAACACATTTGTTATCATGCCATTTTACTGCAGTAATTTTATTTTTCACACCAAAGTAGAAATCATGTAAACCACAGCTAGTCTTTTTGAAAATAGAATCAATTTCAAGGGCCCAATGCTGTATTCTGTCACTTCTTATTGTTCCTGTTGCTTGAAATCCACTTTCTTAGGTCGACTAACAAATTATAAGAATTAAAAAAAATATATCAAAATAAACTATATGATTCTTGGGATCAGTAACTGGCTGAAGCATTTGTTTTACAACCAGAGTTCCCAAGGGCTTTTTTCAAAGAACCACGGTAGAAGCAATATCGACAACTTCCTTGCAGCAATACAAATCAAAATTATAGCAGTAAACATTGTTCCTACATAATACTCTCATCTTATACCCAAATCTTATAAGTTTACCTTTAAGGTATTGCTTGAAGTAACGATGACCGTAATATCGAATCATCATTTCCTCAATAGATAGATGCTTGTCACAAAAATTCCCCATTTCTGAAAATTTGCGTTCATTTCAGCAATTAATTTTCCAATTTTAAACGCTCTGTCATTTTTTTGGGACTTAACTTCATTATTATCAGCTAAATGAATCATAGATTTTATTTCTAAGTATCTGTTTCTAGTCATTGAGTTTTTTATTATAGGAACCATTAAATCCTCTTCATCTGACCAATAGTCACATTCACTTGATTGTGTATGATATCCAGAGAAAATAAAAAAAAAAACCGATAAATGTTTTTAATTCTTCAGTTAAGGAAAAATCTGGTTTGTTTTTCCATTGTTTGGCTTATTTTCCTCTTTCTGTTAAAATAGGCTACAAATATGTCGGAGACAAAAATTCTTCATAAGCTTCAACGGGCGTAGACCCTCTAAAGTACTTTCAGCTTTTTCATAGTTTATTTTTGAGGCATTACTTTCATTAGAAAAATTATAATTTGGCGGAACTTTTTTCCAATCTGCTATTAACTCTTTTTTACCTTTCTTACGTGTATTTGATCCTAATTCTGAGCAACTTCGCTTTTTACTTTTATTTGATACATCTTTCTCTCTATAATCATTTTCATATACAGAAATTTCAATTCTACCTGCAACGTCTTACAGATGGGCTAAGAGTTTCAGTGTTATCAAAACCTTCATCTACTTCAGGTGGCAAAACAATCATTTCGGACTCTTAATTCTTTAGGAAATAGATATTCTACAGCTTTCTCGACAGTTTTAAAAACTTTTTTACGCGACATCTTGATCACCTATGAAATAAACTATCAGAAAATTTATAGAAAATTTAACGAATCCGCCCAGCGTCCTATTTTTAGGACAGTAGTGTTTAAATTTGTAATTAAAACTAATAAAAGTAAAAATAATTTTAAAATGTTATATCTGTTAATAGAATATCTGAAATATATATTCTGAAAACATATTTAAACTTACCTTTAAAACCTTTTCGTACGATTACAATGAAGTTCAGAAAGAAAAATGAAAATAGTGAAGTTTACGTGTCTGCAGCTGGCTGAAAAATGCTTCCATCCGGTCCAAACAGGCTTAAGTAATTCGGGTGAAGCCCACACTTTGAGAACCTTACACTTTTCCGGGGGTGAAAAAAAGTTGGCGAAACGTTCAATAAATTTATTTATAATAGTGCAAATGAACTGTCCTATAAATATGATGCTGGGCAGAAATGGGTTAAAGTTATGCATTGGTAAATTCTTTCCCTCTTGTGTTCTCAATTCCTTCTGGCAATTCAAATTTATAATTGATGTTTTTTATTGGAAAGGGATGATCAGAATATTCAATTTAATCAAAAAATTTCTTGATTCTTACATTAAGAAAACTAATTGATTATAGAAACTATTGAATTAGGATGGAAAAATTGACTAGAATTCAAATAACCTTACGATGTGTAAAATGTTGTGCGAGATGCTGTACAAATTTGGAAAAACTAACTTAAAATGGGTAAAAAAAAAATGTTTCCTCTGATCCAAGAATAATTGTATATTTTATGGATTAATAATACTCTTATTATAAACCATTAGTAAGGTCAATGTTAACCATTATAAACTATTGGTTTGCAAGGTTTATATTGTATTGATTCAGATTGCTTAAAAATCCATAAAACCGAATAAATAATAAGAAAACTATAAAACATGGCAATATTGGTATTTAAAAAAAAGGTTTAATAAATATTCTTATTATATAAGGAGAATGTTGTAATAGAATTTTATGTGCAAATTTGTGATATTTGCTATGTATCAATTAAATTATCAAACTTACTTGGGTTTATTATGCTCCTAATACTGTAAATAAAACATCCTCAGTTATTTAAATTGTTAGCTAAATGTTCAAATACATGCATTATAAAAACAGTAATCACATTCCCCTTACATAAGGTTATATGAATGGACTTATTGACAATGAGAGATCTAATAAAAATTGCAACTTGAGTGTACACATTTGACCAAAATTAAAAAATAAGTTGACTGTTGGTTATTGTGTTGTGCGAGTTCAAACTATAATTAGATGCACATTTGAACGACTTCCTCTAAATATTATTTTAATATATATCTACTTCACTGTACAACACATTACTAATTACCGATACAATTTCATAGTTGCGTGTTATTTATATACAATCCTCCACTCAGTCACAGTTAAGTCTTTAACTGGTTACAGTTAAATATACCACATTGGTAAAATGTTAAATCAATATTTATTGATATAAAATGTAATTTCTTTTATAGTTTTTTCTTGTAAATAAATCTTTCACTACAATTCAACTTGATATTTAAATTTTACATGTTAATGTAAGCAGTATTTGGAAACAAGTCTCAATTTAAAAAAATAAATGAAACAATTATTTTTTGGATATCCAGAATGACTTCAACTGGACATACACACACATGCATCCAGATGAAACAAAGTAATCTATAAAATTAGCCAAGGAACATAGCTAAATATTCTACAATAAAAAGAACATGCATTTTAAAATAAGACTTTAGTTATGGATTTTTATTTTAATTTTGTTTTATAGTCACATTTAACAATTGATCTGTGACCTGAATACAATTTGATCAAACTGTAATTTTGAATGAAATGATTATATTATTGCTTGCCCTTTTTTGATTACTTCAGTTGAACTTTACGTTTACTTATTTTTTAATTGTATATAGTTTTTAAGACACTGTCAATTTCAATTTTTTTAGAAATTCTTTTAAGGTAGTAGAAACAGATTAGATAACCATAAAAATATATAGAGAATCATTGATTAATCGAATCTTAAATTATTACATGCAAGCTAAATTTAAATGGCTCAAAAATGTTACTGAAGCAGGTTATAATATCTTTTGTAAAAATGAAAAAGTATACATTACTAGACTCCTTAGTCAATGTCATTTTTTCATGGCTATGTATCTCTCCACCTTGGTACAATCTATATTAATAAAGAAGTGTTTACCCGTGTGTGTTTCACCTCTACAGCCTAAACTAAGCAACCTAAAAGTATGAAACTTGTCACATAATTATTCTAGGTCCTGAATATGTGCTCTACGAAGAGTTTTTTTTTTCGAAATTCGCTTTTAGATTTTTTTTTTAATTAAATTTTTAAGTGATTTTTCCATTTTTTTTTAACAACTTGGTTTTTAGTTAGTTGTTTTGGCAACAGTCTCATTTGTTTTGCTTATCCATTTCATTATTCCGAACCATTTTTACATTTGAGGTATTTTATCCTTTTACCTAATTTTATAACCTGCACTCAAAAAATAACGCCGGTGGCTAGCTCAAATAATTTTAATTGGTACACATTCTGATTGAGCACGGTTACAAAGACATAAAAACAATTAGTACAATACAAATTCTAAGGGGTTTGCACGGGCAGACATTGGCACATCCGCCCTCCACCAAGGTGGCAGGCTGACTGTAAGTATCCATACAACCAGAAGAGGGCGCTCTAGTATCATCTTTTTGCCATTCGTTACACTCCCCCCTCTGGTTCCTAAACATCGTCCTCGATGAGGAACCAGCAGATTTGTCGTTCCTGAGTCTTCCTTTTTCTCTGAGAGGTATCACTGGAATGGCTTCTCCCCCTGCTTCGAAGATGGAATAACTTATCTGATGCACCATAAAGATGGATGCAATCTGAACTATCAATTTTCCTAGTAGGAAATATACAATCAAAAACATCAAATTTCCCGGTAGGAAATATACAATCAAAAACATCAAATTTCCCGGTAGGAAATATACAATTCAAAATATCAAATTTCCCGGTAGGAAATGTACAATTCAAAATATTAAATTGCCCGGTAGGAAATGTACAATCAAAAACATCAAATTTCCCGGTAGGAAATGTACTATCAAAAACATCAAATTTCCTGGTAGGAAATATACAATCCGAAAAGCCGGCAGCTACACTTCAGAAACCACTTTAAAATTCTTTATGAACTAGGTGTTCAAAAATGAATTGGTAATTTTATGTTGGGCTCCATTTCTCGGTAGGAAATATTCATTTGCGAAGAGAACCGTCACCATTTGACCCATGCCTCGATCTCCATGATCTCTGCAGCATTGGAAACGAACTCTTCTGTTCTCCGGACTGATAGGGATTTCAGATAACCAGACTTCTTACAAACGCTCGGGTACCATTTATAGCCTTTTGGCATTCATTGACGCCATTTGTCACAAGCTAGCGTAACAATCACTTTCAGGCATTTGGTATCATCCCAAATTTCATTCATCTTTGATTACAGATTTCGATGTATTTTTAACAGTAATGAACTGAAGAAATATTTTAAGTAGCAATATATATAGTTAACATTTTTACCATTTGGGTGTTACTTGCAGCCAAGCCAAATTTTCCTCAAGCTTTTCGATAAGCAATTTATTTTGAGACCAACTTCATTTCAATCTTGTAATATCGTAATTTAATTTTCCAATTTAAAAATAATTCAATGGATCATCAGCCACCAATTAAATGCAGTTAATTTAGTTTTAAAATAGTTAACCTTTATAATTAAGCATCAACTAGTCATTAGAAGATCAAGAATTGAATATTCGAACACAATACTATTAAAAAGTGTAATATAAATATCTTACAGGATACAAAATCTAAACTTTGAAAGTGCAAAATGAAAATTCAAGTAAAAAGAAATTCCGATAAACTTAGTTGAAAAAACATATAAGTTAATCCTTTGAAGGAATAAAAATACTGTTTAAAATATTGTAATTATTTGAAAGAAGGCAAAATCTTAGCTTTGAAAATAAAAATAATTCACATATAAAAGAAATTTGATGAAATTCAAAGTCGAAACAAAACCTATGAATGAATCTTTTGAAAGAATAAAAAAAATACTTTTCTATAATACTTTTTTTTTTGTTAACAAAAAAAATAATTTCTTTCTTTTAAACTCACAAAAATCTAATGTGATCAAAACTCTTCAATGTAGTTAGAAATAAAACACAGTATAACACTTAAATAAAAAAGGTAATTATAAGACTAAACAAGAAATATCAATTCTCAGTGACACTCTTGCTTCATAAGTGAATTAATGAGTCAGCAGAAGAGTGAAAAGTATCGATGATTAATAAATTTTACAGAACAGTGAAAACTCAAGGTCAGAAGTGGGGAGGGGGGTAAAAATTCCCGAAACAAGTACACTAATAGTCATAAATCACAGACAGGGACAAAAATTGAACAAAAGTAGAGAGTTTTCTTACTAGAGAAAAGAATTACACAAATAAAATTCAACAAAAAGTCAAAATGAATAAGAAAACAAAACGAAAGAAACTTATCTGATGATCCGTGAAAAAGAATGTAATCCAAAATTTCTAATTTCCCGGTAGGAAAAAAACAATCCAACTTCATAGCTTGCAGCTACAACTTCAGAAAATACTTTTAGAAAATCTTTATGAACTGGCAGTTCAGAATATTGAAGATAATTTTGTTAATTTTAATAGGACTGCTAGTCTGACTATTCGGCCGCTCGCTGGGCGCCATTTTGTAACCCGCACTCAAAGAATAACACCGGTGGCTAGCTCAAATGATTTTTATTGGTACACATTCTGATTGAGCATGGTTACAAAGACATAAAAACAATTAATACAATACAAATTCTAAGGGGTTTGCACGGGCGGACATTGGCACGTCCGCCCTCCACCGAGGTGGCAGGCTGACTGTAAGTATCCATACGACCAGAAGAGGGCGCTCTAGTATCATCTTTTTGCCATTCGTTACACTTTCTAAAAAAAAAAGATGTAATTTAATTAATGTTATAATTTCTACTATATTCTACGTTACTTCATATTTATTAGTTTATTTTATTCATGCTTAAATTTTTTATACTTAAAAATTTCCTTCAAAATTAGGGCTTAAGTTTTTTTTTTTTAGATAACCCTATTACAATGTAGGCTTATTTTATCTATTTTTTAAAATTTTAGTTTGTACTAATTTTATTTTTTTCCAATTGAAGGCTTCCTAATATATGTTATTTGTGATAATATTTTAGGAAAATGGTTTATGTTTTTCTTTTAATTTATCTGTTTCAGATTATTTCACTCATAGTTACCATAGCTGAAACATACTACTGTTATTACTTTTCTGTTATAATTTTTATTTATATTTTCATTCTTTCATTTCTATTTACCTTTTTAGCAGGTTAATTTTCTCTTTTGCATTCATATATATGCTTTTGTGAAATTATTCTTTTCTGTGAAGTGAAATTGCAATATGAGCACTCATTAAAAAATTATTTTTCAATTTTGGGTACACTGTTCTGCAATGGCTCTACCCTCTTTAAAATACACTATGCTTGCAAAAAAAAGCTCAATTTTATTCATTGTGCTACGGGGACACAATGAACAATTTTTCTTTCTATATATACTGTTGGACTGTTATTTTTGTTTGTTTCTCTGATTTGATTCTCTTTTGACCAGCAGCTGCTGCACCTAGGGCCTTTTCCTGGAAGTTAGTTTTCACTGTGTAATCAATTGAAAACAAACGTACATACATTAATTTATCATGTAACTATTTAAATGTGATGCACCAAATTTTTACTGAATTACACGTATTTTTATTCAGCATCGTCTATATATGTATACCAATAAAACAAACAGTTTGTGGGTTTCAGCTGTACCGGCATAACTAAGAAACCCAGAAGTCTGAAACTTGGCATGTAAAGGGTGTTTTTGTAGAGGTATAGAACTTTAAATTGCAATAAAACAACGATGTATTATTCGATTGACATGAATTTTTTTTTTATTCGAAAGATAATCTTGTGGCATTACATTTTAAATATGACTTCTGGCATATGACTGCCACGGCTGGCTCGGATGTAGTCCAATCTGGACGTCCAATTTTCGATGACTTTTTCCAACATTTGTGGCCGTATATCGGCAATAACACAGCAAATGTTGTCTTCCAAATGGTCAAGCGTTTGTGGCTTATCCGCATAGACCAATGACTTTACATAGCTCCACAGAAAATAGTCTAGCGGTGTTAAATCACAAGATCTTAGAGGCCAATTCACAGGTCCAAAACGTGAAATTAGGCGGTCACCAAACGTGTCTTTCAATAAATCGATTGTGGCACGAGCTATGTGACATGTTGCACCGTCTTGTTCGAACCACAGCTCCTGGATCCATCATGATTTTTCAATTCAGGAATGAAATAGTTAGTAATCATGGCTTTATACCGGATCACCATTGACTGTAACGTTGTGGCCTTCATCGTTTTTGAAGAAGGATTCCACCAGCCCATAAAGCGCTCCAAACAGTCAATTTTTCTGGATGTAACGGTGTTTCGACATACACTTGTGGATTAGCTTCACTCCAAATGCGGCAGTTTTGTTCGTTGATATAGCCATTCAACCAGAAGTGCGCTTCATCGCTAAACAAAATTCGCTTATGAAAATCGACCATTATTTTCGAAATAAAATTGCACAATTTGAAAGCGTTGTTCAGGCGTGAGTCTATTCATGATGAATTGCCAAACCAAACTGAGAATAAATCACTTGACAGCTGTTAAATCGGTCGCCATCTTGGAAAGTAATGCCATCTTAAACTTCTATACCTGGGGGAAAAAACACTCTGTAGAAGCTGTAGGTCATTATCCTGAACACCTCAGAGTTTTTTTTCGAGATTCACTTTAGATTTTTTTAAAATTCAATTTTTAAGCGATTTTTCATCTAAATGGAGATATGTCATCAGACGTGTCAAGTCAGCTTTGTGAAAATTAATGTTAAGAGCAGTTTTTTGGGGTATTTTAGCACATTTTATTGTTAATATATTTATTTATAGTTTTTTAAATTTTTTTAACTCTATGATGGAATTACATTCGTTTTTCGAAAAAGTTGTTAAAAAAATGTTCTTTCTAAATTTCATTTTTTGGATTTGCAACACAAATATGATAACATTAGATTTACCGTGTCTTAGGATATGAATTGTTTTGTATTAAATTAATACTATAATTTTTATGTTTGCTTATTTTCTAAACTGTAATTTTTTCTTGCTTATTGTAGTTTTAATTATATGATATTGTGACTCAAGTTTTTAAGTAAAATGATTTGTGAAGCTTTTTGTAAACAGAAGCTTAGATAATGTGGTACTTATGTATTAGCGTCACAGGAAAATTGGTGCCATCCGAATCACACCTTAATACCATATGGCTGCGGTGACGATTATACGTACGTACTGATAATATTTACTTATTTTTTAACACAAATATCAGTGGATTATTTAAGACAGGGAAATTCTCTTCTTACCTGCTTTTAATCTTATGTTCAAAAATAATAATAATCTGTTACAAAAAACTTTATTGCTTTTCTTTGTTCAACGACAAATTCTAAATCTTGCTTATTGTAACAATAAAGTTGAAAATCCTAGCTAGCAGTATAACAAAAAGAGAATATAGTGATAAATTAAACTAATGGAAAAACAGATTATTGCTGAAATAAAAACATTTTTGCAAGAATTCATTAACGCAGTGCCTTTTTTTTAAGAAAAAAGTTACTGATGGGTGAAATTTGGAAATTTTAACTAAAAAATGAATCCCTTAAAGAAATTTAAACTGTAATAAAAACATTTGCAAACACAAGTTTATTTTAAGCGAAGATCAAAGCTGCTAACTTGGAGAGCTATTTTGAATGTTCACATTGGCGCAATAAAACGCAAGTACCAACATAACCTTCCATTCCATCCTTATTGTTATCACCGCAGCCAGGTTCACTCCTAGGAGAGCACACCCTTGGCGCAAATTACGTTGGTTGTCTATAATTGCACCATCTTGGTAACCCTACTTTTAAACACTACATACGACAACCCTAACTATTTCTAGCATTTTCGTATTTTGTGGACGTGCATTTTGAATTTCATTTTGTTGTTGGGCTCCGGGCTGGCTGTGTGTGAGGGAATATACTTTAGAATTTTTTACTTTGTTGAATGCGAAAGGTAAGAAAGAATATATTGAATGGTGTATGAAGGAAGGATTGATTGCTTCGAGTTATGAATGTCCTATATGTAATGATCGGCATGATGAAAATGGTCGACATTAAAACGCTTTCTTCGAAATCGTACCAGCCACGCCGAATGTATCTTCCACCATTACCTCGCAAAATAAATATGGCGGTGCTCACACAATCATTCACTTAGCAATGAGACTTTTAAGTCTTTTTTTAAAATCTGTTGTTATGCTGTAGGCTCCACTCGGAAAGTATCAGCAATAAGAAAGTAAATGCTGTTTTTATATTTTTTTTAATCTTAAATGTTTAATTTCTGTATTGTTTACATATATTTTCATTTTGCATCCACCTTATCCAGCTATATTCCCTTGCCACCATTGTGGGTTTGCTTGGCGCCTTTTTCGGTTTGTCGCCAAGGGTGTGGGCTCTCCTAGGATTTTACCCCGCAGCCAATGTGGCACTTTTTTTTCACAAAAATTTGACTGATTTTTTTCCTTTTTCATATGAAACACGTAAGAATCTATTGTTTTGATATCGCACATTTTGCTGAGGTGATGCCGATACGTAAGTACCCTTTTCCTCTATTGTGAAATTCCATTGTAACAAAAAAGTAGAAAAATGTAACTGAAAGAAATGGCAATTAAAACTAATTGGGATTAACAGGTTGCCAGTATTGTGTAGTTTAAGTGTTAAATTTTTTTTTACGTACAAGATTTTTTTACATTTTTTTTGTACTATCAATCTAGGGTTGTGCTTGGGCTATAATTTATCTGAATTTGATATCAAGGTAGTAAGCCCCAAAGTAATTAAAGCTTTAAATTAAATCATTGCCTGAATATCTGTACACTCAAGCATTACGTCTTACCTACTTCCAACCTAATAGCGTAACAATTTGGTCTGGAAAGGCTTATTGTTCTTCTTTTATTGGCTAATTCCATGTTTCATCAGTTGCAAAATAGTACAAAATTATAGCTGACTAGCCATTATCCACCCGCTTCATTGTGTATTTCACGTTGTATAAATAAATACTGTTTACATATTCATAAATTTTTGATATCTAGCATTAAGAATTTGATTGTATTGAAAAATATATTTATAGCTGTAACTCTAGCCTCTTAATATAAAAAGGTCAAAATTAAGAATTTCTAATAATATCTAAAATAGAAGTAGAAAGATTTTTTGCACTTGCTTAACCTAATAACCAAGTGAATTTCCACAAGCAACTTTAAATGGACCTCTACTTTGTAAAATAAATATGTGCTAAATTTCAAGTCTAAATCTAAAAGAGCCCAAACGGAATTTTTAACATCAATTCCTCCGGAGCATTCTTGGCGGATTTCAATTCAACAAAAGAAACATGCAAATTAAATTTTATTATTTTGGTCCAGAAGTGATAAAAGTATTTATTTTGACGTAAGGATCAATATGTTGCTACCAAATGTGCATAATAAAATCATTAAAAAAATGTGCATCGAAAAATTTATTTATTACTATATTCTCTTTTTGTTATATTGCTAGCTAGGATTTTCAACTTTATTGTTACAATAAGCAAGATTTAGAATTTGTCGTTTAACAAAGAAAAGCAGTAAAGTTTTTTGTAACAGATTATTTTTTTTTAACATAAGAATAAAAGTAGATAAGAAGTGAATTTCATTGTCTAAAATAATCCACTGATATTTGTGTTAAAGAATAAGTAATTATTATCAGTATTTACGTATAATCGTCACCACAGCCGTATGGTATCAAGGTGTGATTAGCATGGCACCAATTTTCCTGTGGTGACGCTAATACATAAGTACCACATTATCTAAGCTTCTGTTTACAAAAAGCTTCACAAATCATTTTTTTTACTTGAAAACTTGAGTCACGGTATATAATTAAAACTACAATAAGCAAGAAAAAATTATATTATTGTATAAGCTATATTGTAAAGTTTCATTAAAATCTGTTCCAGTTGTTTTTGCATGAAAGAGTGACAAATATCCATACATACAAACTTTTGCAATTATAATATTAGGATAACAAAAAGAAAATGGAACTCAATGCAAAACTTATTGGAATTATAAGATTGTAGATATCGTGATTTAAATTAGATTTTTAGGTATTAACCTATTAGTGTCACCGCAACCAAATTGGCATCACACGAATCATTCCTTGATATCAAAACAACAAAGATTTTTATATGAAACAAAAAAGATTTGTAAGATTTTGGTGGGAAATAGCACAGTTCGCCTGGTGCCAATTTAAATGCAGTGATGCTAATAGGTAAGAATACAAATACTAATGCGAATTTTTATTTGTCTTAAGATTTTCTGAGCTGTTTATGGTAATTTCATCAAAATGAGATTATGAATGGGTTTGAATACTCAAAAAAGTCATTCTTTTTTGCACTTTAAAATTCAGAGTTAATGCTATTTTTGTCATGTTGCATTATGATTTAACTTTCCTTCACAATCTGTGTTCTTCATATATATTTTTTAAGATTTTATGCATGTACATTTCTATGATATTTTCTTTGGTTGAAAAAAAAGATAATTGTTTTTCTTCCTTCATCAGCAGATGCTGATCAATGTTGAATATCATGAAAGATATGCATAGTTATTTAGACTCGCATTCCAATGATGAAATGAATAAAAAAATGGATGATATCGAACAATTTGACGCTAAAAAAAACAATGCAAAGAAAAATCTCAGATTACCATAAAATCGGGTGTATAATGCTCACCTATACTTTTGAGCTGCATTTTTTAATGTTTGTTATGCTCGCCATATAACGCACACCCTCTTTTTGTACGAAGAGACCTGAAATGTGCATATATATGCAATGCTCTCATGTTTTGAAGTAATTTATTTGAGGTATTATTCCGAGGTATAGAAAAAAATAGTATACATCTATGTAGAATTACAACTGTTTAAGTTCATAAGGAGTGTCATTTCTTTTAAATAAACAGTATTTCGATATTTCTAGAAGTCAAATTTTTTTCTATACTCATCTTTTTTTTGTTTTTAGAGCTCTTGAACCCCTAAATTTCAATTTAATTTTTTATGCTAAAAGTGGGCGTTATACACCAGATTTTACGGTATGTAAGATTTTCTGTTATTTTGTTGTTGTTCAAAACTGTTTATGCATCATTGCTTAATGTTCCTTCTGACAATCTATTCTTCATGTAGTTTTTGGCTAATTGTACATATGCATTATATACCTTTTTTATATATCCAGGTCCTGATGGCATTCATGGATTCATGATTGGCCATCTGGGACCTCATGGCATGCAGAAACTTCTGGATATATTCAACTTTTCTAGGGAAAATTGGTCGTCTGCCATGCGATTGGAAGAGAGCAATTATTATTCCTATTCTAAAACCAGGAAAGGACTTGACCTCTTTTGTTTATAAACTCGTGGAGAGGCTTGTTCTTGCTAGGCTGAATGTTCACTTAAACTACAACGGCTTGCTTCCAAGTGAGCAGTATGGTTACAGAAAAGGCCATGGAGCGGTTGATCAGATCTTGTATTTTTGCCAGAGAATTCGGGACACACAGAATAAGAAACCCACCAACCACACAGTTGCAGCCCTATTGGATATGTCCAGGGCATTTGACAGAGTTCAGCTCCAACTTTTGATTACCTAACTCCATGATTATTTTAGTATAAGAGGCAGAGCCCTTCCCTGGATATCGGACTTCCTCTGGGATAGATCCATTCGAGTAAAATACAATAACTGCTTGTCTGATCCTTTCGCCATCAGACAGGTGTACCTTAGGGTTCCTCTCTACATTACTGGTATTGAGAAAGTTAGCTAAACACTGTGAAGTCGGAATTTTTGCTGATGATATCATTGTCTGGTCTTCTGGTTCCGATGTCGGCGAAAATGAGCTTAAACTCACCCGTGCCATGGAGGAAGCCCACTCCTTCGTGGAGATAACATAAGCTAATATTAAATGCTTCTAAATCTCTGACCACCTTTTTCTCAACCAATATCATCTTTTCGACTATCAACCTAAGATCTCCATGAATGGAATCCAGTTGCGTTACGTTAAAAATGCTAAGTATCTCGGATACACTTTAGATCAAGATATTACAAGCAATAAACATATTGAAGGCCAAGTGATTAAGGCAAGAAAGAGACTTAATGTCCTCAAATTTTTATCTGGTCGGGACTGGGGAGCGTAGGCCAGCACTCTCTGTACTACATTTATCTCCCTCATCAGACCAGTGTTGGAGTTTGGCATCCCAATCTACTCCTGTGCTTCGGACACCAATCTAAATAAACTTGAAAGAGTGCAGCTTTGTGCTGCCAGAATAATTACTGGACTTCGATACACTTGTCAAATCAACATTGTGCTCTTCGAGAGCAACTTGCCTTCCCTCTCAAAAAGAAGACTATATAGCCTTACAAGGTATTTTAACAAGCTATACAGCTACAATGAACAACACAGGACTTCTGCCTACCTACATGCATGGATTAACAATAGGCGATTGATGAAACATAGCCCCTTTTCCTACGCAAGGACATTGAACTTACCTTCATCTGATGTGGAACCTCACTCTCTAGAGTTTCACAGAAGCTGGTTTGGAATTCGATGGAATTTATTTTCATGATCAGCTTTTGACTAGTGTGACTAAGAGCTCTGAGATACCGGCCCTAGTTAACCAACTGGCTCTGGAGACTATCAATGGAATCTCACAATCTTCCTTGAAAATCTATACAGACGGAAGCAGGGGTGAGAAAGGCATTTCAGGAAGTGGAGTGTACATTCCTACTCCCTCTTTGGCCTTAGAATTTAAAATTAAAAACCTGAATTACTGTTCAGTTTTTAGATCAGGACTTAAAGCCATCAGGAGAGGGGCCTGCAGTGTGCTGCTCAGTTGGAGGATCATTTCCAGGAAATGGATTTTGACTGACAGTCGAGCCTCGATTCAGCATCTCGCTAATTGGGGTGACATTGGTGATCAGACTAGCCTCTGGCTTTACTGAGTCTTCTTCACGATCTTTCTTCAGGACATAGTATGCATTTTCAGTGGATCCCTTCGCATGTTGGCATAGAGGGTAACAAAAGAGCTGACTTTTTGGCTAGGACTGCTGCTGTGGAGGGTGTGAGTCCAAGAGGGAATCTCACATTTTCTGAGATTTCCACAATTTCTAAATTGGAGCTCAACCGACAAATTAAAACTCCATCCAGTCATGCATGGTACTTTGCTAAATGTCTGGGCGAGTCCTTTAGACTCAGTAGTAGACCTCTCCAATCTACTTATTCTAGATTTTTGAGCGGACACACAAGAGCCCTCAGGTTTTCTAATGGACAAAAGACTTTTCCGGAATGCCACTGGTGTTCTTCCGGAGAGGCCTCACCTAATCATATTTTACTTTGTTTGGGTTTTAAAATGGATGAGGTCCTTTGCGACCCACTGCTGTTTTTAGATTTTTTAGATTTTCGGATTCATGGGGATTGTCTAGCCCTGCTAGGCAGTACTGAGATTAGTCAAAAAAAAAAATCAATACATTGATATAATATTTTCTGTCGTTGAAAATAAATATTTTTGCTATTCTTCCTTCATTAGCTAATTCAATGTTTTCATCTTTGTAGAAAAATATTGCTTGAAGTATAACAGAGAAAATTACACTTAATTCAAACTAATTGCTATTGACAAATTGGTAATATTGTGAACCATGTTTTTTTGTATGTCACTGTTTATGGCTTTATGATCTCTATTACTGATAAGATCTCATCTTTCTTTTAAATGAAAAAAAATCAGAATTTTTTTTTTAACAAAAAGCTATTTGCTGATCTAGGATACAACTATGATATATTTTGCTGACCTTGAAACAATATTTCTCATACTTTCTTCTGGATTTCTTTAAGTTCAATGTTGACCTGATTTTTTTGTCTCCACTTACTTTTGCTTCTGATAATCTTCCAATATGTAAATCAATCATTTGTGATCAAAAAAGTGTTGCTAAAAAAATATGCACCTTGAAAAGATTTTCTCATATCTCCTTTTGGATTTCTTTAAAATTCAGTGTTGATGTGATTTTACATCTGATGGTTTAATGTTGCTTCTGTGATAATCTTGTCCTCATGTAGTTTTTTTTGGATCCTATACATATTTTTTATATTATACTTCCCATGTATGATATATATATTTGTTATCAGTATAGTTATTTATTATTGCATGTACTCATTTGTTTGTGCTCTTTGTAATAGAACTACAATTGCTAATAGAAATATTGCAAAAAAGTATTGTTTGTATCATTCAGTACTGTTGTTGATTTTAGATTATTTCAACAGGGGCCCATTTTAGATAGATTTTTTTACTTTAGTTCATACTAACTTAATTTATTTTAGTATTGAATAATAACTAATACTTTATATTAGGTATATTACAGAGATGTTAGATAGTGTTACACCATTCCTCATGTAATACTATAGTGTTACACCATTCCTCATGTAATACTAATTTAATTTTTTTCCTGTTGCTGGCTTCCTAATATTTCTTATTTATGATATTGTTTTGTTAATGTTTATTATCATTAATATTTTCTTTCGGTTTATCTATTTCAGGTTATTTCACCCATAGTTTAATAGCAGAAACTTACTACTGCTATTACTTTTCTGATATAATTTTTATTTCTATTTACATTCATTCATTTCTGTTGACTTTATAGCTTGCTAATTTTCTCACTTACATTGAAATATTTGTTTTTGTTAAATTATTATTTAATTTGAGACCACAAATATAGAAAAAATATATTATTAATATAATTGTACAAAATTGTAATGAAATACTAAAATATTTTTATCAGGCAGTATTCTTTTGTTTTTGAATGTTTTTTTAGTGAATGTAAACTAGGAATATAGTCTTTTCACCATATATATATGTATATTGTTTTTTTAATGCTTACATATGTTTAATCAAACATTCACACAATCAGAAAAAAAATCATTACAATAGCAATCTAAGATTTTTTAATTCATCATTTATAAATAAATGGGGGGGATAGTTCTACACTCAAAAAAGCCACTGTAATGCCGGTCTCTAGAGAGTTAAAAGAAATGTGTCTGACAATGAAAGCTGTGGAAGAAATTTTGAAAAGGGGGATTGTAATGACGTTAATATAGAAATCATGCACACACACAAGAGGAAGTGCTAACAGCTGGAGGAGGAGGGGACTTTCCATGATAATATGTTATACATTCAAAAATGTTCATTCAACGCAGGGGGTAACTGAAGAGGAAAGAAGTTAAAAAAATTTCGAAAAAGGGAATTTTAATGACATTATAGTAATTATTCACATCATACTCGCGCACACCCGCACAAAAGTGCTGGTGTCATGAAGGAAAGAGGAAATTATAAGTTACACACTCGGTAAAAGCCCAAGCTTAAGCGGAGGGGAAAGAAGCAAACAAGTCATTTCGAAAAAAGAATAATGGAAGTGCTGATTTTGTGAAGGGAAGGGAAAATTTATAAAAGTAGAGAAAGCCTGTGCAACGCCGGGCCATGCAGCTAGTTTGATATAAATTGAAAACATGGTATTTAAATTTGTTTTTGATAATTTTTATTTTTCTCTTAGGACTATCACAAAATTATTAAGGTTCCAATGGATTTGGGTACCATCAAAAAACGCCTTGAAAACTACTATTATTATTCTTCAAGTGAATGCATCCAAGACTGTAATACAATGTTCATGAATTGCTATATTTATAATAAGCCTGGAGAGGTAATTCTGTTTTATATATCATTTTCAGGTTTTTAAATTACCCCTTTTTAGTGAGTTTTCATTAATTCTTTTAAGTATTCAAATGTTTAGTTTGTTCTCGGAACTTATTACAATTCTATCTTGTTGCAAAGGCAGTACTTAAATGTTTATTTTCCCCCTTGTTTTGAAAACAATTAAATATTTTTCTTACTTCATAAAGCAAACCAGTGTTGTGCAAAAAGTATGAATTTTTTCTCATTTTGAAGGGATTTTTCTCTCGCTGACATGTAGTGTTTTCTGTTGTCTTCTTAGAGCTTGGTTAAAATTGTATGATTTATAAGATTTCTCTCAACTTTGTTAAAGTAGCTTTTAATGTAATGTTTCTCTTTAATAAACCCAAAAGGGAACAATTGCTTTTATTTATTAATTACTTCAAAATCTAATCTATAATTGTAGGCATTATAAACTCTTAAGTTATTTCTTACAGGTTGCACTTTTTCAGTGTTAATTCATTATCTATCTTCAATGTAGCATATTAAATTTTCCTATGATAATTCTTAGTATTTAATGTTTAAATCCTAAATCTGTAAAGAAAAGTTTTTGATTAAATGTAAAAAATATCAAAGCAAGTTATATATAATAGACTACATCTAGTTTTATTTATGTGTAGTTTGTCTTAAAAAAACTTGTCTGTCATATATTTAAAGAATATTTGCTTTTAAATTTAGGATGTTGTTTTGATGGCTCAGACCTTAGAAAAACTCTTTCTGACAAAAATAGCTGGAATGCCTAGAGAGGTATAAATAATTTTAAAAACCTAGATCTTATTCATATATGCTATAATATATTTACAGTTAATTAAAGTTATATTGTTTATATATGCTCGCATTTTTGAGAAAATTAAATGTGTGTTAATGTTACATTGCCTATGGCATTTGTATTCTCAATAAGAAAAAACAGATGAATTTTGTTGAATGATGGCTTCTTATATTAAAATTTAATTGGAAAAAAAATATTTGGGTGTATAATGTAAGTTAAATGAATTTAATTCTATATATAGATAACTTTTTGCTGGAATACATTTTTACTTAAATTAACATGTTTTTAAGCGTTAAATATATTATCTTGTAATGTTTTTAGTTTATTCCTTCTAATAAGGTTCAAATGAGTGCTTGTAAAGGAATTGGATTTTTTTAAAAAAATTTTTTAAAGAAAAGCAATGTATGTGTGTTTTCTATAAGGATTTTTTTTTGTATGGTAATTGCTATAACAAAGATATATTATGAGAAAGATTTTTCATATATTCCCTATTTTAAACATAAGTTTTAATAATGTAAAGAATTTTAGTCTTGCTGAGTAGGATACAAACTTGCAACACAAATTTGAAGATACAAAAAAATAACAAATGGATATTTATATGTACATCTAACATAAATATCCATGTATCATACTACATCCTTAAAACTTGAAATATTTTATGAATATGCTTTGGAATTAAAATAATTATTCAGATTGAAATATCTTCTATTCAGTTGAATCTTGTCTGTTTTTTAACAGAGGCAAGTATAGTTTTTAATTAAAAAGAAATAATAAAATATAGTAAGTGGAACTTCAGGTTTATTTTTTTATTTGTGTATCTTTTTAAAATTGTTTTAATAAATATATCCTAAATTTATTTTCCTTTGAAAAATATTAAATTCTTTAACAATTTGATCGAAAAAATTATTGAAGTGAAACTTCTTAGCGCTCGAGAGTGAATGAGAAATTTGTCCAGTTTTGCATAACTGTGAAAAAGCGAACGGAAGTATTTCCCCCCCCCTCTCCGAATCGTCACCATGATGACAAGATAGCGAGTTGGGAGGAAAAGGGGGAGCGGGGACACAACATGACTTAAATCATATCCGTGTAAATGTTGATGATTGCTCACCTCCGATTGGTCAACTTGTCCACCTTCCTGTTGGGGTTCCTTTCCCCCCAGAGCCGGGAACATTTATCAGCGGTTGTATGAGGTGCAGTGACATTACGGTGTAGACAAAATAGCTCTCGCAGTAAAAGCGGGGGTTTTTTTAAATATTTTCTTAGATTGTTTGCTCTATGGCAATGTTTTTGGGGGCTAATTTGCTTTTTTGACTTTTATTTGGGTTGAATTATTATAGTAATTCTAGTCAGAATGCCTAAATCAAATGCACAAAGAGGAAAAGTGTTTCATGAAAGAAAGAAGAAAGAAAAACTAGCAGCAAGTCCAGTCGAAAAAGTGACAAGAAAAAAACCAGAAAAATATTGCAAATTTATTAAGTGTTACTGCGGAATCTCCATCAGAGTTCATGAGAGAATATCGAGCACGGGAAAAAACGCACTGCAAAATACTCTCTTAATGCTCAGTTTAAGTGATGGGAATGCTATTGAGACTCTTCTAATGACTGCACAGATTAATACGAACTTAGTGAACCACCCTGTGCCATTAACTACAGAGCCCTCAACAATTCTAGTGCATGTTGGAACTGATGCATGTGAATCGATAATACATTCTATCTTACGTTACAAAGACTGATTTCCATAAAAATGCTCACAAAGATTTTGAAAAGCGATTCGTTGATAATCGTTTAATTGATACAGGCATTCAATTTATGATAGATTATGGTTTAGAGATGATTTGAGAACGTCTGCTGCTGAGTACAAAAATATTTTACCGGGAATTAATTTAGAAGACACATTAAAGCATGCTACAATTGCCAACAAAGTTTAAATAGGAAAAGTATACGAAATTTATCAAAATATATTGGTATTGTATACCCAGAAATTCCAGGACATCTTTCTACTTTGGATTTGGTATCAGAAAGTCTCATTTCGCCACGAATGCCTTTCATGCAAATTAGGCGATTGAGACATGGGCTCGGTCAATTTGGAATATTATGGTAAATAATCAATGTTCCAACATCGCCAAAGAAGTTTCACTTCTATCGTGTGGTGTTCCATGCACCATTTTTTTTATTCTTGTTATGAAAATGTTTGTTTTTATTTAAAATATTTAATTGCAACATACTTGTGATCACTAAAATTTATTTGTTGCTACTGTAATTGCCAATATACATATGATAACAAGACAGAAGTAGAAGTCAACATATATATTTCATCGTAAGAATTACATGCATTGTTTAAAAATAGAATTACAAAATAGTTCACTTTAAAAGTGTTGTTAATACTTAATATTTTTGGAGTTTTGTTATTAAAATATGCATATCATTTAAATGTTTTTAGGAGATAGAATGGCCTATCCCATCTCCCAAGGCTCCTGGTGCAAAAGGAAAGGGTAAAAAGGGCAAAAGTAGTCGTGGTATGTTCTTTGTCAAGCATTGTGCATGATAATTTCAACAAAATATTATGTATTTTAAGTGCTTAAAACATGTAAGGCTCCAAATGTTTAATTTTTTTCTCACTATGTTAAAGCATTTAAATGAAGACAATTCACACATTGCTATGAGCATTTTAAAATGGTAATAGTGGAGTTTTTATTTATTGTATTTTTTCTTTAATCTAATTATTTTTTGAAATTTTATTTTGTTATACCACATTTTTAATAAAATTTACAAAATTAATAAAAAGGTTAATTTTGAATTTGTTTGTTAATCTGTAATTATGTATAAAGAATTACTTGGATGATTAAGATCTTTCATAATTTGAATTTTAAAAATATGTATAAAGCAAGCAAAGTATTAATTGTAAAGAGCAATTTTTTTAGACAATTTTCCAGTGTGACTTGTTAAAAAATAATGATCATAAGTTAATATAACTGCAAAATTGCAATTTTTAATGGCTAATTTTCTTTTTAGTTAACTCAATAGATTCATCTTCTGGGAAAGAATCTACTGTGAACTCAGCTTCGGCCGTCCAGTCATCTCAGAAATCTCCCATATCTACATCCAGCAGTGCAATGTCTCCAACATCTGTTCCTGGAAGTACGAATTCCACTACAACAGTATCTGCCTCAGTTGTCAGTTCAACTGGTATTAGTCAAAACCTCAGATCAAACAGTTACACTGGAGGACCATCTGCATCCCCTAAAAAGACCACTAATAATGTAGATAAAGTTCCTCTTAATACCAAAATGAACTCTGTACATTCAAATAATAGTCAACCTGCCCAGTTGCCAAATATGTCTCCTCCAACTGGGGCTTCAAATCAAAAAGGTCCTGCAAAAGTAAGAATTTTAAACTATAAATTTAATTTTTTCCTGTTTAATTTAATAAATCTGTAATAATATGAACACTAGGTGTTAAAAAAAAATAAAACTCTTAATATGTGATGTGTTTACTATTTATTATAGCGGTAACCCTACCCACTGCTGGGTATTTTGTGATGAATGACTATATATTGTTTTTAGGTTATCGATAGCCAGGACCTATTTACAAGGGCTGTTCAATAAGTAATAAGGCTTAAAATTATTTTTAAAAAAAGAATACCTTTAATTTTCATCATTTACATGTTCTTTTTTTCAAAATAACTTCCACGGCACATAATGCATTTATCCCAACGTTCTCTTCACTTAAAAACATGCAAGTCTGTTTTTTCAGCTTTATCAAAATTGCCTCTGAAGCCTTTACAAATGCTTTGTTGCTTGCAAAACATTTGCCTCATAATGGTTTCTTAAGTTGAGGAAACCGCCAGAAACCATGTGGAGTTTTATCAAGACTGTATGGAGGGTGTGGTAAAATCTCTACGTTGTTCTGCTGCGAAACATGCAGTATGCAACAAGCAATATGTGGTCGGGCATAGTCATGCTTAACATGCTGTATCATACTTCGCAGGACATTCGCGCAGTACGAGCCATTTATGGTAGTACTGGATTCGACAGCATGTTGTTCCACAATTCCTTCATAATCAAAAATTTATGGCCATAACTTTATCAGCCAATTTCACAGTTTATGCTTTGGGAGTAGGTGAAGAGGGTGTTTCCGTTCACTGCCTTGTTTTATGATTGGATCCATGATACAACCAAGCTTTGTCTGCTGTGATGAAGCATTTAAAGATATTGTTGCCTCCTTATTTTCAGTCTTTAAAATAATAAAATAAAATATAAGCAACATTAAACCAAATTACATTGATTTTTTTAAGCTGAAAAAGAAATGACACAATCAAATAAACATCCAGAAATGGTTTGAAATAATCAAATAAAATATAAGTAAAACAAAAATGACTGCTGCCAAATTAACAAATTAAAATCCATTTGCTAAACAAAAATGGGAAAATAACTTAAAAATTTAATCTTAAAAAAAAATCTAAAGCGAATATTAAAAAAAAACTCTTCGTAGTGCACTTCATTATGAAATATAGTAATTAAGTGCGCCAAGTTTTATACTTCTGAGTTGCTTAGAAGTGAAACACACACAAAAACGGTTTCTCTTATTAGTATAGATTTCCGATAAGAAATAATTTCAAACAAAAAGTTTAATAATGTGTATAATCAACTAGCTACACAAATAGATTTGTAGGTTAGGATAATTGTTGATCAACACACATGTAATTAATATCTTTTTAACTAATTGCGATATCGGACCGAATTGTGAATCTAAATCATTCTCGAATTCACTGGAACAGACACAAAAGATTTCATCAAAATCGGTCCACCCGTTTAGGAGGAGTTTAGTCACACACACAGAGAAGATTTTTATATATAAAGATATACCGAGTCGTGGCTTTTCTTGGCGCGCATTAGCAGAATTAATAATACTCAGGGTAAGAAAATTATGTGCTTTAAGGTTTATAATTAATATCTTTTTAACTAATTGTGATATCAGACCGAATTGTCAATCTAAACCATTCTCGAATCCACTGGAACAGACGCAAGAAATTTCATCAAAATCGGTCCTCCCGTTTAGGAGGAGTTTAGTCATATACACACAAGCACAGAAGATTTTTATATATATAGATATGCTTAGAAGTGATGATACGAATTAACATAATGAAATTTTCTATCAGTTCTTGAAGCAATATGTTTAAAAGGTGATAATACGATTGGCATTTATTATTTCATCTTAACATGCTTTTATTAGTTTGACCTGTATCTATAGAGATGGAATCTTTGAAATAAAGCGATACGAGACTCATCCAAGGCCCCGTAATCCTTCAGACCAGTTAATTAATATCCATTGAAGAGCAAGTCTTAATTCCGGCTCCAAATATCAAATTTACCAAAGAATAAATGATAGTTTTAAAAATAAAAAACTGGCTTTTACTGTTGATCGACACCTAACGCAGCATTTCAGAATAGAACTAGTGAGAAATTATAACATTTGTTGTAGAGCAACCCCACGCTTTTACCTCAATGACATTAGTTTTCTCATTAATCATTTTATTCTTATGTTAAGAATTATTTTTTTACTCTTTAGTTCGATTCTCTATAAAGGCGTGTTTTTTAGTTTTTTTAAACTATAACATACTTTTAACCCATTGAATTCCAGTTTATGCAGTCGACTCTCGATAATTTGTAGCTGGAGGGACCAATGAAAAACTTTTGAGTTATCAAGAGGAAAAACTTCCAAAATACATGAGAAATCTTTACACATTTAAATTTGAAACTATGTGTAATAAAACAATTGTGCATATGTATAAAATTATTTTAAAGTACATATACAGATTAAATATTATACACAAGTTAAAAGTCCTGTATTAAAAGAATATATTTACCTACTAAAAACAATTATTAAAAGAATACATACTCTGTACATAATTATCCTTTTTGGAGAAAAATCTGCTATCAGTTCCCTCAGACACTGTCCTAACACCATTGGTACTTCAAAGCATTGGTTCCAGCATAACTTTTTGACATTGTACTATGATGATTTCTCAAATATCTTGGAAATTAAACTCATGGGCAACAAGCACTCTAAACCAATAAATTAATCCTATAGTCTCATTGTAAATTCTGTTAAATTGTGATTTAATGAAGTAAGTGACTGTGTGTGTGTTAAATAAGTATAAATCCACGATTGAATAGTGGAATCAATGGGCTCAATTCATGTGATGTCATAGTCACATGATAATGAAAGCCACATGATTCTAGCCAATCAATTTAAAAACTTGAGGCTTCATAGTCACATGATAAAAACTAGTGTTTCCAGCTAATCAGTTCACGCACTCCGGTGTTGTCAAGTTTTACTCTTTGCAGAAACTTTCTCTTAAAAAGTACATATGTATACAAAATGCATTTTATTTAAAAGTATAAACATAAAATATGATTTTTTTTAAATTTAAAAAATCTTTTTGAAGAATTTTTTTCCCCTAACATTTAAACATCTTTATCCAAATTTGAAATTTTATCTGAGTTTTTCAAATTGAACAGCAAGTACAATTAGTTTAATGTTTGTTTTGAATTCAATGGAAAACCTTGTGTTTGTTTTTATCATGTGACTTCATGAATTGAGCCCATTGTGTGGAGGTATACTAATCTATTTATCATTTTTCTTTATATTTATCGTAAATTGTTAAAAAAATTACTATAAAAATAAATGGGGATAAATTTTTTTGTAAAAAAAAAAGAAAAGATTTTACTCTTATTATTTTTGAACTAGTGATCAAGTTGCTCGTAAATTAAATTTTTAGAACTTTTAAGTCTGAAATATTAAAAGAAAAGAGATCTTTTGATAATTAACAATGTTGGATTGTGCATTATGGGGCTCTTTAAACTTCTTGCCCTTTTGAAAAGAAGTTATGTTCTGTCTATATGAGTATTTATCCAGTTTTGGTTTATATTTATCCAAAGCTTGAATAATTACTTTTTTATAATTTATTTCGTTTTAGTGTTTTGGGGAAGATTGATAATTGACTAAGCAAAAGAGTAGATATTTGTGAGAGGTTAAAATAAGCTGCCTATTTACTGATCTGGCATGTATTAAATAATTCAGTCAAGTAATTTGAGAGGGGGGGAATCTAGTCAGTAAACAAACTTTTAAATTCATGGAAAAATTATGAGTTATTGTTAATTGTATATAAATTTAGAAGGCAGTTATATTTATTATTGTTAAATCTTAAGATTTTTAGGTTTTTTGTATAATAAACAGAGAGAATTATAAATTTTAAAGATAAATATCCCCATCACAACCAGGTTTTTGTATTTGTATGGTAAAATAAGTATTATGTTTCTTTGAAATCCATATGATTGTTCCTCCGTATGATATATTACATTAAAAAAACTTTTTTTTTAAAGTACTTGAATTTTCTGGTTAATATTTTTAGGCCAAAAGGGGCGTTAAAAGAAAAGCAGATACAACTACACCATTGGGAAACATAAAACCTGAACCAGAAATGTCTCCTCAAGATCCAAAAGTGGCCAAAATATCTACTCGTCGAGAAAGTGGGCGACCAATTAAAAAACCTTCTAAAGATCTGCCTGAACTTCCTGTAAGTTATTAAAGATTTTTTGAGACTTTTCTAAGTTGGTGCATTTATACTTTTGGAGATTAATAAATATGAAGAATTTCTAGAATTTTTAATTGTTTTTTAAAATAAAGTATTAATGTTACAAGTGGTTTCTAAATCACAAATTATTGCTAAAATAATTTTAGATATGTTATAAAAATTAGTACACAAATGGTATTATTTAAAGGAGTTAATAATTTCAGTTTCTTTTTTAGAATACTTATGTCTGTTGTGGGCTAAGCTATTTTTTAAAAAAATATATGTTAATGGGAGTTATTAAAATTCCTCTTTAATTGTTATTTCCAAATTAAGAGAATTCCTAAATTTTTTTAGCTTTGCCTATGAATATTTTTGAATTTATATAATTTATGAAAATTAACGTAAAATCTGGCGTATAACGCGCACCCACATTTTAGAACTGCAATTTTTAATTTTTAGGTATATTCCTCCTATAACACGCACCCTCTTGTTTACGATGAATCCTGAGCCATGTGTGTAACACTATTATTTTTTTTAGTATAGTAATTATACCAAGATTTTGAAAAAATAGTATACTTCTAGAACTACAACCATTCAAGCTCATTAGGAATGTCATTTCTTTTAAATAGTATTTCGATATACATAGAAGTTTTTTTTCTATGCTCATCTTTTTTACTATTTTTAAAGCTCATTTTTATACCAAGCATATAATGTGCACCCTTAACTTTCGATCTTATTTTTTGTGTTAAAAGAGTGCGTTATATGTTGGATTTTACAGTATGTATAACAATTATAAAAATGATTAATCTGTGGAATTATGTAAATAGTTCCCTCACTCTCCCTTTTACTTTTTTTAAAATTTATAGATAATAGTAATGATTAATTTCTCGATTAATTTGTTTTGCAAGATTGCTTTTTAATTTATTTTATTTCTTTTTATTCTTTCCAGCAGTCAAGCGCAAAGCCAAAGAAAGGGCGTCTGACAGAACAGTTGAAATATTGCAGTACAGTATTAAAAGAGCTTTTTGCCAAGAAACATGCTGTAAGTATTTATATGTCTTAAAAAGAACTTCAGCAATGACTTAAGATTTATTCTATGTAACCATTTATTATACCTTTTAACCATTTGAGCACTGAAAAATTTTCTTATATGTATGTTAAAAGTTCAAAATGAAATACGTAGTGATTATGTATTTTTATTTTCTGGAAAATAGTAAAAATGGTTATAATTAACTCTTAATTATTATGTAACTAGTAATTTTGATGAACAAAAATATTTTTTATTCTCACTTATTACAAAAATGTTTTGCTTCTCAAATTTCATGAATTTTTTTTTACATATAGTGTATATTTTAAGTTGAATTGTTTAATCCATTACTTTTTTTTTCTGCATGCACACAGTGTTGCAAGTTTCGTCCAGACAATTTTTCTAAAGAAATCTTTTTACTTACTGGTTGTCTTCCTGTGGTATTTTTACTTGCTAACCTTCTCCCCACTTTAGCATCAATAGTGCTCAAAGTAAATTGCGTTAAGTTAATTTTTTACCCAGGCAATTTTCCGAATATATTATATAAGTGTTTAGCACCATTTTGACAAATTGTAAGAACTTTTTTCTAGTATTTGAGAATTCGTCTCTCAACATGATACACACTCAGGAACATTCAAAATAGCGACCCAAGAAGGAAGCCAAGTACAATCGCGAAACATTTTTAAATAAATACAGCGTAATGTGATATGCAAATGATCCAAGTTTTGTGCCAATACGCATGCTCATACACTCTGAGGTGACGCTACAATCAGGAAGAGGGTGCTATGTAAGCCAGTGCAAATTCAAAGATTCATAAACGTGACATTTACCCGCAGATTGTAGGAAGACTTTGGTAAGTGAAACATGCAGGGTAAATGTGCTAGAAGACATTTCTCACAGTTAAGCGAGTTTGAGAGAGGCCTGATCATTGGGATGAAAACTGCAGGCTGGTCGGCGCGCCATGTTGCTGACCAGGTGGATCGTTCGGAGTATTCCGTTAGAAATTGTTGGGAGCAGTGGAACGACCAGGAAGACCACAAGGAGAGAGGATCGTGCGGCAAGCACTTGTGGACCCCACAGTGACTCGTTCAACGATGCGAGCAGACGTAGGTGTGGCAAATGTTCCGCAATTTCCAGACACCTTGCAGAAGCAAATCTTAAATCCAAGTGCCCTTTCTGTGCACTCCCTTTAACACCAGAACATCGGCAACTGCGTCGACAGTGGTGCCAAGCCAGATCAATGTGGATTGTCACAGATTGGCAAAAGGTTGTGTTTAGTGATGAATCCTGGTTTGTTTTGGGGACAGATGATAACCGTGTACGGGTTTGGAGGCGCCCTGGTGAGCAGTACAATTCCCCCCACACTGTTCTACGTCACACTGCCTGCACAGCTGGTGTAATGGTCTGGGGGGGGGCATAACCTATGACAGCTGGTCCACTTTAATTTTGATGCGTGGAACCTTAACGGGCCAACATTACGTTGATGATATTCTTCGACCCCATGTAGGAACTTTCCTAAATGGTCTCCCAGGGGCAATTTTCCTGCAAGATAATGCTCGTCCGCATACAGCAAGAGTTGCTCAAGACTTCCTACATTTTCAGACTCTTCCATGGCCGGCCCGCTCCCCCAATTTGTCACGTGTAGAGCATGTGTGGGATCAGCTAAAATGGCAGATGCCATCGTGTCACTCTGTTTATGATTTAGAGTTGGCTGTTCAAGATTTGTGGGCCCATCTGCCTCAGGACAACATAAGGTGTCTAATCAACTCAATGCTGAACCGTGTGGCGGCATGTATTGCAGCTGGAGGTGGTCCAATGCGCTATTGAATTTGCCCAGTATTTGTGTCATGGCACACCCTGTATTCATTTAATTGTTTTGTTTTTGAGATCAAGTGAATCTCTTATGTGTTTCATTATGTGTATTAAATTTCATTTCAATCCGTTGCTTTCTTCTTGGGTCGCTATTTTCAATGTTCCTGAGTGTATATGTAACATTTTGTTGGTTGTAAAAAATATCTCTCCTCCTTATAGATCTGATGATGATTTTTAAAAAAATTAAAAGTCAAAATGTTATGTATCTTTTTCTATTGCCTGATTTTTTTTTCTACAGTACCACAATTCACATTTTAATTCTTATTAAAAACGACAATTGAATGAAATTAATAAAAACTGCTATTGATATGAATACAACTGCTCTTAATTGATGTGAAAATTATAAATTATGCTAAATTTTAAATAAGACAAGCAAAGTGTGTGTGCCATGGCACTTAGACACACTCAAATGGTTAAAATACTAGTGTAGCTTCTCTCTCTCTCTCTTGAGAAAATGATTGCAATTAAGTTATCATTTTTTTTACTGAAAGACCCTTTTATTTGGTTAATTTTAAGTTCATTTTTGATATTTTTTTCTGTTTTTATAGTAGAAGTTTAAAACATATATATATCGTACTTTTATATCTCCTTTTTTTTCTTTTGTGAAAAAGTGTCTCAATTTAAGGAATATACCAATATATATTTTATATATATACACACACACACACACAAATTTGATTAAATCTTATTTTAATTTTAAATCATAAGGTTAAAGATCTAAAGAAATGTTTAGAATATTTTATTGCACAAATTTTATAACATATTTTTTACTTGTATTTTTGCCCCTTTAGTGTTTATCTTTAGACAAATACAAACAACAGTGAGGTACTTAAATGAATTTGCAATTTTTCTTCATATGTAGTGTAAAAAGGGCCCTCCATCCCCAGGATGTTGCAAGAAATTTGTCTGTATTTAAAAGAATGATCCTCTTGTCATCTTAAGTATTACAGCCAAGTTTTGTCCAAGGCTGTCTCGGTTATTTTAAACTATCTTGATCTGTTTATTGCTATTTTTCCCCATCTATTTATGTCAATGTTTCACAGGCATTTTTCTATATTGTCTTGTTTCTTTTGCCTTCCGGTTTCAAAAACAATATTTGCTTAGTTGGATTGTTATCATACATGAATATGTGGCCAGGCCATCTTAGTTGTGAAGTCTTAATTACTTTATTTAAATTTGGTTCTCTGTGCTACTTCAGTAATTCAAAACTGTAAAGTATTCTTCAGACCTCATTTTCCTTCGCTGCTCCAAAAATTCTTCAATATCTTTCATTCAATTATTAATAAGTTTTCCTTGTCTAGTTTTCTCATTGTCCAGCACTCGTGATCCTTGTATAACCATCATTCTTTTTTTTTTTTCTCTTTTATTGCATTCACAAATTTTTTATTATTATTATTATCACGTCAAATATGGCTCTGTCACACCAACTAAAGTAGTTATTTAAATACCTTTTTAAACATTTTGCACTAACCATTTAACTAATTTTGTTAAAGATTATAAAATGTGAATTTCCAAATTTGTTTATAAAATAAAAACTTATTCAAAAAATTGTTTGTTTTTAGCAAATCAATGCTTCAGATATCTATATCTGATATATCTGCATATTTAAAAAAATACATAATTATCTGTTAGGGTATCTTAAATTAAATATTAATAAGATTATAAAATCCACTTTGTTATTCAAGAGTTATAGATTTTCCAAGATTTTCACTATTTACAAGAAAGTTGACATCTTTGTAAGAAAATATTGAATTATAGTTTGGACACATTATTAAAGTGGCTGTGCATTTATGTATTAAAGGATTGCACAGATTTTGAATAATTGGTGTTTTTTAATTTTAAAGACATCTTTTAAGGCCTTTAAAAGTTTTGTCGCATTTGTTGATGCTAATTGGTTAATGTTGGAGAAAAATGTTGTTTAAAAAATCTTTGGCAATAATAGAATTTTTTGTCTCGTATTGATTCAATAATATATTGATTTCTGTAGTAGCCAAATTTGAAGTTAAGCTTTCCCCTATATTTGTTAATGTATATTTCTGAATAAATTTAATCAAAATACTTTATCTTAAATACTTTTGGATCTTAAGTTACTTGTTGCATGTACATTAGAAACAGTACAATTGTCTTGGTCATATTAATCACCTGGAATTTCCGAAAAGCATTTTAGTGCTGAGTTGTGAATAAAGGTAACTTAATAGATGTATAGATTGATGTTTATTTTTAGAATTGGAATAATTTTAGAAATCTTATATGAGAAATGTCTAATATTTTTAATCATTCTCAAATCATTTACAGGGTTATGCTTGGCCTTTTTACAAACCTGTGGATGCAAAGTTGCTTGACCTTCCTGATTATCATCAAGTTATCAAGCATCCAATGGATTTGGGAACTATTAAAGTAAGAGTCCATATTTTTTACTGAAATTTTCATTTAATTTTTGAAATTAAGATGTGAACAACTATTTTATTAAAAAGACGGATGAATTTCTCATGGTTACTTTGTCTAAAAAAGGTTTTTTCAATTCTTTAACCCCTTCCTTCTCGCTCCCGTCAAAATCATGGGGTGGAATTTCCCCCTCTATTTCTTGTGCCTGTAATATTTTTAGGCTGGAGTGTTTAAAAGTAACGCCTTAAAGAGATTAAAACTATATATTTCTTATGCTCAGAATCATGTTTATTTCTCACCACATGGCACTACCAGATTATCAGTAACATGTTTACAGACAGATATTTTATTTTAAACTTCATGTTAGCTTAATCAAGCATATATATTAGCAATATTTTTTGTAACCTTAGCTCAGTTACTTAGTTCTGCTCTTTGTGAATACACATGGGTTGCATTCTGTGATAATATATATATATATATATTAATATTGTATATACATTATGGAATTAGCCAGTAACTGTAAATGGATCTGCGTGTGATTCTGAAATAACTGATTGTTTTGAAAGTTTGGTTAGTGAATCTGAGAGCAGTGATGATGAATCTACTATTTGGTGATGTTGGCCTTTGCTTCTCGTGTTTTTAAATTTATCTCACAAGAAAAAAATTACTTATGTGTTTTTACATTATGCATAAGTGCGAAAAATTCTCTTTTAATGTTTAAAACACATGTTTTTTAAAAAAAATTTCTATTTGCTGGAAAACCAACATTATCATAATAACCCTTAATGTTGGCTTTTCTTAAAAAATTAATTTGTGTTGTATTTCATGCTAAAATTTTACCCAGAATTAAAAAAATAACTGCATATATTGAACAAGCACTTAATTTTATACAATTTTCTTGAATAGAAAATTTCAATTGCCATTTTCTTGAAAATTATGTGGGTTACAGGGTTAAAAAAATAAGGTTTTTTTTTTTTTTTTTTTTGTACGATATGTCTGATCCTTTTTTTTGTTCTATTACCTTTTCCTATTTCTGGAAGCTGTATAATGCCATTTTTCTAAAGTACTGGGCTTTGCTAACAAAACATCAGAAATGTGTTCTGTTTAACTTTTATGTTGTAAAGAAAATTGTTTAATTAATGAAAAAGGTAATCATGCAGGCCATTATCCGGAGAATGTGGAATATGAGGTAGAACGTCTCTATCAAACTAAGCAATTTGTTCCTGACAGTTAAAAATGCGATGTTCATGATGAAAAAAAATTGTCTCATATAATCATTAATGCAGGCCATTTTGTGGTGATTGTTTACTTGTTTGTCTATTTAGAGCAGTTTCTTGCTGCATTTGTTTTATTTAATGGAAGCAGTTCGTAATAAATCTTCCCATCCACCAAAATGTGTATCAAAACTTTCCTTATGTGACTAAGATAGTTTGCATGTACTTCTCACAGATATCATATCTAATCATCAGTAACTTGTTTCTTTAAAAATGGATATTTTTTTAATTTTTTTTGCTGAAGATGCAAGTTGCATATCAAAACATACAGTTATGGAGTTTGCTGTCTATCAGCTGTGGAATTCATGTTTAAGAGCAGCTGACAGACTAAAAATCAAAAGTTAAGTGTGTCTACTTGGCACCTTTTTTGTGGTTGTCTTTTTTGAAATTAATGTAGCACATTTCAAAAAAGCTTTCTTTGATTTCTTTTTGCTTAAAAGTTGTATGGAAAGGCATTCTATAAGATTTTAATACAAATTAAACATGTCTTACAGTAGCTAAAAGATGATTTCAAGACTACTACATTTGACAAATTTTCATGTTAGTGTAAACAATGTCAGATAAAGTTGCTGTATGCAAATAGCACATTACTATTAAGGCTGTCTTAAGTTTGACCCAAATTTGGGTTATTTTTTCAGATATTAAAGTACTCGTGGCTTAATATTACACACACACACATTCTAGCTCCACTATTCTATAGAGAACCTCTTATTTTATCATACCACTCATTTTTGGTTGATTTGACACATTTTCTGATCTTGAATGTATACCGTAATGCTAAATGAGATCCTTTTTCATGTTGAGAGGAAAAACTAATGATGGAATATTTTAAAATTTTAACAATGCTATGTTGTAAACGAATGTATGAATTACAATGCTGCGAATTTTTGTAAACATTGAGTCATTTTTCTCTTTGAAATTGTGCTCCTTATTTAATGTAGGCCCTCATACCATTTGGCAAAGACAGCCTTAAAGCTACCTGACTTAAGCAATGTAATTTCTCTGAATATTACTTGATTGGGAAGCTCTGTGTGATATTATCTTATGTCAAAATTTTGTATGAAACAATAAAGTATTTGCTATCAATATAATGACTTGTGAAAATAAATTAGTTGAATATAAGAATCAAATGCTTTTTAAAAAAAGACAGGTTATTAATAACATTTTATGTTGCTTGGACATATAAGCATTTAAAACAATATGGAAAAAATTTCTTTTCGTGAAATTGTAAAAAACAGCATATTGCACTCTATTTAATGAGAATATATTATAATAAAGCCATGTGTATGATTTCCTTTAACATTATATATAGCAGACAATATTTGTATAAAATTTGTCTGTATTTGAAGAATTTTGCTCTGTGAAAGTAGACAAAAATTATCGATGATGACATTCATACATGTCAATGTGTATAATTTAACATCACCATTAAAATTAAAAGCCTTGTTTTATGTCATAATATAATAAAATTTGAATTAAATTTCTAAAAAAACTATTTTATACAAACTTTTTTCATGATTAGGTATCTTTATTTAGTTTGAGAAGTGTCTATGTATTACTGAATAATTTCATTCCTATTTATGGAATGTGCAGCTTGTAATATAATGAATTTTGTTAAATATGTAATGAATCTATAAAAATATTTGCAAATAATTCAGACTTATTTCTCTGGCAGTATTTTATTATTTCTACATATAGTTCAGTTTAAACTTACAACTGTATCTTTCAATTCTTAACCTTTTCACTATGTTTTACTACTTATCTGAAAACTTTTGGAGACAGGTATGTTACATATTGTGTGCTAGGAGCTGGATGATGCATTGATCATGTTGATCTACAAGGCATATTTATCATAATTGCATTTTCATTCATAGACATTAAATGCGAATCTTTTTATGTTATTAAATTGTTTACTTGGGGTCTTTATTGAACAATTCTGGGTGTGATTTTATTCAAGTGTTAAAACCAGATATAAACAAAAACATTTTATTCATAGCAGTGACTTCGTGTGGTGAAAACAATTTAATCTTTTATATTATGTACTTGCCTGAGAAAAACTTCTGTGGGTCACTTTAAACATGTGAATACTAGCTGAGATGACACTTTTACGATATTTTAGTAGTAGAAAGGTTGAATTGTACATGCAAACAGTAATTAAAATAAATTGTGTGATTCTTCCTAATATGATTGGTTACCCAGCACAAAACTATAAAGCCAGAGTTGTGTTTGATTTACTATTATGGCAACATCAAATACACCCAACTCTTTTTTTTTACACAATAGATACATTCCTTAGAAAACTGTGCAAAAAAAAAAAAATCTTGTAAAATGAAAAATCTCTAAAATATTTCCTCAAAAAGGCGTGCAAAAAGAGTAATAATAAAATCCATGTTGCATATTCGTAAAACAAAAACAATTTTTATTGCCAAAATAAATATTATGTAAAAAGAAAATTTACTCTCTTAAGTACATACAACATATAAAAATTCAAATTGAAATTAGGAATAAAACTCTATATTAACTCACAACTATTCATCGCTACTTGTTAACAAGCTTACGCATTTATTACAAATTGGATCAAAGATGCTATCATCAGTAGATGTGTCGGATATGTCCAGCTATACTGTCGGCTTTGATTCAAATGAAGAATTATGTTCGTTATTAACGGCCTGTTTTTTTTTTTTTTTTTTTTTTACAAAGTCTTATTAGTAACAGTTAGTTCTTGATTTCCTGCTTTTAATTAACGTTCTATATCAAGATCATGAGTAAGAAGTGTTGTTGCAAATTTCAGGCCCATGTGAATTAAATTAGCAGTTAACCCATTTTATCCCAATTTATTTATTTTCAAAGTTGAGAATAATCATATTTTCTGAAATTAATTAAACATAAATATAACAAAATATGAGAATTTTATATATCTTGGAAATCTGACCCGTCCTCTAAATGTTTTAGCGTTTTCTTCAATGATGAAAAGTGATTTCAGAGTACAAAATTTTGCTTTGCTTAAATAATACTTTCTTTTTTGCAAGATTGTTCACTTTTCAGTTGAATTTCACTCTAATCTCAGTGGAAGGGTTGAAAGCAAGCCTGACAAATTGTTTTGTCCCATATGCCACAGTATGTTTTTGGTTTCCCTTTGCAGCTCTCTCTTTTGACAAAGACTATTCTTCTCGCTTAAGTTAAAATTGACCATTACTGTCTTTACAGATATTTTATTTTGCACCAAAAGGTACAGTTGAGATCCTAGGTCTACCTCTCTCTTGTTCTTATCATAGTTATTTTAGATAAAGTAATGTTGTAGCTCTTCGGAACTCTGTCAAGTTTAGGACTTCATCTTTGTTGAGAGTTTTCCAGGTGTTTACCATAGCCATATCCATTGAACGTATAAAAAGTGGCCAGTACCACTTTGTTCCCACGAATTTTAATGGAATAAAGTCCAGTCGTGGTGGTGATCCACATCGGCAAATATTGTAAGAATTTATTAAATTCGCTTCTTCGTGTTTACTTTTTTTTTTGAGCCATGGTCAAGTGACGAGGATGACACCTAAGTTCACACCCCCTTCTCCTAACTACCACACCAGCAGGGGGGACATTTGAGCTCCCAACAGATTTAACATGCATCGCTCCTCTACACGGTGGGTCTTAAGTAGTACTGGGCCAGAACTTATGTCAGGCCAGCCAGGCTGGAAACTATCTCAAGTTCTAATCTCCAGAGACCCAGGAACCTTGTTTTCAGTAATCTCATTAGTATTTACTTCATTCTCATCCTCAGTTAGTTCACTGGCATCTGGTGGTAACATAGCAATTTCAACGCCCATCTCATCTGAATCTAATACTATTTAACAATTTTAATGCTTCCACTAGCTTCAGAAACCTTTGCACTGACATAACTCAGCAGGGGTGAAACACTAGAAGTGAAATTATTATTTTTTTTTTACTCTTAGTTATAAAGAGAGAAAGAACGCGTCAATTATGTGCATATCGTCCTATTTAGAGGACAGTTAAAAAAAATGCGCTAAAAAAACCCTAATAACAATATTGCTCTAATTAACCACCAGGATGATATTGAAGGAGTACTATGACATAAAAAATGTCCAAAGTAAACTGAAAAAGAATTCTGCAATCGCAAAGAGATGATACAAATCATGCCTACTAATGAGATGAATATGCAAAATGTCCATATGGAGGGGGAGAAACACATAACTCACGCTGGGGAAGCTAAATATATATATTCCAATTGATAAAATTTCGCAACATAAATATAATTTTCACGTGATATTTTTCAGCTGTCCTCTAAATAGGACAGTGGGATAAAATGGTTTAATAGATGAATGTCATTGTCGATTTTTTTATTATTATAAACTGTCATAAATTTGATCAAATCATCCTCATCCAAAGGGCACGAATCCTCCAATTTTGTGGGTATCTGTGCTAGAAAAAAATTTGTTTAAAATAAAGAAAAAATTGTTAGATTTGTGTATTGTGTTATTTCAAAATCGTATTAAAAAAAAGAGTTAGGTGTATATGTATAACTCTTTAACTGTATTTGCTTATTTTGATGACCTTGAATCTAGGGTATTATCCTTTCAATATTTATATATATACATATTTCCAGAGAAAACTTGACAATCATGAATACAAAGCACCAGATGAGTTTGCAGGCGATGTGAGGCTGATATTTACAAATTGCTACAAATATAATCCTCCAGATCATGAAGTTGTTGCAATGGCAAGGAAATTACAGGTATAAATATTTTAAATTTTCTAACTAAAATTTAAAATTTTAATCATTCAAAATCTATTTGTTTGAATTGTGATAAACCATCTTTATATATAAATCTATACGAACTAAAATATAATGATCAAAATAAGGGTGTACGTAAAAAAATAAATACTTACATTTTTTTTTAAAATTTCTGTCAAAATCTTGGCTATATTTATAATTTTTGGCATTTATATATAACCATGGCCATATTGGTGGAAATTAAAGATAAGAAATGTACCAAATTTTAATAAACCAATTCTATTGCTCCATGATGACTAACCACCACGTATGATTTCCAGTTGTATTTTTCTAAAAAGGTTTACTAATTTTTTAAAATTTTTCATGTTTGGTTTTTGTATTTGGAGGTCTCATTTTAATCCAAATTTCCAAAAAATATTTGGGGATTTGTCAGCAACAAATAAAAAGGTAGTAAATCATTTCAAGAGTATAGCATCTCATATCACAAAGGAATAAATATTAGAATTTGCCTTGCTGCAAAGTTATATTTTGAGAAACAAGCATTTAAAGAAAGTAATGTTCAAATCTGTTTGGAATATGAAATGGTGATTGGTTTTTTCCACAGCTGTATGGTTAACATACAGTAAAGTTTTTCTTTAATCAGTGTCAATAGAAAGTAATTAAATTAGCCAGTCACAAATATCAATACTTCTATTAAATAACTTTCAACAACTTAAATCTCTATTTTTTTCTGTAATGAAAAAGTCACCTAACATGGTTATGGGACAGATATTTGTATTTTGTACTTGTTGGTTGAAGCCTTGAAAAGTGATACATTGTTTGAATTAGGAAACAAAATTAGGAATTGTATAGTTTAAGTAATCTTAAATTAACAGAAAATTTTGAATTGTGTATATCTTTTTGGTACATTCTGTCTAGAATTAAAAATTGTCCTTATGTTTTCTTTGTATGATTATAATTTAAATGTGTTTGATATCCACTTTACTTTTGTTTTTATATGTTTATTCTCTTTTGAACTAAATCTGTAATTTCTTAAGTGTATCATTATTAGTTTAACTGTCTCATTTTATTTACTTCAATAAGAACTGAATCTTGTATAAAATACCTTTTAGAAAAATAAAATGAGGTTTCAGAATTTTTTTTTAAAACATACATCTACAAAATCATATTTTCAGTAATTGTTGAAAATGAAAGAAATTATCCTTCAAATGCTGTGTAATACTTGACAGGATCCTTATAATGTTTAAGTCTCTAAACATTATTTATTTCATTAATTCTTTCTTGAGGAATTAAATGTTATATAACCATTTGTGATATGCACAGGATGTCTTTGAAATGAAGTATGCAAAAATGCCTGATGAGCCTCCTGTGAGTGATGTCACTGTTAATTCTGAAAAAACAGAAGATTCTACACAAAGTATGTCCAGTGACCAGTCCTCAGGTTCATCTTCGGAAAGCGGTTCTGAAGATAGTGAGGTTGAAAGAGAAAAGCGTTTAAAGGCTCTTCAGGAGCAGGTAAGCCTGATTTTTACAAAAAGAAAAATTCATTTTAAAATTGATGAGTAGAATATATATTCTCAAAACTGAAATGTTTTGTGTTGAATAAAAGAATTACTTTAACAACTGGTATAGAATTTTGTCCATTTTAAGACTAATGCATCATAAGAAGGAAATCTAAATTAAGGCAGCTTTATCTCAATAAATATATATTTTTTTTTTAGTTGAAAAAGGTTACAGAGCAAATTAGTGTATTAGCTGCTGAAACCAGGAAAAAAGACAAGAAAAAGAAAAAGCGAAGAAGAAAAGACAAGGATGAAAGCAAAGAAATAAAAGTTGAAGACGATCTACCTCCGATTGAAGCTACAACCACTGTCGCTCCACCAACTGCACAACCTAAACCAACCAAAGCCGCTAAAAAGAATAATGCTGGCAAAGTTCCAAATGCAAATAACAAAACCCCAAATCAAAATAAAAGACAGAGGCCAAATAATAAGTCATCTAAACGAAGTAAACCACTACCAGCCTTTGATAGTGAAGACGAAGATAGTGCTAAACCAATGTCTTACGATGAGAAAAGGCAACTTAGCTTGGATATCAATAAATTACCCGGTAATAAATTATTCTCATATTATTCAATGAAATAGTCTTGTTGTTTAGTAAAGAATAACTAAAAAATTTTTTAAAAAAAACCTCTATGTACATTTGTCTCGGAGATTTAATTTTTCATGTACCTTATACTTTTTATGTACTGGATTCAGTTTAATTATTTTTAAAGGTAATTTATATGATTAAAAATACAAATTGTTCTCTTAAGTGTTTTTAAGTTAAATGGAAAAAAATCTAATTTAATAGCTATTGGAATTTTTAAGGAAGAATTTAAAATGTGTTACAATAAGCTTAAAATAAAATTTTATGCTTTTCCTATAATTAATCCTGAAAACTAAATTTTTTGAAAATTAATTTTGTTTCTGCAATTTATTAATTTTAGTTCAATTATATCAAGTAGTAGTTTTGATATTTTTACTTTGTTTAAAATTGGAAGTTCTTCCCCCCAACATTATACAACAGGAGTATTTATCATTTTCATGTGTGTGTATGTATTAGCTCCCCTTCCCCCTCTTCTCTTTTTAAAGCTTATTGGGCCATGATTATTTAAATAATTTAATTTAAAATTTCTTTGCATTTTATTATTAAGACAATATTTTCATAATTTTTTATTTTCAATGCTAACATTAATTTTTTTTTTTTTTTTTTTTTGTAGGTGATAAACTTGGAAGGGTTGTTCATATCATTCAGTCAAGGGAACCATCTTTAAGAGATTCTAACCCAGATGAGATTGAAATTGATTTTGAAACATTGAAACCTTCAACCCTTCGTGAACTTGAGTCATATGTAGCTTCTTGCTTACGTAAGAAACCAAGGAAACCTTACAGTAAGTTGTTGTTCTCTATAATGTAATTGATCTAATAATTCTTGAAGCTTAGAAGTTTTACAAATGCTTTTATTTACATCAATTGTGCATTTTGCTTAAAAATTTGAAATAACCTTAATGCATTAAAAATTTAATGTAAAAAAATCTTTTAGAATGCTACTTTTAACTTTTTGATAAAACCAAAAGCATCCACTCATATTATTAAGACAATATATCACAAGTGATTTTATATTTTATAGCTTTAAGTGGAATGTTACCTAATAATTCATCTTTATGTGCACTTAAAAAGCTGTCTTGGTGTTTAAAAGGATGTTTATATATTCATCCATGTAAGTGCTTTTCTAAGAACCTTGATGTAATATATTAACTGATAAATTTTAAGAATTGGTGACATTCATAATTAAGATTGTTTTGATTTTTTGTTGAAAAGCTTATATTACATCATAAAGCAAAATAAATTTATACACAGTTCTTTCATGCAATTCTAGCTGCAAAAAATAAGACCGCTGGCAAATCAAAAGAGGAACATATGAGGGAGAAAAAGCAAGAGCTTGAAAAGCGTTTACAAGATATGAGTGGCCAGCTAGGTCAACCACCTAAGAAATCCACTAAGAAAGGTAACTTTTTACTATGCATAACACGTAATTATTTTTTATTAGATTTTTTTAATGTAGCATTTAGTTTCTTTTTTTAAAAAAAGTGTACTGTTTTCTATTTTTAAAGAACTTTTATCTGATAATGACAAAGCATTCTAATTGGGTTTGTTATTATAGATGCAGAACACACTAATACTGAAGTTGCTGGTGGCCCAAGTCGTCTTAGTGCAAGCAGTAGCAGTTCTAGTGAAAGCGATAGTACCACAAGCAGCAGCTCAAGTAGCTCATCGGACAGCAGTGATTCTGAATAAACTGTGTTGACTATTTATATATACCAACTCTGGCCTTAAGAGTAATGAATGCACAAATATAAACTGTATTCAAACAAAACTTTGAATAATAGCATCATTCATAAGGCATCAGCAAGCATTTTCACTTAATTTTTTTTTTTTTTTTTTGACTAAGCAATGCTTGCACATTCTGTTCAGCTACATTATGGCAATACTGTGTATTCTGAAATCCCAATTTGCTGCATAATGAAAGGATTTAAAGAAGCAGTTTTGCAGGTTTTAATGTTGGTGCTTTGAGTATAATAGCCTTTTAGCACTAAGATACTGTTTTGTGACTGGGTCAAGTTTAACTTATTCCATCACTTGAAAAGCCAAGGCAAGATGTGTTGTGTTATTATTCATTTGTATATAAAACAAAATCATGAAGTTCACCTCAAAATTAAAAATGCAACTGATTATTTCCTTGGCTTCTGATTAAAACATTGTACATTTTTGTCATTTATATTCAGTGTACAATTTCATTTCCCTAACTGTAAAAAGAAAACAAATCATGGAACATTATATGAACTTGAATGTTTTTCATTTTTTTTGTCAGTCTCTCTTGATTTTTGTCTGTGTAGTTGAACTTTTATCACTTTGAGCTGTGAAAACATTGCATGACACGTCTGACTTGACATAGCTTCAGAAATTTTTAAATATAGTACTACTACCTTTACTTTTAACATGAAATATTTGTAATAAAAGCAAAGTAATATGATCTTCATGTGAAGTAAATTTTCTGCAGGAATTAGTTTAATTCTAATATTGTGGAATTTAGTAACAAAAAAAATCAAACTTTTTTTTATGGGAGTTCAGAGGCTCCATTTTACACATTAAAATAATTGTTAGGTTATTTCCTTGACTTAAGCTGTTTCGAAATCACTAATGTGTTAGATTTTGTGATTTCCGTTGAGACACTTGAATAAATTTGATGCTTGTATATCTCTATGTGGCAAATTAATTCAATTTTGATGTAGAATCTAAATCTGCTGTTCAGATATTTTATTTTGCATAGTTAAGTAATTTTCGGAAGCAAGTTTATTTAATTCAACTGTATGTTAATACATGTGGTAAATGGTTTATTTAATATGAAACACCTACAAATATTTGTGTCATTGTACTTTTGAAAAAAGTGGAATTGCATATTTTAAACAATGTTATACATATTTCAAATTGTACAGCCATCAAATCTGATGCAGATTCCATGAACTGTTAAAATATCATTTAAAAAATAAAAATCCTTATTAAAAAATGCTTTTCTTTTGTATCAAAACTACTTAAATATTTGTTCAGTTCAAAGCATTCAAAATGGCTAACATCGCATTCCTTTAAATTTATGTGTATTTAATTTAGTTTGGTTATGCAAATGTATAAATACAAAAACAATGAGATCCTCAGTAACTATTAAGATATTTTCTAAACATTGATTCTGAAGTATTTGAATTTTTTAATGAAGGGCACTTAAATATAAAGTGTTAAAACATTACCTATTTGTGGTAAGCCATAAAATATTTAATCATAATTTACTTATCACTTTCTTTTAAATCATAATTAAAATGGAAATACTAATTTTTAATACATATTTGTTTTTCTGCATTTTATTTCTTATGCTTTTTAAATTTTATTTCCATTTTTACTATAAAAATTTTACCATTTAAATGCCATTCTGATTGAGAAATAAGATTGTGGATAAAGCTCAAAACTCAGAACAATGGAAAAAGAAATTTGCTAAAAAGGATTCATAAAATGTTTTGTAAATGGAACATGACAACAATGCGTAATTTTTTCATGTGGTTTTAAAAAAAAACATGATTAATGTGCTGTTTAAATTCATAACTCAATTTTTGTACATAAATTTTTAACAATTAGAAATTAATATTGACTGCTTATTCACAACTTAAACAGAATTTTTTTTCAATCCTTCGAAAAAATTTCTTGTTTTGTGACTTCATATATTGAGAAATTGGATGCTGTAGTTACTACTGATTGTCTTTTCAACTGAAAGTGTGCACTCGTTTACCATGTCACCAAATTTTCTTTTTGCTACTTTGGGAGGGGGGGGACAGAAGTATATCAACTGTCATAAACATCTTTTTCGACGCAAGAAATGTTAGAAACAGCGTTTTTTAGTTTCCTGTGTTCTGGAACATCCTAATGTCTTGATACTGGTGAAAAAGAATAACCATTTTTAATTGCAAATATTAAATTATAAAACCAAATTTGAATTTTGCTCAATGAAAAGTAAAAAACAAGCTAAATTTTTTCATCAATTTTTATTTTAGCAACATTATTTCAATGCTGAAGTATTAACCCATATTTTCTTTTCCAACACAATTTTCATCAAACTTTTTTATAAAATTTTAAGATTGATATTACATTTATAGAACATAAATGTATAAAGGGTTAACCATAATCACCAACTTTTTTTTTAGAACAATCTTGATTAAGGGTTTTTAAATTTTTTCATACTTGTTTTTTTAATTTTGTGAAGGCATTAATGTAAATTTATATCATTATTACATATATAAGTGTTTGATCTTTTCAAGAGTAGAATATCTGCTTTTATATTTATAAAAAATATTAACAGATTTGTATCATTAAGATTCCTCATTTATCTTGCTTCTTATTTAACAGAAGGCAGTAAATGTTAATCCTTCATATGGCTTGTAAAAATGAATAATGAATTTTTTGTTGCAAGTATTCCTTACTTCAACTGTCATGGCAATTCATCCAGTTTAGAATTCAGAAATATATATTCTTGACTAAGATTTGCATTAAACTTTAAGGAGAAGTTTAACTAGCTAATTTAAACATTTATTGGTTAAATAGTTATCTATCCATGATTCAATAGGTTCTTTAAAAAAAACTTCAAACATTTGCAAGTTACTTACCCATGATTCAAGATTACACCCTTTGCAACCAACATTTCTGAAAACAGGTCATGATTAGCATTAAATTAAACAGTAGATGTCGAACTTTCTGGATTCTTTTTTTTTTTAATTATTATTACTGTTCTGTGAGTCAATCAACTCACGTTTTTCATTTGCGAAAATCTTTTTTGTCCTGTCTTGCTGCATAGTTTTTAGACTTATAAACATTTAATTGCTTACTTTTTATATTGAAATATAAAACAGCATACTTGAGCAACTGCTCACTTTTTATCCCCCCCCTTACAAAAATACTTAGCATTTCCTTTTAGTTGATATTCACTTAAATTTTATAATCTACATTTTTAAGTCATTCTTAAATAGTTGTGAAAAACTTTAAATTATCAGTTTCTAGTTTTGAGATTCATCTAATAAGGGGTTGTTGTGAATTGGTTTTTGAAAAGAGTGGTAAAATGAATTTATTACTATATTTGCTTCAAGTAGCTTTATTCAAATGGACTGCAAATTTTGCTCTTGATCAGTAGATTTAATTCCCCATTTCCATAGCAATCAAGAGTAATTAATGGTAGAATTTAAAAATGTTTTGTTAGTCCTTATCTACATTTTTCTGGATATAGCTGCTGAGCCATTTTTTCAGTTTTTATGAAGATGGTGGAGGAATTATGTGTGTATATTTTTTATTTGATGAAAAACTTTTATTTTGAAATACTAGTTTGCAACAGTGTGAGTTGAGCTAATTAGAATTGATAATTTTAAGAATATGGATATGTGTAGTAATATTTAAACATTTGTAGTTGTTGAATTGTTTTTAAAAAGACAAGATTTGACTGCAATGCAGTTTAGGAGTGGAGCCCTTCTAAAGTTTTCTGAAAGATATTTCTTTTGGAAATTCTCCTGTGGGGCTATTTTCCTTGGACAAATGTGGGATTTATGCCCCCAAGGTGTGTTCCAATTGATTTTTCCTTCCTTCTATGAGTTTTCTGTGTGATAAACATGTGTAATATTTTTTTACCTTTACATTTTATCTTTTCAGCCTAGATTTGGATGTATATTGTTTCGTAAATTAATGCATGTTGGGACATCTTGGCCAATAATAAAACAAACCAATCCTGAAAATTTATAATGCAATGCTTCAAGTTTAAAATTACATGTCCTGTTCGAGTTGTCACAATTATGATGTACATTATTTATTATATATGAATTATTTACTAATACATCAAGTTTAAGCTTTGATTCATATAATATACACAATTAGAAGTTCTAGGAATTACATGAAATTTGTTATAATTATTTCATATTGAACAATTAACTGATACGTTAAACAAAATATCAAGATAATTATCTGACTCTCCTGCCATTGATATCTTTTATCCTCCATTCTATTGCTTTCAGAGATTTACTATCTACGTCTTCTGTGTCTTGCTATGACTGCTTAGTCCAGGGTTGGCAGGCACGCGTGCCACGACTCAGTTGTAAAAGTGGCAAGCTTAGACTTATTGAAAAATTTTAAAAGTTGCAATAAATATATATGTGTTATGTTGGTTTGTGTATGCTTCCATAACTCAAAGTTCTGCATCGATTTATCTGAAATTTTGACATAACGTTGCATTTAAATCCGGTCAGGTTCTTATGTACTTTTCATTTCGAAATTCACTCTAAATTTTTTAATTTTTAAGTGATTTTTTTGGTTTTAAGACGTCATATGATGTCACGATTCGCTCTGAATGCGAAAATTTATACTTTGTGGGCATCGTTTTTTCCGGATTATTACATATTTTTACTATAGTTATGATTATTGGTTGTCATATTTACCTATTTATTTTTCTTTGATACGTAATTGGGATTAATTTTCAAATAAATCATTTTTTTTAAAAAAATTATTCTTTCAACAAAAATTTTATTTTGTACTTTTGGCAACATTCCGATAGCTTTAACGCGCGATAACATCAAATGAAATTGAAAAAATTGTTTATTATAGAAATACAGGTTAGGTTTTCTGATATATAATTTGATTCATCAAAATATTAAACTATATTTTTGTTTTCGAGGACTTTTTAAAATTTAAATTTGTTATAACTTTCTTAGTAACTTCTTTCCACATTAGTAATTTGTTAACAGAATACTTGAAGTTATTACAGTTTGCTTGGCAATTACTTATCGCAACAATCACCAATGTTCAAAATAACTCGCCAAATTGGCAACCCTGATTTCCCATGTGTGTTGTATGAGCTGAATTGGCAATCATGTGCATCATTTTATATAATGTCGCCAACAGGTTCGTTCGCTTTTGTCACTGACACAGTAACGTTATATCAGCCATACCAATGATAAAATGCCCCCAAGCTACAGCGTTCCCAATCCCTCTTACTACAGTCTCACTAACATGGTGCTCATATCTGTGTACACAAAATTGCCGTGCAGAAAATCGAACTTATGTCATACTGGACAAGCAAAAGCAGTGTTGGTAGTAATTATATACCAAAATGGCTCAAAAACCTATTGAGGAAGCAGGGGGGTCGTAAGATTGTAATTATTTTTGGTACTTATGTACTATCGCAACAATCACCAACGTTCACATAACTCGCCAATTTGGCAACCCCAAATTCGTATGTGATGTCTGCTCTAAATTGGCAATCATGTGCTTCGTTTCATACAATGTCGCCAATAGGTTGCGATAATATATAAGTACTTTATTTTTCACAAATTATGCTTTCGCATTGATAAAGATGCTCAGTTATTTTTATGTCAGTTAACGTTAGTATTGTATTTCAATTTATTCTTATGCTCGGGATATGTGCTTAAAATATTTTTTTTATGAAATACTAATTTTAATTTGGTACTTATGTATTATCGCATAATCGCCAGCCTTCAAGAGAACCCGCCACTTTAGCCATCCTAATTTTATTGCGCTGAATTGGCAATCACGTGCTTCATTTCCATTAATGTCTCCAATAGATTGCGATAATACATAAGTACCTTTAATTACTGGCCGCAACACACCAATTTGGCATGATTTCAAAAACGAGTAGCGCACCAATATGAAATTAATCTTATGGATATTATTTTAGCCCTTTTTCTCCAGTAATCCTTAATTCAATATATTTTCCAATATATATTTTGTGTTTGTACGAAAATATTTATATTGATTCTTCTTTTATTTTCAATATCTTTTTAAGATTTAATTTATCTTATAACTAGCTGTATCCAGCTACATTTTGCTTTGGCTCAAAATGGTGCCCGCAGAAAAACGAATTTGAGTCGTCGCACTCAGAAAGATCGAGAAGACATGACTGAAGAAAAGCAGGCATCCGTACGAGAAAGAAACAGACTAAGTACCATTTAGATGCGCCACGCTGAATCTGAAGAAGGACGAGCTGCCAGGTTTGAGGATGCACTATTGCAAACACAGCAGTCGCGTTCTGCAGCAACAGATTTGTTTCGTTATCAACGGAATGAATGCGAAAGGGCGAGGATAGCTGGAACAGGTACCCAAAAAACAGCCGATCTGAATCTGCAATACCATCGTCTTCATTCCAGTACAATCCAGCTATTGATTATAGTTCAAGTCGACATGTTGTCATTGGACAGATGAGCCATGTCTGTACCTACTGTCGGACTCTAAAGTTCAATAATGAAGCGAAAGGGATGTGTTGCGTTGGAGGAAAAACCAAATTGCCTCACATTGGAGCACCACCAGAACGACTGAAAACTTTACTTTCTGGATCTATCGCCAAATCAGAACACTGCCTATTGAACATCAGGAAATACAACTCTTGCTTCCAAATGACGTCATTTGGTGCGGAAATCGTGACTGCTCAATTCATGCGAACTTGTAAAATCGAAGGACAAATATATCACAAAGTTGGCTCACTGCTCCCGTTCAAAGATAGTGACCATAAATTCCTTCAAATGTACTTTACCGGCGTTGATAAAGATGAAGTTAATGCCCGTTATGGAATACATACTTCGCTAAAAAGATCCATCATTTCACAACTGCAGGAGCTCCTTCACGAAAGGAAGAATTTGGTGCGATTTTTTAAAATAGCAATTGATATGATGCCATCAAATACCCACAAGATTGTCACTCACACAGACAAAACGCCCGTTGGAGAACATGTCCGGAGATATAATGCTCCAACTATAAATGAAGAGGCAATTGTCATGGTCGGAGATCAGTTCCAACCTAGAGACATTGTTCAAAGAAGCGATCAATTGATAAACGTTGGGGAAATTCACCGTTGTTACGATGCTTTGCAATATCCCATTATCTTCTGGGATGGTGCCGATGGATATCTTTTCAATGTGAAAATGATTAATCAAGTAAATGGTGCAGAAATCAATAAAAAATGCTATGCAATGAACTTTTACGCATACCCCTTAATGATTCGGAGTAACGAGGACAATTATATTTTAAAATACCGCCAGTTGTTCTGTGATACCCCGCGCGCTGGGGGTGTCATCTCGTCACCATCCACGCAACCTATGTTTGAGGAAATGAAAGAGGGTCCACTAAACTCTGCCATAATAAAATTAGTTTATTTGATCGTACTTTATATTCAATAAAACAACACTAGTCTAGGAGGCTTATGATCAGGAGTGATGCGACGCGAACTGTAATTATGACTCTAATAGCGCAATAAATTGCTGTATCTATATTTATAGCTGATTTCCTTAGAATCCGCTCTAGGTTTAAAGCTTAAGCAAACTGTCTTACCACTATTTCCTTGGCAAACAGCTACGGTCCTTAAATCATCAATGTATTCTTCGATCCAACTTGCTTCGGCTAAGGGGATACTCTTTTGTACTCGGACCCACTTCTAAATCAACTTGACTGGCACTATTAGACCGACTCATAGAACTCCTAGATTACACTTAGACTCTTCTCCTCGAACTTCACCTAGAGCTTTACCTCACTTCCATTAGCTTTACTTCTCTTCACTTAGTGCTCCTCGGAAATACTAACGTTCCAATGTATACAATTCTTAATCTGCATAACCACGCTCTCTTCTTGGGTTGGTTACAAAGAATTGCCATTCTGACCCCAAAGATATCCCAAGAGGATTATTAGAAGTAGTACCGATAAAGCCCCGTTACAGTTTCACCAGTACACTGTCGATATGTACGTAAAAATTGAAACAGAACGTTTGCTATTTCATAGATTGAATCAGACAAACCTTCGCTCCGAAGAATACATTCATTGGCGAGATGGAGTTGTGAATGAAGGTAATACAACCAACACTGGAAAGCTGATTATTTTGCCATCTTCATACATAGGCAGTCCGCGTCACACGCAGGGATATGCACATGATGCAATGGCATTTGTTCGCCATTACGGGCGTCCAGACTTATTTATCATCTTCACCTGCAATTCATCTTGGGATGAGATACAGCAGTTGTTACTTTCTGGACAATCGCAAGTGAATAGGCATGACATCACAGCACGTGCTTTCAGACAAAATTTTAAGTCACTGATGGATTTTATTGTGAAATATGAAGTATTTGTATCTGTACGCTGCTGGATGTATTCAGTAGAATTGCCTCATGCGCATATTCTAATCTGGCTCTGCAATAAAATAACTTCAGACGAAATCGATGATGTGATATGCGCTGAGATTCCACAGGCTGATGTTGATAAGGATTTATATGCTGTTATCAAAAACATGATGCGTAGACCACATGCGATACACTAATTCCTAAGTCACCATGCACGGTAGACGAGAAATGCTGTAAGAAATACCCTCGAGCATTCACAGCCAAAACGATAATAGGAGACGATGGATACCCTCGGTATAGGAGACGATCAACTGAAGATGGTGGGAATTCGGCACTCTACAAGTGCAAAATGGTGTTATTGATGTACACAACTGTTGGGTGGTTCCATATTCACCTCTATTATCAAAACATATAGAGCACACATAAAAGTAGAATATTGCAATTCCATCAAATCGATTAAATACATTTGTAAATATGTGAACAAAGGCAGCGATATGGCAGTTTTTGGAGTGCAAGCTGAAAATAGTGACAGAAATGGAGTACGAGTTATCGATGAAATCGCACAATACCAGGCTGGAAAATATATAAGCAGCAAATGAATCTGCATGGCGGATTTTTTCATTCCCCATGCATGAACGCAATCCAGCTGAGATCTACTTATCAATACATTTAGAGAATGGCCTACGTGTTTATTTTACAGATGCAAATGTACTTCAAAGAGCCCTTACTCCACCTGGTACAACTCTACTACTTTCTTCACTTTGTGTCAAGAAGACGCTTTCGCCAGAACACTGTTGTATTCAGAAGTGCCCTCTTATTACACGCGGAATGAAACTAAAAACGTATTCACACGACGTAGATGAGGGGAACCAGTCGATGGTCAACCTGGCATTTTCAGGGAAAATATAATTGGTAGACTTTATACAGTGCATCCTAATCAGGATGAATGTTTCTATCTTCGCAAGCTGTTGGTTAATGTGTCTGGCCCTAGATCTTTCCTGGAATTGAAAATTGTTGACGCGTGCAACACTGCGCATCCAAACCAAATTCACGCATTATTCGCAATTATATTGATCTCTTGCTTCCCTTCATCTTCCACAGAGTTATGAGAAAGATATTGTAACGTTTGAAAGAATAACGGTAGCGTATTCTTGGTTAATTAAAATATGGAATTTATTTACGTCACAACTATTGAAAATTATTTACTAAATGATACATTAAAGTTGTTAAATTTAATTATAGATTGTTAGAGTCCAATATTTTGTGAGAGGATTCGTTGGTCACCGCTCTCGTGCAAGTTCAAAGCATCTCTCTTCTCATCTTCCGGTCGACGGGGCTAGATTCCTCGGGGGTCAAAAAGGGGTTGCGTTGCACCTGCAGATGCACGTGTGGGTGTCGGGTCCACAAAGAAAGCCGACTAGATGTTGATGTTTTCGAGAAGTGACGTTACAGCTCTCGCCCTCTCTTATAGAACTTTTCCGTTGAGAAAAGTTTAATGGAATGACGATGAGACAACTGACAGTTTACCGACACATCCCTTCATCAAGCACCACTATATTTCTGAGCTGCAATTTTAACTACTAAAGAAAACACTGAACTAAATTTGGAATTACTTATTTCTAGTGAGTGAGTGTTCTTGCTAGGAACTTACACAAATCCATAGTACGAAAATGATCAATAGCAATGTAAGAAAACATACTATAACATTAAATAAAAATACAAACACTCCTATCACAATGCCTATTATCAATTATACTAACAACATGTTACATCAAATGCTAGTGTAAGACCTTACACATAAAATATTCTTCGCCACAATACTTAATAAAAATTATACTAACGACATGTTGATATGATATGCGAAGTGTACAACCTTACACACAAAATATTTTTCACAATATGCCTCTTGCGTAAACTAAATACTCATGTATATTTTAAAACCCTATACACAAAGTTAAGCATATTAATACATTTGCTTTCATGGCTTTATCTTTTGACACGCATCTCCATTCGAAATGATATACAGTACTAGTAAATAAATAAAATTAATACAATTATTAATCTTTAACTAAAAAAAACATAAGCAACAATTATTGTTCATGAGCAAGAGAACAATGTTAACAATTCCTAATTATCTATCACCGATCTGCTGAGACTATCTGCATTTTTGTGACTTCTACCCGACCGATGTACAATTCTAAAATTATAGGGTTGCAAAGCCAAAGCCCATCGCATCAATCTAGGGTTAGAACTAACGTTTCTATTAAACCACACCAACGGGTTGTGATCGGTCATAACTAAAAATGAATTTCCATCTAAGTAATAATGTAACCTTTTAATTGCGAAAACAATACTAGCACATTCCTTCAAAGCCCAAAATTTCCTCCTCTCACGGATCCTGAATGCTAACTTTTTATCCCAAAGCGCTGCCACCAAACTCTAAGCTGTAACGTTTGAAAGAATAACGGTAGCGTATTCTTGGTTAATTAAAATATGGAATTTATTTACGTCACAACTATTGAAAATTATTTACTAAATGATACATTAAAGTTATTAAATTTAATTATAGATTGTTAGAGTCCAATATTTTGCGAGAGGAGGATTCGTTGGTCACCGCTCTCGTGCAAGTTCAAAGCATCTCTCCTCTCATCTTCCGGTCGACGCGGCTAGATTCCTCGGGGGTCAAAAAGGGGTTGCGTTGCACCTGCAGATGCACGCGTGGGTGTCGGGTCCACAAAGAAAGCCGACTAGATGTTGATGTTTTCGAGAAGTGACGTTACAATATCGATTGCAATGGCTGAGGATATTTTGTATAGAGTACGGCTAGAAAATGGCAATATGGCCATGGAATTTGCAGAAGGCATTTACAATGAAACATTAATAAATATTGAATTTTTGCAAATAAAGTTCTTACTCAATTGGGAATGCCAGCACCTTACCGAGATGCGACTGGTTCATTTGATGTGGATTTGCGCCGTGAACAAAGTTGCAACATCAGTGATCTCGAATCGTATGTCCAATCAAACACTTCGAAATTAACGTGTGAACATAAGGGCATTTATGATCGAAAAATGCAAATGATAAATGACGGAGTCGGGGGACTTTCTTCTTGGATGCGCCAGGAGGAACCGAGAAAACATTTCTTATCAGATTGATTCTGGCAACGGTTTGATCAAAAAATGACATAGCATTAGCTCTCGCTTCTTCTGGAATAGCTGCGACATTGTTACCAGGTGGAATGACTGCTCATTCAGCTCTGAAGTTGCCGTTGAACATACAAACCATCGCGACTCCCACGTGCAATATTTTCAAAGCGTCTGGTATCGGAAAAGTATTAGAAAAATGTAAAATCATTGTTTGGGATGAATGTACGAGGATACATAAGAAATAGTTTGAAGCTCTGTATCGATCGTTACAAGATTTACGTGAAAACGTTCAATCATTCGGGAATGCATTGATATTGCTCGAAGGAGATTTTAGACAGACATTGCCTGTAATTTCTCGATCGACACCAGCAGACGAAGTCAATGCTTGCTTGAAATGTTCAACATTGTGGTGACGAGTACGTTCATTACAGTTAACTACGAATATGCGTGTCCAGGGGGCTTAAAAGCGTTATACATAATTATTTCGATTTTTAAACTATTAGACGTACAGTCTTGAAATTTGATAAGCGGATTCCTTTCATAGAGTACACATCCCCTACAGAATGGGTTTTGTGAAAATCGACCCCAAGTGGAGTTGTGGAGAATTAAGGGGCGTTATATATATAAAGGAGAAAAGCGACTCACTCACTGACTGACTGACTCACTGACTAATCACGATATCTCCATAACTATTAAACCTACAGACTTGAAATTTGGTAGGTAGGTTCCCTTCATGGAGTAGACGTCAGCTAAGAACGGATTTTGCAAAGTTCGAACCCCAAGGGGCGTTACGGGGGTTTAAGGGGCGTTATAGATAATTATTTCCATTACTAAACTATTAGATGCACAGTCGTGAAACTTGGTACACAGATTTCTTTCATAAAGTAGATTCCCTACCTAATGATTTTTACGAAACTCGACATGCAAGGGGCGTTGAAAGCGTTTAAGGGGCGTTATACATAATTATTTCCATTTTTAACCTATCAGACGTACAGTCTTGAAATTTGGTAAGCGGTTTCCTTTCATATAGTACAGATCCCCTACAGAATGGGTTTTGTGAAAATCAACTCCCAAGTGGCGTTGCAGAAAATTAAGTGGCGTAATAGGCAATTAACTCCTTTTTTAAACTATTAGACACAAAATCTCGAAATTTAGTAAGCTGATTCCATTCATTGAATAGAGATCCGCTATAAGATGTGTTTTGTGAAAATCGATTCTTAAGTGGCGTTGCGAAGGCTTAAGGGGCGTTATAGATAATTATTTACATTTTTAAACTATTAGACGTAGTCTTGAAATTTGGTAAGCGGATTCCTTTCATAGAGTACAGATCTGCTGCAAAATGGGTTTTGTCAAAATCGACTCCCAAGTGACGTTGTAGAGTATTAAGTGGCGTTATAGGCAATTAACTCCTTTTTTAAACTATTAGACACAAAATCTCGAAATTTAGTAAGCTGATTCCATTCATTGAATAGAGATCCGCTATAAGATGTGTTTTGTGAAAATCGATTCTTAAGTGGCGTTGCGAAGGCTTAAGGGGCGTTATAGATAATTATTTACATTTTTAAACTATTAGACGTACAGTCTTGAAATTTGATAAGCGGATTCCTTTCATAGAGTACAGATCCCCTACAGACAGGGTTTTGTGAAAATCGACCCCATGTGGCGTTGTGGAGAATTAAGGGGCGTTATATATATAAAGGAGAAAAGAGACTCACTGACTGACTGACTCACTGACTAATAACGATATCTCCGTAACTATTAAACCTACAGACTTGAAATTCTGTAGGTAGGTTATTTTCATGGAGTAGACGTCAGTTAGAAACGAATTTTGGAAAGTTCGAAACCCAAGGGGCGTTACGGGGGTTTAAGGGGCGTTATAGATAATTAATTCCTTTACTAAACTATTAGATGAACAGTCGTGAAACTTGGTACACAGATTTCTTTCATAAAGTAGAGATTCCCTACATAATGATTTTTACGAAAATGGACCTCCAAGGGGCGTTGAGGGCGCTTAAGCGGCGTTATACATAATTATTTCCATATTTAACCTATTAGACGTACAGTTTTGAAATTTGGTAAGCGGTTTCCTTTCATGCAGTACAGATCCCCTACAGAATGGGTTTTGTGAAAATAGACTCCCAAGTGGCGTTGTAGAGAATTAAGTGGCGTAATAGGCAATTAACACCTTTTTTAAACTATTAGGCGTAAAATCTCGAAATTTAGTAAGCTGATTCCATTCATTGAGTAGAGATCCGCTATAACATGGGTTTTGTGAATATCGTTTCCTAAGTGGTTTTGCAGGGGCTTAAGGGGCGTTATAGCTAATTATTTCCATTTTTAAACTATTAGACGTACAGTCTTGAAATTTGGTAAGCGAATTCCTTTCATGATGTAGAGATCCGCTACAAAATAGTTTTGGGGAAAATTGATACTCAAGGGTCACTGAGGGGATTAAGGGGTGTAATAGATAAATATTTCGCTTTTCAACTAATAGAAACACCTGCTTGAAAATTAGAAGGTATATTCCGTTCATGGAATAAAGTTCCTTTACAAAGATTTTTGCGAAAACGGACCCCCGAAGGAGTGGGTTTGCGAGGGATTAAGGCGTGTTATAGAAAAATTCCTGTTTTTGAATTTAACTCATTTACTTGAAATTTGTTGAGCACTTTTCTTTAGTTGAATAGAGTTCCACTAAGAATGGATTTTACGGAAAGCAACTCCAGGGGGAAGCGGGGAGAGTTATGGGGCGTATTGATAGACAAAATTCCCGTTTTCGAAACGCTAAGACTACAATAATAAAATTTGGTTTGCATGCTTCTTTTGTTGAATTGGAATCCACTAAAAGTGCTCTCAACGAGGTATTGATGATAAAAATTTCGTTTTTGCTCTGTTAGGTTTACACTTGAAATTTAGCACACATGTTTATTTTATGGAGTAGAGATCCACTGAAAGTTGCTTTGGTGGAAATCTACTTGATTATTAGGTTAAGTGAGCGAAAAATATCTTTCTCCTTCTATTTTAGATATAAAAAGAAATTCGATATTATAATTTATGTTCTTTTTTATATCAAGGGGGCGAGAGTGTAACAGCTATAAATATATTTTTGAATACAATCGAATTCTTAATGCTAGATATCAATAATTAATATATATGTAAACAGTATACATATATTCAACATCGTGAAATACCCAGTGAAGTGGGTGGGCAATGGCTAGTCTATATATATAAAGGAGAAAAGCGACTCACTCACTCACTCAATCACTAACTAATCACGATATCTCTGGAACTATTAAACCTACAGACTTGAAGTTTAGTAGGTAGGTTCCTTCATGGAGTAGGCGTCAGCTAACAACGGATTTTGCAAAGTTCGAACCCCAAGGGGCATTACGGGGGTTTAAAGGGCGTTATAGATAATTATTTCTTTTACTAAACTATTAGATGTACAGTCGTGAAACTTGGTACACAGATTTCTTTCATAAAGTAGAGATTCCCTACATAATGAGTTTTACGAAAATCAACCTCCAAGGGGCGTTGAGGGTGCTTAAGGGGCGTTATACAGAATTATTTCCATTTTTAAACTATTAGACGTACAGTCTTGAAATTTGATAAGCGGATTCCTTTCATAGAGTACAGATCCCCTACAGAATGGGTTTTGTGAAAATCGACCCCAAGTGGAGTTGTGGAGAATTAAGGGGCGTTATATATATAAAGGAGAAATGCGACTCACTCACTGACTGACTGACTCACTGACTAATCACGATATCTCCGTAACTATTAAACCTACAGACTTGAAATTTGGTAGGTAGGTTCCCTTCATGGAGTAGACGTCAGCTAAGAACGGATTTTGCAAAGTTCGAACCCCAAGGGGCGTTACGGGGGTTTAAGGGCGTTATAGATAATTATTTGCATTACTAAACTATTAGATGTACAGTCGTGAAACTTGGTACACAGATTTTTCATTCATAAAGTAGAGATTCCCTACCTAATGATTTTTACGAAACTCGACATGCAAGGGCGTTGAGAGCGCTTAAGGGGCGTTATACATAATTATTTCCATTTTTAACCTATCAGACGCACAGTCTTGAAATTTGGTAAGCGGTTTCCTTTCATGCAGTACAGATCCCCTACAGAATGGGTTTTGTGAAAAATAGACTCCCAAGTGGCGTTGTAGAGAATTAAGTGGCGTAATAGGCAATTAACACCTTTTAAACTATTAGGCGTAAAATCTCGAAATTTAGTAAGCTGATTCCATTCATTGAGTAGAGATCCGCTATAACATGGGTTTTGTGAATATCGTTTCCTAAGTGGTTTTGCAGGGGCTTAAGGGGCGTTATAGCTAATTATTTCCATTTTTAAACTATTAGACGTACAGTCTTGAAATTTGGTAAGCGAATTCCTTTCATGATGTAGAGATCCGCTACAAAATAGTTTTGGGGAAAATTGATACTCAAAGGGTCACTGAGGGGATTAAGGGGTGTAATAGATAAATATTTCCGCTTTTCAACTAATAGAAACACCTGCTTGAAAATTAGAAGGTATATTCCGTTCATGGAATAAAGTTCCTTTTACAAAGATTTTTGCGAAAACGGACCCCCGAAGGAGTGGGTTTGCGAGGGATTAAGGCGTGTTATAGAAAAAATTCCTGTTTTTGAATTTAATAGTGGAAATATTTAAGTGGAATAGAGTTCCACTAAGAATGGATTTTACGGAAAGCAACTCCAGGGGAAGCGGGGAGAGTTATGGGGCGTATTGATAGACAAAATTCCCGTTTTCGAAACGCTAAGACTACAATAATAAAATTTGGTTTGCATGCTTCTTTTGTTGAATTGGAATCCACTAAAAGTGCTCTCAACGAGGTATTGATGATAAAAATTTCGTTTTTTTTTGCTCTGTTAGGTTTACACTTGAAATTTAGCACACATGTTTATTTTATGGAGTAGAGATCCACTGAAAGTTGCTTTGGTGGAAATCTACTTGATTATTAGGTTAAGTGAGCGAAAAATATCTTTCTCCTTCTATTTTAGATATAAAAAGAAATTCGATATTATAATTTATGTTCTTTTTATATCAAGGGGCGAGAGTGTAACAGCTATAAATATATTTTTGAATACAATCGAATTCTTAATGCTAGATATCAATAATTAATATATATGTAAACAGTATACATATATTCAACATCGTGAAATACCCAGTGAAGCGGGTGGGCAATGGCTAGTCTATATATATAAATTAGAAAAGCGACTCACTCACTCACTCAATGACTAACTAATCACGATATCTCTGGAACTATTAAACCTACAGACTTGAAATTTTGTAGGTAGGTTCCCTTCATGGAGTAGGCGTCAGCTAACAACGGATTTTGCAAAGTTCGAACCCCAAGGGGCATTACGGGGGTTTAAAGGGCGTTATAGATAATTATTTCCATTACTAAACTATTAGATGTACAGTCGTGAAACTTGGTACACAGATTTCTTTCATAAAGTAGAGATTCCCTACATAATGAGTTTTACGAAAATCAACCTCCAAGGGGCGTTGAGGGTGCTTAAGGGGCGTTACACAGAATTATTTCCATTTTTAAACTATTAGACGTACAGTCTTGAAATTTGATAAGCGGATTCCTTTCATAGAGTACAGATCCCCTACAGAATGGGTTTTGTGAAAATCGACCCCAAGTGGAGTTGTGGAGAATTAAGGGGCGTTATATATATAAAGGAGAAAAGCGACTCACTCACTGACTGACTGACTCACTGACTAATCACGATATCTCCGTAACTATTAAACCTACAGACTTGAAATTTGGTAGGTAGGTTCCCTTCATGGAGTAGACGTCAGCTAAGAACGGATTTTGCAAAGTTCGAACCCCAAGGGGCGTTACGGGGGTTTAAGGGGCGTTATAGATAATTATTTCCATTACTAAACTATTAGATGTACAGTCGTGAAACTTGGTACACAGATTTTTCATTCATAAAGTAGAGATTCCCTACCTAATGATTTTTACGAAACTCGACATGCAAGGGGCGTTGAGAGCGCTTAAGGGGCGTTATACATAATTATTTCCATTTTTAACCTATCAGACGTACAGTCTTGAAATTTGGTAAGCGGTTTCCTTTCATGCAGTACAGATCCCTACAGAATGGGTTTTGTGAAAATAGACTCCCAAGTGGCGTTGTAGAGAATTAAGTGGCGTAATAGGCAATTAACACCTTTTTTAAACTATTAGGCGTAAAATCTCGAAATTTCGTAAGCTTATTCCATTCATTGAGTAGAGATCCGCTATAACATGGGTTTTGTGAATATCGTTTCCTAAGTGGTTTTGCAGGGGCTTAAGGGGCGTTATAGCTAATTATTTCCATTTTTAAACTATTAGACGTACAGTCTTGAAATTTGGTAAGCGAATTCCTTTCATGATGTAGAGATCCGCTACAAAATAGTTTGGGGAAAATTGATACTCAAGGGTCACTGAGGGGGATTAAGGGGTGTAATAGATAAATATTTCCGCTTTTCAACTAATAGAAACACCTGCTTGAAAATTAGAAGGTATATTCCGTTCATGGAATAAAGTTCCTTTTACAAAGATTTTTGCGAAAACGGACCCCCGAAGGAGTGGGTTTGCGAGGGATTAAGGCGTGTTATAGAAAAATTCCTGTTTTTGAATTTAATACTTGGAAATATTTCTTTGGAATAGAGTTCCACTAAGAATGGATTTTACGGAAAGCAACTCAGGGGAAGCGGGGAGAGTTATGGGGCGTATTGATAGACAAAATTCCCGTTTTCGAAACGCTAAGACTACAATAATAAAATTTGGTTTGCATGCTTTTTTGTTGAATTGGAATCCACTAAAAGTGCTCTCAACGAGGTATTGATGATAAAAATTTCGTTTTTGCTCTGTTAGGTTTACACTTGAAATTTAGCACACATGTTTATTTTATGGAGTAGAGATCCACTGAAAGTTGCTTTGGTGGAAATCTACTTGATTATTAGGTTAAGTGAGCGAAAAATATCTTTCTCCTTCTATTTTAGATATAAAAAGAAATTCGATATTATAATTTATGTTCTTTTTTATATCAAGGGGCGGGAGAGTGTAACAGCTATAAATATATTTTTGAATACAATCGAATTCTTAATGCTAGATATCAATAATTAATATATATGTAAACAGTATACATATATTCAACATCGTGAAATACCCAGTGAAGTGGGTGGGCAATGGCTAGTCTATATATATAAAGAGAAAAGCGACTCACTCACTCACTCAATGACTAACTAATCACGATATCTCTGGAACTATTAAACCTACAGACTTGAAATTTGGTAGGTAGGTTCCCTTCATGGAGTAGACGTCAGCTAAGAACGGATTTTGCAAAGTTCGAACCCCAAGGGGCGTTACGGGGATTTAAGGGGCGTTATAGATAATTATTTCCATTACTAAACTATTAGATGTACAGTCGTGAAACTTGGTACACAGATTTTTCATTCATAAAGTAGAGATTCCCTACCTAATGATTTTTACGAAACTCGACATGCAAGGGGCGTTGAGAGCGCTTAAGGGGCGTTACACATAATTATTTCCATTTTTAACCTATCAGACGTACAGTCTTGAAATTTGGTAAGCGGTTTCCTTTCATAGAGTACAAATCTGCTGCAAAATGGGTTTTGTCAAAATCGACTCCCAAGTGACGTTGTAGAGTATTAAGTGGCGTTATAGGCAATTAACTCCTTTTTTAAACTATTAGACACAAAATCTCGAAATTTAGTAAGCTGATTCCATTCATTGAATAGAGATCCGCTATAAGATGTGTTTGTGAAAATCGATTCTTAAGTGGCGTTGCGAAGGCTTAAGGGGCGTTATAGATAATTATTTACATTTTTAAACTATTAGACGTACAGTCTTGAAATTTGATAAGCGGATTCCTTTCATAGAGTACAGATCCCCTACAGACAGGGTTTTGTGAAAATCGACCCCATGTGGCGTTGTGGAGAATTAGGGGCGATAAAGGAGAAAAGAGACTCACTGACTTGACTCACTGACTAATAACGATATCTCCGTAACTATTTACAGACTTGAAATTCGGAAGGTTCCCTTCATGGAGTAGACGTCAGTTAAAACGGATTTTGGAAAGTTCGAAACCCAAGGGGCGTTAAGGGGCGTTATAGATAATTAATTCCATTACTAAACTATTAGATGAACAGTCGTGAAACTTGGTACACAGATTTTTTCTTTCATAAAGTAGAGATTCCCTACATAATGGTTTTTACGAAAATGGACCTCAAGGGGCGTTGAGGGCGCTTAAGCGGCGTTATACATAATTATTTCCATATTTAACCTATTAGACGTACAGTCTTGAAATTTGGTAAGCGGTTTTCCTTTCATGCAGTACAGATCCCCTACAGAATGGGTTTGTGAAAATAGACTCCCAAGTGGCGTTGTAGAGAATTAAGTGGCGTAATAGGCAATTAACACCTTTTTTAAACTATTAGGCGTAAAATCTCGAAATTTAGTAAGCTGATTCCATTCCATTGAGTAGAGATCCGCTATAACATGGGTTTTGTGAATATCGTTTCCTAAGTGGTTTTTGCAGGGGCTTAAGGGCGTTATAGCTAATTATTTCCATTTTTAAACTATTAGACGTACAGTCTTGAAATTTGGTAAGCGAATTCCTTTCATGATGTAGAGATCCGCTAAAAAATAGTTTTGGGGAAAATTGATACTCAAGGGTCACTGAGAGGGATTAAGGAGTGTAATAGATAAATATTTCCGCTTTTCAACTAATAAAAACACCTGCTTGAAAATTAGAAGGTATATTCCGTTCATGGAATAAAGTTCCTTTTACAAAGATTTTTGCGAAAACGGACCCCCGAAGGAGTGGGTTTGCGAGGGATTAAGGCGTGTTATAGAAAAATTCCTGTTTTTGAATTTAACTCATTTACTTGAAATTTGTTGAGCACTTTTCTTTAGTTGAATAGAGTTCCACTAAGAATGGATTTTACGGAAAGCAACTCCAGGGGGAAGCGGGGAGAGTTATGGGGCGTATTGATAGACAAAATTCCCGTTTTCGAAACGCTAAGACTACAATAATAAAATTTGGTTTGCATGCTTCTTTTGTTGAATTGGAATCCACTAAAAGTGCTCTCAACGAGGTATTGATGATAAAAATTTCGTTTTTGCTCTGTTAGGTTTACACTTGAAATTTAGCACACATGTTTATTTTATGGAGTAGAGATCCACTGAAAGTTGCTTTGGTGGAAATCTACTTGATTATTAGGTTAAGTGAGCGAAAAATATCTTTCTCCTTCTATTTTAGATATAAAAAGAAATTCGATATTATAATTTATGTTCTTTTTATATCAAGGGGCGAGAGTGTAACAGCTATAAATATATTTTTGAATACAATCGAATTCTTAATGCTAGATATCAATAATTAATATATATGTAAACAGTATACATATATTCAACATCGTGAAATACCCAGTGAAGTGGGTGGGCAATGGCTAGTCTATATATATAAAGGAGAAAAGCGACTCACTCACTCACTCAATCACTAACTAATCACGATATCTCTGGAACTATTAAACCTACAGACTTGAAATTTGGTAGGTAGGTTCCCTTCATGGAGTAGGCGTCAGCTAACAACGGATTTTGCAAAGTTCGAACCCCAAGGGGCATTACGGGGGTTTAAAGGGCGTTATAGATAATTATTTCTTTTACTAAACTATTAGATGTACAGTCGTGAACCTTGGTACACAGATTTCTTTCATAAAGTAGAGATTCCCTACATAATGAGTTTTACGAAAATCAACCTCCAAGGGGCGTTGAGGGTGCTTAAGGGGCGTTATACAGAATTATTTCCATTTTTTAAACTATTAGACGTACAGTCTTGAAATTTGATAAGCGGATTCCTTTCATAGAGTACAGATCCCCTACAGAATGGGTTTTGTGAAAATCGACCCCAAGTGGAGTTGTGGAGAATTAAGGGGCGTTATATATATAAAGGAGAAATGCGACTCACTCACTGACTGACTGACTCACTGACTAATCACGATATCTCCGTAACTATTAAACCTACAGACTTGAAATTTGGTAGGTAGGTTCCCTTCATGGAGTAGACGTCAGCTAAGAACGGATTTTGCAAAGTTCGAACCCCAAGGGGCGTTACGGGGGTTTAAGGGGCGTTATAGATAATTATTTCCATTACTAAACTATTAGATGTACAGTCGTGAAACTTGGTACACAGATTTCTTTCATAAGGTAGAGATTCCCTACATAATGATTTTTACGAAAATCGACCTCCAAGGGGCGTTGAGGGCGCTTAAGGGGCGTTATACATAATTATTTCCATTTTTAAACTATTAGACGTACAGTCATGAAATTTGGTAAGCGGTTTCCTTTCATAGAGTACAGATCCCCTACAGAATGGGTTTTGTGAAAATCAACTCCCAAGTGGCGTTGCAGAAAATTAAGTGGCGTAATAGGCAATTAACACCTTTTTTAAACTATTAGACACAAAATCTCTAAATTTAGTAAGCTGATTCCATGCATTGAATAGAGATCCGCTATAAGATGGGTTTTGTGAGAATCGTTTCCTAAGTGGCGTTGCGGGGCTTAAGCGGCATTATACATAATTATTTCCATTTTTAAACTATTTGACGTAAAGTCTTGAAATTTCGTAAGCGGATACAGACCCGCTGTAAAATGAGTTTTGTGAAAATCGACCCCAAGTGGCGTTGAGGAGAATTAAGGGGCGATATAGGCAATTAACTCCTTTTTTAAACTATTAGACGTCAAATCTTGAAATTGAGTAAGCAGATTCCATTCACTGAGTGGAGATCTGTCATAAGATGGGCTTTGTGAAAATCGTTTCCTAAGTGGCTTAAGGTGCGTTATAGATAATTATTTCCATTTTTAAACTATTAGACATACAGTCTTAAAATTTGGTAAGAGAATTCCTTTCATGGTGTAGAGATCCACTACAAAAAAGTTTTGGGGAAATTTGATCCCCAATAGTCACTGAAGGGATTAAGGGGCGTAATAAATAAATATTTCCGCTTTTCAACTAATAGAAACACCTGCTTGAAAATTAGAAGGTATATTCCGTTCATGGAATAAAGTTCCTTTTACAAAGATTTTTGTGAAAACGGACCCCCGAAGGAGTGGGTTTGCGAGGGATTAAGGCGTGTTATAGAAAAATTCCTGTTTTTGAATTTAACTCGTTTACTTGAAATTTGTTGAGCACTTTTCTTTAGTTGAATAGAGTTCCACTAAGAATGGAATTTACGGAAAGCAACTCCAGGGGGAAGCGGGGAGAGTTATGGGGCGTATTGATAGACAAAATTCCCGTTTTCGAACTGCTAAGACTACAATAATAAAATTTGGTTTGCATGCTTCTTTTGTTGAATTGGAATCCGCTAAGAGTGCTCTCAACGAGGTATTGATGATAAAAATTCCGTTTTTGCTCTGTTAGATTTACACTTGAAATTTAGCACGCATGTTTATTTTATGGAGTAGAGATCCACTGAAAGTTGCTTTGGTGGAAATCCACTTGATTATTAGGTTAAGTGAGAGAAAAAATCTTTCTCCTTCTATTTTAGATATAAATAGAAATCAGATATAATTTATTTTCTTTTCATATCAAGGGGAGAGAGTGTAACAGCTATAAATATATTTTTCAATACAATCGAATTCTTAATGCTAGATATCAATAATTAATATATATGTAAACAGTATACATTTTGATGGGAGGCGCGGATTATTCAGGAATATTCAACAGAACTTCAAAAAATTCGAACTCAGTTTGGTGGAATTCGTTTCTCTTTTCCCATCACTGAGGGGTTTAATTCCTCAGCGAGGGAGTGCCAGCATTCCCACGCCAGGGGAATCATTGCACTCATAAATATTGGAATGCGTCATCGGATTTTCCCGCGCTTCAAAAAGGCCACGAACTTTGTGCGGTAACTCTGCGCTGGTTCCGGACCAATAAGAGGTAATTAAGTGGACAAGGCAAATAGTCCGCTCTAGAATATTGTAGTAAAAAAAGTCACAGAATAAAACGGGATGCAACCCCGATTTGGAGACAGAGACACAGATTGAGCAGATCCTAGACCTTGAGAATCTAGACTCCGCGGGACTCCAGGCGTCAACCATGTCCATACTCCCACCCCACCTCATCTGTCTCTCAAAGCTAAGTTAAAGTTTAATCTTGTTGTGAAGTAAATTTATTGTTACTTAAATATGTTATTCAATAAAATTAATTGTTACCACTATACGATCGGACTGTTAATTTAGTGTAATGTTAATTTGTCAATAGAACTTAACTATTTTTAATTTAAGTCATGATGCGATGTTAAATTAACAATCTGGGTTTAGGACAGATAAATTAAATAAGTTATCATCAGCGTCGCATCATATTGGTACCGTGACCAGTCGTCGGAAATTATTTTTTCTTTTGCATCATCTGATGTCGTAAATTTTTTTTTCTTAATGGGTCACCGAAATAATAATCCTACTTCAATTGTTAAACATGTAAAAACTTTTTATTGTGTGCTATTGTGTTTTGATTGTATCTATTACTCGAATTTTCTACTTGTGAAAATTTTTTTCTTGTAGTTTTTTTTTCGGAGAGAGAGAAAAAGAAAAAGGAAAGGTGCAAGATGTCACAGGTACTGGTGCTCTTTTTTCTTTTATATTGATGTGAATTTTTTTCCCATGCATGTATTTACGTGAGAGTCGATTGGTTAAAAGTTTTATTTAATTTTCTGAGTTTATGAATTTTCTCTTACCCTGCACGAGTGCTTGAATTCAGTTGTTTTAGTGGGAATTTAATTGTTTCCGTTGCAATTTAATCTCGTTAGAAATTTTGTTTTAATTTTTTTAAACATGCCACGTACACGACAATCAGACCCCCTTTTGACGCAGACGGCGTCTGAGAAATTTAATCTAATTGATTTGATCCCAATGTATGACGGAGGTGAATCGTTGGGAATACGTAGGTTCCTGGAAAAAATAAACGATGTTGCGAATTTAGGCAAGTGGTCTAACGCCGAGAAAGTTACTATTCTAAAACTAAAATTAGCGGGAATAGCTGAGGAATTTTTTTTATCCGACCCAACCCACAGTCATTTAACAGAGTACAACGATACCGCTAGAGTTCTTATTACTAGATTCGAGAAGGCCGTCCCACTATCCACACGTCTCCAGCTATTTTCATCATGCATTCAGGGTTCGTCCGAAAGCGTGCAAGAATTCGCAGCACGCATCAACAAACTAGGAACACAGATATTTCAGTCAAGTAATTCGGTTCAAAACATGCAGGTACGGAACGCTAATGATCAACTGCTACAGTCGCGTTTTATAAGTGGTTTTTGAAACGATATTCGTAGATTCGTTTTGGTACGAGATCTCATCAATTTCGAAGAATCAATTAGCGTAGCGTTGATTGAGGAACAGAACGTTAAACTGAATCAAATCGCAAATGACGAGAGAACTGGTTTGTCGCCCTCACAAACGGAAACATCAGTCATTTCGGCGTTGACAAACAAGTTACAGGAAATCAATTTAAGGGTCGAGCGTTTACAAGAAGCCAGCTCAGTTACGGCTCGCAAAACAGGTGGGGATCTTTTTCGCAGAAGGGAGACCGTTTTCAAATGTTTTTATTGTGGCTTTCAAGGACATAGGCAAGCGGAGTGTAGAAAAAAGAAGAGGGACGAACGTAGAGCCAATTACCAGCCCCCCGGAGAAACGCCGCGAGCGAATTTTCTGTTTTCCGTCACCCAAGCACTCATTCTTTCGATCGGCGACATGTCCATTTCCAAGAATCGGCTTTTCGCGATAATTACGCAGCCCCCAGGCATTCGGCGAACGGGTCACAAACTAGGGATAGAGGTGGTTTCCGACGCAATACTAGAAACGACAATTTAAACTTCCGCGGAGAAAGCCGATTTTAGATTTTATACAATTGGTAGAAAAACGGCTTTTTCCTATTAAATCTAGAGATAATATTTCCGATCTACCAATAATAAACGCTAGTGTGAAAGATTACAGATTTAGAATTTTAATGGACACAGGTGCGTCCGTTTCATTAATGTCCAATTCTCTTTTCACTAAAATAAAAAACGAAAACTTTAAGGAATTTAATGTTTCAATTCAAATTAAAGCAGTAAGTGGAGATACAGTAGAAATTATCGGTTGTTATGAAATACAATTGTCATTGGGGTAATTTCAATTTCAACATATTTTTTTATAACTAAGCAAGAGATTAACGAGAATTATTGCGCTATTTTGGGATACGATTTTCTGAAATTATGGAATGCAGTCTTAGATATGGGTAAAAACCGTTTATTAATTAATAAATTTTCAATTCCGCTTATCCATTATTCGCTCCCTCCGCGTGCCGTTCACAGTAACTTTATCCATGGATTTTTAAAACACAAAACGTGTGTGGGTCCCCATTCGGTCACAAATGTTCGTATCCATGTCTCAACATTACCTAATTCTATGCCTTCGGCCACTATTCAGAGTTCAGCAAAGTTAAAAACAAAAAGCATTCATTTAACTACTTCGCAAATGAATATTGATCCACAAACAAATGACACCATTCTAAAAATTAGAAACGATTCTGATAACATAATCACCCTTAACAAAAACATGAAAATAATTACTGTCAATAATTACGAAGACTTTTCTTCCGATTTTCCCGTTTCTCAAGATATTTTACCCCCACTCACGGAGAAGGATTTTAACCTTTCAGGTTTGGACAGCAAAATAAAAAACAGATTATTTCAACTTTTAATTTCGCACAAAAGTGCTTTCGCTCGCTCTACGGTAGAATTATCTGCAGCCGCTACGGAGCATCATAGAATCAGTCTGCAGCATGACTATCCCATTAAATGTCCGATTTACAAGATTCCATTTAATTTAAGAAACGAATTTCGACGTCAGAGATAGCAGATTTAGAGAAGGCAGGGATTATTTCGAAATCTAATTCTCAGTACAATACTCCGGCCTTGTTTGTCAAGCAAAAAGAAAAATGGTGCCTTGTTTTAGATTTTCGGAAACTGAACGAAATAACTTTGACTCAAGACTTCGTTATTCCAACATTGGACGACATTTTGCATGAAATTTCGGGTTCCAACTATTTTTCGGCTTTAGACATGAAGGCAGCATTTAATCAAATTCCACTTCACTTTGCAGACAGACATAAGACGGCATTCTCTACTCCCGACGGTGACAAATATGAATTTAATAGACTTTGTTTCGGTTTAAAAAACTCGCCTAAAGCATTTCAATCAATTGCACAAGAGGTTTTGGGAGATTTATTACACAACGGAGCCTTGGTTTACATAGACGACATTATTTTATTTACTAAAACTATAGATGAACATTTTGAATTATTGGGTAAGGTTTTTGAACGCTTTGAAAGAATTCACTTAAAATTTAATCCGAGTAAATGTCAATTTTTAATAAAGAGTTGTAAATTTTTGGGGTTTGTAGTAACGCCGGAAGGTATCCTTATAGATAAAGATAAGTCCGTTTCAATTAACGAGTTTCCAGTTCCAACGGATCAAAAGCAAATTAAATCTTTCTTAGGGTGTTGTAATTTTTATAGGAGATATATTAAAAATTTCGCAAAACGAGCACTTCCATTAACGAATCTTTTGAGAAAAGACACTCCATTTGAGTGGACATCTGAAACGCAGGAGGCATTCGATCATATTAAGAAAGCCATATTGAACCCACCGGTCTTAGCATTACCCGATTCAGACGCAGAGTTACAAATCACGACGGACGCTTCATCTTGCGGCATAGGGGCAGTTTCAGAACAAAAATATCCTAACTCTGAAGTCAAACCTTTATATTTTTTTCAAAGAAATTAAATCCCTCGCAATCTAAATGTAACGCAACGGTTTTGGAGTTCTTCGCGATATATACAGCATTAAATTTTTTAGACCTTTCTTGTTGGGTAGAAAATTTAAAGTTTTTACTGATCATAAACCTCTTGCAGGATTTCTTACTAATAAAAATCCCTCTTCCAAAATTTTGCGTTGGAATTTGGCTCTGGAAGAATTTAATTACGATGTACACTACATCAGGGGTTCCTTAAATTCAGTCGCAGATCATCTTTCCCGTTGTATTAACAATATCACAACAGCTTTACCTGACTCTAAAGATCTTATTAAAATGCAACATGAAGATCCTGTTTTAAGTCCTATTATACAAAAAATTGATCAAAATGACGTTAGCCCACAAGTCAGCAACTATTTTATTAATGGGGAAGGTTTGTTAGGTCATTTGTCCAAGCGCCCCTCCAGATCACCCAGGTCTAACACCACTAGAAAACAAGTTTGCATTCCACATTGTCTTAAAGCTAGAATTCTCGAATCTGTCCATTCAGAATATGGAGGGCATCTTAAATTTTTTAAAACATATCATCGACTCAGCGAAAACTTCTTTTGGCAGAATATGTACAAAGATACTAAAAATTTTGTTCGTTCTTGCACTATATGCTTATCTCGAAAAAACGCTATCAAAATTCCGCCAGCACCTCATCAGCCAGTAGAACAAAGTCAAGAACCGGGAGAAACGTGTCATATTGATATTTTCGGTCCTTTAAAAAACCACGCCTAAAGGTAACAGCTATGTTTTATCTATGATAGATGCATTCACAAAATACATTTTGTTCCACTTCCTGATAGTAAGTCGAATACGATTTCTAAAGCTTTCTTTGATATTTACATTGTTCACAGGGGTTGCCCACATAAATTAGTCGTAGATAACGCTACATATTTTAAGAGTTCTGAATTTGTTGAATTTTGCAGAGTTATGGGCATTCAGAAAAGACACATATCAAGTTATTCCGCTCACGTCAACGGGAGGGTAGAGAAACCCAATCAATCGCTAGCCAATATCCTGGCATCAATTTCACAAAATACAAATGACTGGGATGAGCAACTCCCGCACACCATGTTAGCATTAAACTCAGCGATTCATAAAGCAACATACACATCGCCTTTTTTCCTGGAACATGGCAGGAATATTCGATTATCTTACACTTACGAGAAAAACTCCGACACACCACAAAATAAGTATGAATATGTCGAGAAACTTTTACCGTCTTTGGAGCAAATTTTTAATAAAGTTTTAAATAATCTAAAAGAGCAGGAGGCATCGCATGTCGATTTGAGTACGAGAGCGAAAAAGCAACATCATTATGATTACAAAATCGGGTCCTTTGTTTTATTAAGACGCCTAATATTAAATCTAATTTATCTCCAAAACTCAGACCTATAAGTTTGAAGGTCCTTACAGAGTAATAGAGCGTTTTTCTAATGTCAATTATAGGGTTCAACATGTAGAGCAATTGAGGAAGAGATTTAACACACATGTCAATCGGATGATTCCATTTATTAAGAGATTCTCATATTTGCACTTAAATAATTTAGATGATTTGCAACCAGACGAGACGGAGGTTAAGGGTACTGTTCCAAGTCCACGGTATAATTTAAGGGCTCGTGCAGGCAATTCGGCTCATTAATGCACTTACCGCGCTAAAATTTTTTTTTTTGAAGGAAACTGAAATTTTTTTAATTTTTACACTTCGTCACTCGAGAGCACACACATGGAATGGTACCTGTCTCATTGTTGCACCTTGTTTTATGTCATGTTTGATGTTTTAGTGAGATAAAATTTTGTACTTAGTTATTTAATGAATTCTAGCTCAATTTTTTTATGCAATTTGTTTCATGTCTTGATTTGTTGCTTAAATGACATAATGTTGTATGTGTGGTTAATATCAATTTTAGCTCTGAGAAAAAAATATTTTTTGATGCTATGTGTTTTATGCAATATATAAAATTTGTTGTTTGTAATAGGATTGTTTTTTTTATTTTGCTATGCGAGTCATGTATGCACGTCAATTTTAATTTTATAAATTTTAAGCTTTAATTCATGTTTGCAACAAAAATCAAATTTTGGGGTCTTTGGACACCTGTCATGAAATTTGAATGTTGTTACTATACATACATATTTGACATTTTTCAATTATTAAAGAATTTTGTGTTGAGGTTATTATCTAGTATTTTAAATTTTTTTTTCGTACAAAAGGTTCCTTTATTGAATAAGTTAGTTCATGCTGATTTGATTGTGTATAACTGTGTACTTTTCTTGTTAAATTTTGATTTTGCATAAAAGATTAATTTTTTTTGGTAGCGGTATTTTGTCAGAAGCAATTTTAGTGATAAGTTGTGTTAGTCTATTAATTTTAAGTGGCTGTGTATTACTGAAAAATGATATCTTTGGAATTTATGCTTGTTAAGAAATGGATAGAGGTGGTTGTTTGAAAATTTTCCCCAAGAAATTATGTTGAAACTTAACTTTGTTTTGCTCATGTTGTTTTGTTCTGTCATATGATTGCTGATTTTAATTTAAAATTTTCTAGTGTTTCGGTTAGGTGTTTCAATGCTCATTTAATTTTTGTGTTTGTTTGCTTTGCTATAGATTTGGAATTTTTTGTTTGCTTATGGCTCTGGTTAAATTGTGGTTTGGTTAAATGAATGTGCAGTCAATCATTGTGTCTCGGTTGTGTGCTAAACTGTACTAGGAATTTAATGTTTTGGTTGATGTTGATATAGTATTTTTGTTGATTTAGGTTAACTTGTTTTGATTAATGGTAGCGCTTGGGTAGATTATTGAATTGAGTGTTGATATTGATTTAATTTTTTTTTATGGTTTTGGATCTTAATTGTAGTTTTGCATTGTCATTTGGAAACAAGTTTTGGGTCAGATAATGATATTGTTAAAATTTTTGTTTTGTGTACGCGTAGTTGTGTTAGCTTTGAGTTTGGTATTGACAAGAGAGGAGAACTTTGATTTCGTATTGTTTGTTCTAGATATTGAGTTTGATAATTTTTTTGTTTTGTTTGAAGATAATCAGGTGTGCATTTTAGTGGGTTCTAATTTTTTTCCCGTTTAATTGATTCGAGTGTATATTGTCATATGGAATTCGTGTTTCGTTGCTGGTTAGCAGTTCTTTTTGTGTGTGTGTGTGTTCGGACGTTGGAGCGGTTCAGTTGATTGATTGTGCTTGCGATTCTCGTTATGGAAATTCTGTGTTGTTGCTGTTTCGGGTTGTGGTCGATGCGGTGTTGTTGGATTTGGGAAGATTGGCCGGATTGTCCGCGGTGTAGACATTACATTTTCAGTGCTTTGGGTTTTATGATGATGTTCATTCCGATAACAGTTGGTTAGATGTTGCGCTGCTTCAATTGGAGAAAGTAATTGTGTTAAACCTTGATAATAATTGATTAGGCGTCCTTGGCTGTGGAGTTGTGATGGAAATAGCGTTGCGTGTTCTATATGTTTGAGCTTGGGGTGAGTTTTCTGTTGTTTGGACGTTTTGGTTGCGAATTAATTGACGGAAATAGTTATTGTTATGATTTGATCTTTGGTGTGCTTGAGCGATGGAGGGAAACAGCGCGAAGTCCATTCATTCCGGTGACTCCGTCGGAGATTTTTTTTTCGCGGGCACTCCCCTCCCCGCGGGCGCCTCGGCCCAGGGTTGGAATTCTGGGGGCTGGGTGGAGCATCTGCTTGTTGGTTCTCTCTGGTGCATTGGTGAATTTTTTTACCCCCCCCCCTCCCTTTTGATTGTCGCTGGTTTGAGGTACAGCTCTGGATGCAACTGTTTTACTTGGATTCTACGACCTATCCACGTCGTGCAGCGAAGTTCAGGGATTGGATAAACTGTTTTTGACACACTGGCACCACCTCTTATCTCTTATTTTTAGATCTGCATAGCAATGCGGTTTGATTTAAGTTTTGAGATGGTGAGGTCATATTGCTTTTTATAGTAGTTCAAATCAGTTAAAGGTCCTTTCTGGATTCGGATTTGTTGGTGGAATTCAACGACCTGTCGACATCTTCGGTTCCATGGGTTGTTGTGTGAGTTAATATATTATCCCGGGGTCAGAGAGATACTCAGTTTTTTTTTGGTGTAGAGAAGGTTATATTGAGCGAAGGATTTTGGAAATGGAAATTTGAGTTGTAATAATACGGTATATTTGAGAAAGTTTTTTTTTTTTTTTTTTTGATGTAGAGAAGGTTATATTGAGTTAGGGATTTTGGAAATGGAAATTTGAGTTGTTATAATTACGGTATTTTTTTGAGAAATTTGTTTTGATGTAGAGAAGGTTATATTGAGTTAAGGATTTTAGAAATGGAAAATTAGAGTTGTAATAATACGGTATATTTGTGTGTGAGAAAGTTTTTTTTTATGTAGAGAAGGTTATATTGAGTTAGGGATTTTGGAAATGGAAATTTGAGTTGTTATAATTACGGTATTTTTTTGAGAAATTTGTTTTGATGTAGAGAAGGTTATATTGAGTTAAGGATTTTGGAAATGGAAAATTGAGTTGTAATAATTACGGTATATTTGTGTGTGTGTGTGTGAGAACGTTTTTTTTATGTAGAGAAGGTTACTTTGAATTAAGGATTTTGGGCAATGGAGAATTGAGTTGAAATAATTATACGGTATATTTGAGAAAGTTGTGATGTCGATAAGGTAATTTTGAGCCAAGGATTTTGAGCGATTTCGAGTAAATAAGTTAATGAATATAGATAAGTGGAATTAATGATTGTGTGGTATGTTTAAGAATGTTTTGAGATGAATCTAGGAAAGTTCGAGTTGAGGATTATGTGAGATTTTGTGTAAATAAGTTGATGAGCACAGATGGGTTTTAGTTAATGGTATTGTTGAGAAGTCGATTAATTATTTTGAAGTTGCAGATAAGTTTAGTTAGTGTTTTTGAGGTAGAGGATATGAATGATCTTTGAGGTAAAGGCATTTTGGAATGATTGAGGAATCATTTTAGGGCTACTGAGAATTTTGGGTTAAGGTTATGGAGTGATATTTGAGTAATTAATTCGCTGATTATATATGGATTGAGTTAGCAGTATTGTTGAAAATTGAGGATCTTCGTTGTTCTTTTTGTATTTATGTTGCGCGTATATAGTAAAACGTTTTGAGATTTTTTTTAATTATCTAGAATTGATACATTGTATTACTTAAAATGTTAAAAAGTTATGTTGATGAGTTAAGTGATATTTTTTGGGGGGAATTGTGTTCAATTATGTGTAGCACTTGTAATAATTTTGTTTTGTTTTTTTTTATTGTTTTACTTAAAATTACTTTGCCCTGTTTGTGTTCGCCTCATATGTCATGGGTTGCATTATCAATTTTATGTTTAAATTTTTTTTCTCTGAAATTTTCAACTGCATTTGTTATTTCTGGAATTCATTTCTCAAATGGAAATTCGAACGTATTGAATGTAGAAGAAATTTTTTTCTCTCTCTCAAAATTATTTTAAAGTATTTTTTTTTCATATAATCGGATTTGCATTGTTTTTTTGTCTTAATTGTACATTCTGTCTATTGTGTTGACGGTGGCTAGCAATCGTCATATCGCAAAAGATAGTATGATCTGTTTTTTTCCCTCTGCCTTTGTGAACATTGGGGATGCATCCTGATCAAATGCACACTCATAGTTTGCAATTCTAAATTCAATTACAGTAATTTTTTTCTTAATTTCAAATTGTAACCAATGCTTGTAGTGAATTTTTTTAAATTTCTTATGCTATTAAGCATTCTTAGAGGTTATAAAAAATTTTTACCGTTTACACTATTCGTTACAATTTATAGATTTTAATTTGCAAATCTGAATTTAATTACATTAAATTTTTTTAAAATTTTCAATTGTAACCAATGCTTGTAGTGAATTTTTAAATTTCTTAGGCTACTAAACATTCTCGGAGGTTATATATATATAATTTTTTTTCACCTATGCACACCCATCTCTTCAATTTCTAATTTTTCACTTTAAATTAATTATTTTTACGACAGATTGTTATCGTTACTCTTAGTGAACCATTGCAATTTCTTGCTTTGGGTACTGTTGAAGGTTAAATTAGTAATTTTTTTTTGTGGTCTGGGACATGCACTTCACATTAGTCGTGTCAGGATTTCGATGTTAAACGATTATGAGGTGTCTGTTTCTGGATGCCACGTTTGTATTGACTACATATGTTTTCAATTGTACTTATTTCTTATCACAAAGTATTTAGTTCAATGCACATATGTGTGGTTATTAGGAGTAGCGCAGCTGTTAGATATGCAAATTTTTGAATTTATTATGTGTTACTCGTCTTATTTTTTTTATTATTTAGTGGCACACGATTCTTTGTGATTATTCAATTATTTCTATTTGTCATTTTATGTATGTTGTCCTTGTGAATTGTTTGGTGACCCATTCGGCAATTTTTTTTCGTACATGAATTTAATTGTAGTTGTTAGTAGTTAATTTGTTTTTCCCTCTCACCGCTAACAGAATTGGGACTTAATTTTTGGAAATTGCTTATAATTTTTTTTTACATTTTTTATTTTAAGTTATGAGAGTGGGAGGTTGGTGCTTGTGGAGTCTGCGGCGGAAGTCAGATGGGGTCAAGTTTTTTTTTTTCCCTTTCTACACTGGTTTTGGTTTCATGGCTAATATGGTTTCCCTGGGAGACAATTTTTTCTCTTACAGCATGCATCAGCTACTTGTTCACCACCTGTCGGGGCCACAAGATGACCGAGCTATCGTATAGTTGAAGGACTCCAGTGCATTACATCGTCCAAGGATTGGAAAGAATTGTTACAGTTGAAGGACTCCAGTGGATGACATCGTCCAAGGATTGAAAAAAATTGATTGGTTCCTGTTCTCCTGATGGGACAACTCTGTTGATACGTTATTGTAAAAAAAAAATTGTGTGCTGTGTATTTGAGAGAGGGAAGAAGTGATGGGAGGCGCGGATTATTCAGGAATATTCAACAGAACTTCAAAAAATTCGAACTCAGTTTGGTGGAATTCGTTTCTCTTTTCCCATCACTGAGGGGTTTAATTCCTCAGCGAGGGAGTGCCAGCATTCCCACGCCTGGGGAACATTGCACTCATAAATATTAGGGTGCGTCATCGGAGTTTCTTGCGCTTCAAAAGGCAAGGAACTTTGTGCGGTAACTCTGCGCTGGTTCCGGACCAATCAGAGGTAATTAAGTGGACAAGGCAAATAGTCCGCTCTAGAATATTGTAGTAAAAAAGTCACAGAATAAAACGGGATGCAACCCCGATTTGGAGACAGAGACATAGATTGAGCAGATCCTAGACCTTGAGAATCTAGACTCCGCGGGACTCCAGGCGTCAACCATGTCCATACTCCCACCCCACCTCATCTGTCTCTCAAAGCTAAGTTAAAGTTTAATCTTGTTGTGAAGTAAATTTATTGTTACTTAAATATGTTATTCAATAAAATTAATTGTTACCACTATACGATCGGACTGTTAATTTAGTGTAATGTTAATTTGTCAATAGAACTTAACTATTTTTAATTTAAGTCATGATGCGATGTTAAATTAACAATCTGGGTTTAGGACAGATAAATTAAATAAGTTATCATCAGCGTCGCATCAATATATACAACATCGTGAAATACCCAGTGAAGCGGGTGGGTAACGGCTAGTCTATATACATATAAAGGAGAAAAGCGACTCACTGACTAATCACGATATCTCCGGAACTATTAAACCTACAGACTTGAAATTTGGTAGGTAGGTTCCTTTCATAGAGTAGACATCAGCTAAGAACGGATTTTGCAAACATCGAACCCCAAGGGGCGTTACGGGGGTTTAAGGGGCGTTATAGATAATTATTTCCATTATTAAACTATTTGATGTACAGTCTTGAAACTTAGTACACAGATTTCTTTCATAAAGTAGAGATTCTCTACATAACAATTTTTACGAAAATTGACCTCCAAGGGGCGTTGAGGGCACTGAAAGGGCGTTATGCATAATTATTTCCATTTTTAAACTATTAGACGTACTGTCTTGAAATTTGATAAGCGAATTCCTTTCATAGAGTAGAGATCCACTACAAAATGGGTTTTGTCAAAATCCCCTCTCAAGTGGCGGTGTAGAGAATTTAATTAAGTCCTTTTTTAAACTATTAGACGTAAAATCTTGAAATTGAGTTAGCAGATTCCAATCATTAAGTAGAGATCCATTATAAGATGGGTTTTATCAAATTCGACTCCCAAGTGGCGTTGTGAAGAATTAAGGATCGTTAAAGGTAATTATCTCCTTTTTTAAACTATTAGACATAAAATCTTGAAATTGAGTAAGCTGATTCCATTCATTGAGTAGAAATCCGCTGTAAGATGGGTTTTGTGAAATACGCTTCCTAATTGGCGTTGGGGGCTTAAGGGGCGTTATGCATAATTATTTCCATTTTTAAACTATTAGACGTACAGTCTTGAAATTTGATAAGCGGACTTTTTTGATAGAGTACAGATCCACTACAAATTGGGTTTTGTGAAAATCGACCCCCAAGTGCCGTTGTGGAGAATTAAGGAGCGTTATAGGCAATTAACTCGTCTTTAAACTATTAGACATAAAATCTTGAAATTGAATAAGCAGATTCCATTCGTTGAGTAGAGATCTGCTATAAGAGGGGTTTTGTGAAAATTGTTTCCTAAGTGGCGTTGCGGGGGTTTCAGGGGCGTCATAAATAATTATTTTCATTTTTAAACTATTAGACGTACAGTCTTAAAATTTGGTAAACAGATTCCTTTCATGGCGTAGAGATCCGCTACAAAATAGTTTTGGGGGAAATTGATCCCCAATGGTCACTGAGGGGGATTAAGGGGCGTAATAGATAACTATTTCCGTTTTTTAACTAATAGACGCGCCTGCTTGAAAATTAGAAGGTATGCTCCGTTCATGGAATAGAGTTCCTTTTACAAAGAGCTTTGCGAAAACGGACCCCCAAAGAAGTGGGGTTGCGAGGGACTAAGATGTGTTATAGAAAAATTCCTGTTTTTGAATTTAACACATTTACTTGAAATTTGTTGAGCGTGTTTCTTTATATAGTTGAATACAGTTCCACTAAGAATGGATTTTACGGAAATCAACTTCAGGGGAAGTTATTGGGGCGTATTGATAGACGAAATTCCCGTTTTCGAACTGCTAAGACTATAATAATAAAATTGGGTTTGCATGCTTCTTTTGTTGAATTTGAATCCGCTAAGAATGCTCTCAACGAGGTATTGATGAAAAAAATGTCGTTTGTGCTCTGTTAGATTTAGACTGAAAATTTAGCACGCATGTTTATTTTATAGAGTAGAGATCCACTGAAAGTTGCTTTGGTGGAAATCCACTGGATTATTAGGTTAAGCGAGCGCAAAATTTTTTTTCTACTTCTATTTTAGATATAAATAGAAATTAGATATTTTAATTTATGTCATTTTTATATCAAGAGGCGAGAGTTGCAGCTATAAATTTATTTTTCAAAACAATCGAATTCAATAATTCATATATATGTAAACAGTATACATTTATACAACATCGTTAAATACCCAAAGAAGCGGGTGGGTAACGGCTAGTATATATATATTTGTTATATTAAATATATATATAATTGTATTTATATATTTGTATTATTTATATATTTATTATTTGTATTTATATATTTGTATTAATATACTAGCTGGTATATACGTTCTTCGCACGGGTGAATTGAAAAATTAAACAATACAGACTGAAGAATAAAGGAGTTTTTAATGAGTTAATTTTACGGGGATTGTAAATTAAACAAAAAAAAAGCTTTTTGCATATCTCAGCTGAATAAAAAAACCATGTTTGCTAAATTTTAAGTCTGCAGATATAACAGCTGATAAAAAAGATTTATTTTAAATTTATAATGCCCCGTAACTCTCTCGTGCGTTGATTTTTGAAAAGACCTTCTGCTCAGCAAAAATAACACATTGTTAAAAATTTTGTGTAATAAACGCTTAAAATAGTGTAAATAATTTGTATCCTAACGTGTAATAAACGTTAATATTAAATCTCTCTATATTCAATATTGAAAAATCTCTCTATATACAATATTAAATTTATTGAAACAGGTCTTAGTAACAGTAGGGTGAAACGAATCTGCAAGCAGGGGGGGATAGGGACTCGTGACCTTTGACAGTGTCGATGAGGTGAGGACTGGGTAGGGTGAAACGAAGCCGCAAGCAAGGGGAAGTGAAGACTGTTAAAATCATTATGATCGGACATGAACTAGAAATATCGCGAGTATCAGTAACTTTATTGGTTTTAATTTTATTTTCGCGAGACCCTAATTTTTTTCTGTAATAAAAGTAGCCTAAGTTATTCCTTATAACATTAGCTATCTACCAGTGAAAGTTTCGTCAAAATTGGTCCAGCCGTTTCAGAGATTAGCCGGAACAAACAGAGATACAGATAGACAGACAAATATTTTAAAAATTGATTTTTCCATATAAGTACCGTATATACTTTTAAGTGCATTTAGTTAAAAGCTGTTAATTTCAAATTAAAAACAGACACTTCATTTTTATTTATATGTATAGATATATATAATTGTTGTATTAAATATGAGAAGTCGTTCAATAATTGTGGATTGAATTATTGATAGGATGCTCTTTGGTGAGTTTTTAATGATTTACGCTATTCAACTGTGAATATACTGGTTTTTTAATTTGAACTTTTGGATTTTAGATATTTTTTAATTTGAAATTTCGGATTTTAGATATTTTTTTAGTTTGAACTTTCGGATTTTAGATATTTTTTAATTTGAACTTTCGGATTTTAGATATTTTTTTAATTTGAACTTTCGGATTTTAGATATTTTTTAGTTTGAACCTTTTGATTTTAGATAATTTTTAATTTGAACTTTCGGATTTTAGATATTTTTTCTACCTATGCAACTATTTTAAAGATGGGTGCATCATCTTTGGTGTTCGATGGTTCACTTATATTATGCACTAATTTGTTTTAGAATTTTAATGCTATAATATCTTTCAGAATGCCATGGCGAATAGTATAATTTTTCAAATTTAATGGTTTAATTTTAACTTTTAAATTTTTGAGAATTGGATATTTTTCGATTAACTTACCAAGTTGCAATAGGGGGAAGGTTGGCGCCATCAAACTAGTTTAACCTCACTTATCAGTCCTAAGTGCGATGTTGCACTTGGATATTTTATAAATTTTTATTTTATAATTTTTTAATTTTATTTGAAAACGATGGAATTTTATCTTATATATATATATATATATATATATATATATATATATATATATATATAAATCTTCTGTGCGTGTGTTTGTCACTAAACTCCTCCTAAACAGCTGGACCAGTTTCGATGAAATTTTTTGTGTGGGTTCAAGTAAATTCGAGAATGGTTTAGATTCACAATTTGGTCCAATATCACAATTAGTTAAAAAGATATTAATTAAAAACATTCAAAAAAATACAACTCAACATTTACCTGCATTGTTGTAACAACGCTATTGTTATAAACAAGTAATATAAAAATTTTTTTAATCAATTCCTACTTAGATCAACCAAGAAAAAAATTATTTTAGCTACTTTTTATTAAATAGTTGCAATTAATATAAATATGTATATACATATAACAGAATCACAACATTAAGTGGTAGTTAATTTTTTATTAATTATCATTAAAGTATCGTATTGTCATCCAAAACAATCGTGCATATAAAATTTCCTTTCAACTAAATGCTTTAACACGTGAGAAAAAACCTTTTCAAATTTTGACATAAGTCGCCAAAAGGGTCGCTAAGTCGCCAACGTGGCTGTATTTGTAATTCTTTAAATAATTAGTTTTAACCAATTAATTTTTATTAATTATAATTAAATTATTGCATTGCCATCCAAAATAATCATGTACATTACATTTCAGCTCAATTGGGCGCTTTAAAATGTATTTTATTAACGATTGAAAATTCCACCAAGATAAATAAATAAATAAATAAAGAAACAAATAAAATATGTATAGAGATCGTGAGCTAATAGTAGGAATTGAAAAAGACGTAGGTTGGCGTCGAAAATTGATTTTCAGCCAAACTGGCCAAACCCGGTCTTTATTGTTACGAAAATGCAGACGATTCCCGCTTTTTTTTAGCGTTTTTAATTAATATCTTTTCAAATAATCTTTATATGTGTAATTCTTCTGTGCGTGTGTATGTAACTGAACTCCTCCTAAACGGCTGGACCGATTTTGATGAAAGTTTTTGTCTGTTCCAGTGGACTCGAGAATGGTTTAGATTTATAATTCGGTTCATAAATGTTTATTTAATTAATTTTTATTTATAAATTGTTGATCTTGGAATGTTTAACATTGGATCCGGCAGACTGTGCTACGATCGCAGTATCGAATATTCAAAAATCTTTTATTTTGAATTTAAGATGTGTGTACAGGACAACGTCTGTCGGGTCCTCTGTTATATATATATATATATATATATATATATATATTTTATAACTTCTTTGTTTTGGTTTTGTTACTTAATTATTTAATTTTGTAACTTGTTTTTGTTATTTCATTTGTTTCATAACTCCTGTCTTGCTATTTTGACTTTAATTTTTTTTAATCATTTTATCTCGATTGTTACATTTTTCAATTCATCCGTGTGAAGAATGGGTATACTCAGTAGTTCTTTATGTTTCCAGAGAAACAACATATAAATTACAAGGTGATTCGATAGCAAAAGCTATAGATGTTTGAAATATTCTGTATCTTGTCTGTACATGGCTTTGGTTTTTAATCTAATTAATCCAAATGCATCAACAAATAATCTAAGAGGTGGATTCTATCTTCACTAGATTTATCAAACACTTCCTTTTTGAATTACAGAAATAAAAACTCCTTTGTGAAATTTTCTATTCAAATGTAAGATTATAGTATGTAAGATCAGATTATTTAAAACATCTTCTATATATTCACTTTATTACAAGGAGAGAAATATATCTGTACCATTCCACTCACATATCACAGGCTTAATATTTTTGACAAGAATTTACACGACTGAATCACAATTTTTAGAGTTTATGTTACCAGATCATTCCTCACTTAGTGGCCAACTTAATTCTTACTTTTTAAGCCATGCTCGCTCCTCGCACCTTTTTAAATTCAGAGCATCTAGATTAGATGGAATATCAGCCGCATTTAATTTTCCAGCAATATGGTGCTACTTATATACTCGCGTCAAATCTCTTGCGCTCAGTTAAAAACGAAGACGAAAATACTTCAATTTATATCACATTTTTGATTGAACTCTGAACTGTTAATAGAATTTGCTTGAATTCTTAATTCCTAAATCTGTGATATTTTACTTCCGAGTCTGGTGCTGATTTAAGCTCGCTTTGAGTCCTAGGTGCAGAAGATCTACGGACCCACTTGGCAGTGGCAAATCGAAATTTATAACCAGAAATACTGGTAAGTCCAACTTATCCGGGCCCATGGGCACCCACCAAAAGCGCCCAATGGATAAACCAGCACTGCGCTATAAGGGCCACGGTGAAATTATCAAACTTTGACAGGTCCGCTGCGATAGAAAGGTTGGGATGCACTGTTCTAATCGATCTGAAGAAATCCATCTGGGTATTTGAACACAAGAAACAGATCTATCGTCTTTTTCCCAATAGAAAAACGGTTTAGCTATATGTTCAGGGATATCTTCATCCGATGTTCTTGAAAAATTAGTATTGATACCAGGGTTATGGAAGAAATGAGTTCAATCTATATTCTTTTACTAGCTGGTATACCCGTTCTTCGCACGGGTGAACTGAAAAATTAAACAACACAGATTGATGGATAAAGAAGTTTTTAATGAGTTAATTTTACGTGAATTTCAAATTAAAAAAAAAAAAACTTTTTGCATATCTCAGCTAAACAAAAAAAAGAAAGAAAAAAAAACACCTTTGTTAAATTTTAAGTATGTAGATCTAATAGCTGATAATTTTTTTTTATTTATAACTAACTCCTTGTAACTCTCTTGAGGGTCGATTTTTGAAAATACCTCCCTAAGCTGATTTCAGCTCAGTAAAAGTAACACATTGTCAAAAGTTTTGTGTAATGAACGCTTAAAATAGTGTAAACAATTTATATCTGAAAGTGTAATACATTAATATTACTTTCTGTTCTATAATTTTTTGTAAAAATTGTAATATTCGCAAGCACCCCCGTTTCTTAAATTATAATGGCGATTCAATGAAAAACATAGTGAAATGTTAACGATAGAGTCAAGTTGGCAAATGTCTAGCTACTTTCATAGCTCGAGCTTTATTAGAGCTTTGTAAGACCCACCGTGTAGGGGCGCGATGCACGTTAATACTTTATCCACCGCATTATGATTTACTGCAGTTTTTTTCAAACAATATTTTTTGGGGGGATCACTACATTGAAAATTAAGGGATATACATAAACAAAATACTCCACTTTGGGAAATTTAATCCGTTAGTGATAATAAATTAATTAAAGATATTCCACTGTAAAATTAATTACATACACCGTTCACTTAAAATAAGTAGTCAAATCGTTTTCTAAGGTCTTCATTAACATACAAAAACATAAGACACTTAAATTTCGACATAAACTATTTTTTCGGGACAAAAATAATAATCTTTGCAATCCGCTGAAAACGCAATATCTGCTACAAAACTATTCGCCTTCCCCGCTAAAATACTCATCATAGAACCCGTTCTGCCATATACCTTGGAAGAGTGGATTTCAAAGAATATTCCTTCTCTAAGTTGGTGTGGTGTGGTAGTTAGGAGAAGGGGGTGCCAGCTCAGGTGTCGTCCACGTCACTTGACCATTTTTCAAAATTACGTAGTCCGTGGCCAAAAGCCCTCGTTTAGCTGAACAGTGCGACGTTAATATTCACTCTCTCACTCACTCCAAAAAATACAGTACAGAAGTTATAAGAATTTTTATACTTAAAAATGCAATATCCACCTATTCAATTAAAATTATAGCGTTATAATTAACTACTAACAACAAACAAATTTTGAAAATTTGTCTAAATGATGCAGTGTGAAAGAGAAAAGGTTTATTTACTTTAAGTACCAGAACCGACAAAAGCATTTATTTTGAAAAAAGATCAATTTCTTACTACCAAATATGCATAATAAAATCATAAAAAAAAACATTAAAATAAAGAGAGATTTATAACATCCTCTCCCTTCAAAACTTAGTTTTTTTCTGAAATAAAAAAAATCAGGAATTATGCTGATCACAGGAATTAATTAGAAGCGAGCGCCTTGTGCGTAGCCAAAACAAAAAAGGTTTCTTCACAAACAAAAGACAGATATGCTGTCGTGGGCTTTTAAGCAGAGCACCCCAGAATTGCTTACAGATGGCAGAATTTTTTCCTACTTACTTGACAAATATCGCTATATTTTGGACACTTCACACAATATCTTTATAAATTATAGCTTGTGCTATAAATTATAGCCTATGTATTATTCTGGTGTATAAGCTATATTACTGTAAAGTTTTATTAAAATCAATTCCGTTGTTTTTGCGTGAAAGACGGCCAAACATCCTCACAAACTATCGCATTTATAATATATATCTAGATTTGCATATTCAAATGCCAATTTTGAAAATATGATGGTAATTGCTATACCTAGATATATATATTGACCTTAAAAAACAAAACCCAGGCCATCTTGATTCTCAGGCCACGACAGAGGATCCCCTCAAAACAAGTCACATGACCAAATGAGGGACGATTTCCCCCGAGTTTGACCATTACTTCACCAGTCTTCCATTAAAGCTAATGATATAGTGCTTTATGTTACCACGTGTTTTTATATGTCAAATGTAGTGAACATAACATCAGCAATACCATTGGATATAAAGAAAGGTAGGATATTTATATTATTGTATAACTTTATATTCTTGAGTCATTATTGAATTTATTTTTAGTTTTGAATATAACTCTGTATAATAAACTGATGCATTTATGCCAGCAACACTAATTATTTATAAATTAAGATATTTTATTCTATATGAGAAATTAGTGTTTAACTTTATATATATATATATTTATTTTAATCCATTAAATCATTATCTTATAAATATTAAAAGTTTTATTTATAACATAACCTAAAACTCCACACATTTTATAGTACATGCCTCGTTATTGTTACGTATCCAACTCTTCATCTAATAAAATTCATATCCTTACATTTTCCTGTGTCTTTCGATCCTATTTGAATGAGATAACATATTAATTAACATTTTTCAATGAATTGCTAAATATTCTTAATACGGTTAATGTTTTTGAAGAAATCTGCTTTGTTAATTCTGTTCATCATGTTATGACTATTCAATCTTAAGAAAAAGTATATTGAAATTTTTAATGAAGAAAAAGATTTGCAAGCTGAAAAATAATTGCGCGTTAAAAGCGTGTTATCTTTGCACTCGAATAAATATGGTACTGTTTCACTGAAAAATTTAATTTCAAATCATTCAGGAGAGATATTTAATGTTTAAGTAGATATTAAGGATTTCACAACTATATAGCTTTAAGAATAACTTTAAAGAAATAAATCAGTTGTTCATACTTCGGTATTATTTACATGATGAAAAGGATATGGTGGCATAATGTAGAAAATGTTCAAGAGTTGTTAAGTGAATGGAGGAAGTACAGAGTGTTTTTTTTTCCAGGTATAGAAGTTTAAGTTGGCATTACTTTCCAAGATGGCGACCGATTTAACAGCTGTCAAGTGATTTATTCTCAGTTTGGTTTGGCAATTCATCATGAATAGACTCACGCCGGAACAACGCTTTCAAATTGTGCAATTTTATTTCGAAAATAATGGTCGATTTTCATAAGCGAATTTTGTTTAGCGATGAAGCGCACTTCTGGCTGAATGGCTACGTCAACAAACAAAACTGCCGCATTTGGAGTGAAGCTAATCCACAAGTGTATGTCGAAACACCGTTACATCCAGAAAAACTGACTGTTTGATGCGCTTTATGGGCTGGTGGAATCCTTCTTCAAAAACGATGAAGGCCACAACGTTACAGTCAATGGTGATCGGTATAGAGCCATGATTACTAACTTTTTCATTCCTGAATTGAACAATCATGATGTCCAGGAGCTGTGGTTCCAACAAGACGGCGCAACATATCACACAGCTCGTGCCACAATCGATTTATTGAAAGACACGTTTGGTGACTGCCTAATTTCGCGTTTTGGACCTGTGAATTGGCCTCCAAGATCTTGTGATTTAACACCGTTAGACTATTTTCTGTGGGGCTATGTAAAGTCATTGGTCTATGCGGACGTCATTGGTCATGTCCACAAACGCTTGACCATTTGGAAGACAACATTCGCCGTGTTATTGCCGATATACGGCCACAAATGTTGGAAAAAGTCATCGAAAATTGGACGTCCAGATTGGACAACATCCGAGCCAGCCGTGGCAGTCCTATGCCAGTAATCATATTTAAAATGTAATGCCACAAGATTATCTTTCGAATAAAAAAAATTCATGTCAATCGAATAATACATCGTTGTTTTATTGCAATTTAAAGTTCTACACCTCTCAAAAAAACACCCTATACAAGCGGATTCCATACAGATTTAAAAACGAAACATGATACAAATTTGTTAAAGAGGATAGAATCTAATTACGAGGAAGATACAAATTTAAGCACTGTTTCTAAGCCAAAGCCATCAGGGATTATAGATTTTGGGAAAAAAATGATAATTTGCATGAAATTATATAAGTAAAATGACAGCATTAGATGGTTTGCCATTTCGAGTGTTTTACACTTCTATTTAATTAAGAAAATCCCTATCCGCCAGAGGTATTAAAAATCTACCAAAATCGATTAGAGATATTTACACTTTTTTGTAATTTAAATAATTTGTTCCTTTACTTTTTTGTGATTCTTTATATACTGTTATAAGTTACAAATTATTTTTTGTGATATTAACACTCTCTAATAAAACTGGCAAATGAAATGCCTGTGTTTTCTTTGTTTTTCTAAAATTTCTACTACCGGTATTAAAACCGTATCCCGGTATTAAGTTTTTAAAAATACCGCGAATACCGGTACTGAACTTTTGGTCCGATACTGCAACCCCTAATTGGAATTTTATAAAAAAGGGACTTGGACACACACACACATGAATCCCTCACATATTATTTTTGCTTTAGCAGAAACATTTAAAATTTTGTCTTTATTCAAAATCTGGATCACTACACTGGATAATAAGGGGTAACTTGTATATTTCCATTTTGCGTGAATGATAAATTTGGTATATTTTCATGTCAGGAAGTTTTCTTTTTTTTTTTTTCTGTGTGCAGGAGCTACTTGGTATTTGCGAAGACTTTGCTCCTATTTTAATATGAGGCACTAATTTTTATTTCTTTTCTTTGATCAGGTCTTAGTATTAGTTCTTTACACTTTTAAGGATCTGGAAATATGTTGGTGTTCCTGTATTTATCATATTTCCATTTATTGTGGTATTTGTGAATAATCGATATTTTTTCCTTCAAGAAACAAGTGACTCAGCCTGAAACGTTTCCAGATATTCAAAACAAAAGAGGGGGGAAATGTAATTGTTTAGCTTATACCCAAGTTCAAATGAAAAGTAAACAAATGGATACGTGTACCTATTGTTCTCATAACAATTCAAGCTTAAACTATAAATAAAACTCTTAAGGGAAACTAAATAGAAATAGCAATATTTCTAAAAACTCTCAGTTGATCTCATAAAACCTCATTTTTGACACGCTTTTATAAGTTTCACTTGTATGTAATGGAATCATTGAACTCGATTTTTACCCGCCTTAAAAGGTCAGATTAATTCGAAATTTTGCACACTTGTCAAGAACCAATGACAATACAATAATTTCATAATTTTGTTCCATTGTCCTGATTAAGATCCTCAAAAATAAACGATTTTCAGATTTGGCGACTAATTAATTATACTTTTTTCCAGATTTGGCGACTAAAGATTAAGTTACAACCATATAAAAGCGAAAATGTTTATATCAGCAATTTCTTACCATTCTCTGGTTTTTCTGAAAATGGAAATAAAAAAAATTAAAAAAAAAAAAAGACTCGTGCATGGGGAAAAAGAAAATTTATGTTCTATTCCAGCGTTTTTCACACTGTAGGGCGTGCCCTCCTTGGGGGAGGGGCATGATAACCCTACGTGGGGGGTGCGAGCATATCGAAAAGTCCAAAATAAAAGATTTAAAATTTTATTAATTTACCGAAAGGAAGCAAAACAAAATACATTATGACGAGATAAAAATAAAATACATATTCACACTGATATAAGATACTTATAAATGTATCAGTGCGGCAAAAGGTATTTAATAATTGATTTATCAATACACTGACTACTGTAACCACAGAGTGTTTTTTTCCAGGTATAGAAGTTTAAGTTGGCATTGCTTTCCAAGATGGTGACCAATTTAACAGCTGTCAAGTGATTTATTCTCAGTTTGGTTTGGTAATTCATCATGAATAGACTCACGCCTGAACAACGCTTTCAAATTGTGCAATTTTATTTCGAAAATAATGGTCGATTTTCATAAGCGAATTTTGTTTAGCGATGAAGCGCACTTCTGGTTGAATGGCTACGTCAACAAACAAAACTGCCGCATTTGGAGTGAAGCTAATCCACAAGTGTATGTCGAAACACCGTTACATCCAGAAAAACTGACTGTTTGGTGCGCTTTATGGGCTGGTGGAATCATTGGTTCGTACTTCTTCAAAAACGATGAAGGCCACAACGTTACAGTCAATGATGATCGGTATAGAGCCGTGATTACTAACTTTTCATTCCTGAATTGAACAATCATGATGTCCAGGAGCTGTGGTTCCAACAAGACGGCGCAACATATCACACAGCTCGTGCCACAATCGATTTATTGAAAGACACGTTTGGTGACCGCCTAATTTCGCGTTTTGGACCTGTGAATTGGCCTCCAAGATCTTGTGATTTAATACCGCTAGACTATTTTCTGTGGGGCTATGTAAAGTCAATGGTCTATGCGGATAAGCCACAAACGCTTGACCATTTGGAAGACAACATTCGCCGTGTTATTGCCGATAGACGGCCACAAATGTTGGAAAAAGTCATCGAAAATTGAACGTCCAGATTGGACTACATCCGAGCCAGCCGTGGCAGTCCTATGCCAGAAATCATATTTAAAATGTAATTCCACTAGATTATCTTTCGAATAAAAAAAATTCATGTCAATCGAATAATACATCGCTGTTTTATTGCAATTTAAAGTTCTATACCTGTCAAAAAAACACCCTTTACTTCTGACTTCCATGGGCTTGTCATATACAAAATATAATACATTTAATGACAATATATGTGCAGCTTATAATATTAAAGTCACGTTGTAGCTTTAGCGTCGAAGTACATAATTATTGCATTCTAAAAAATGACGCATTTAAGATTAATTCATCAATGAATAAATGATAGTTTAAAAAACTAAAAATGAATGCATTTATTGTAGATCGAACTAAAAAATTCAAAATAAATCATAGTTTAAAAAAACTAAAAAACACGCTTTTATGTTATAAATCGAACTAAAAAGTAAAAAAATAATTCTTTATATAAGAGTAAAATGATTATCGAGAAAATTAATGTCATTATGGTAAAAGCGTGGGGTGCTTTGTACTACATTTTTACACAAACTCAGTATTTCAGAATAGAACTAGTAAGAAATTATAATTGATATAGATCAATCACCTCACGCTTTTATCTCAATGACATTAATTTTCTCGTTAATCATTTTATTCTTATATTAAGAATTTTTTTAACTGTTTAGCTCGATGTAACATAAAAGCGTGTTTTTTAGTTTTTTTAAACTATTATTTTTGTGGAATATGATCTTCTAACTTGTCATTTAAAAACAAAATTTTGTCTCCAGCTTACTTATAATTTGTTCATTCTATTGTTATTCATGATTCATTAGTTTGATCCATTGCCAGAAGATAACTAAATCTCGATTAATAATGCAAAAACTTAAGTATAATTGCAAATGAATAACTTTTTCAGTTCAAAATATTTTGTTATATTAAAAGTGTTAATGCAGTTCATAACACATTGAAAGTATGTTGGAATGCGCACTAATGTTCTAACATAAAATTTTTTGAATTCAAATGTTTTTAAATATGTCACGCATAGCACTATAAAATGGTTTAAATCTTCCTCATAAACAAAGGACTTGAACCACTTTTTTAAAATTATACATTTTATAGCTAAATAATCTTTTATAGGTGCTAATTTTATTTTCCTAAGTAAATTACAAAAAACCATTATTAGACACACACACAGCCATTTTGCAAAATGTTATTTAAATATTGACCTTCTACATTTATTTTAGAATTAAAATAATTTGAATTCTGGCTGTTTCCCTCTCATTCCTCCAAAAAAGTGCTGATTTTTTTTATTGTGGTGTATTTAATTGTGATAATAAGATTTAAATAATTTCAAAACACCACGGCTGGAGGCATAAGATCACTGATTGAGTTATGTGGGTTCTGGAGCAACAAAAACTATATAAAAAATTATTCTTAAAAAATTATTCTTAAAAATATTCTTTTTTTCTTCTTTTAGTTACAAGTTTCTTCTTTTAAATGAAATACTTCAGTTTCTGTAAAAATATTAAAGACATTTTGAAAAAAAAATGCATATTTTCAATCAATGGTACTTTTATCATTTGAAATAAATGTTGGCCTATTCAAAGTATAGGGATAACAAATAGTAAAATGAATAAAAACGTAAAATATTAAGCATGTGTTGGGCTGTAAATTTTATTCCGAAAAATTACCGCTAATGGAAGTACTATATAATATTTAAATACATATCAATATTTAACATGAATCCAAACTTAAATAAATATGTTATATATGGATATATCGTAAAATTTTAACTACCGTAAAATCCGGCGTATAACGCGCACCTATACTTACAAACTGCATTTTTTTTAAGTTTGAGGTACATTCGCCGTATATTGCGCAATCCTTGTTTGATGAAGAAACCTGAAATATTCGTATGCACTGCTCTTATGTTTTTAATTCATTTACTCGAGGTATTATCCCAGGCTTTTGAAAAAAATATTATATTTCTAGAAGTACAACTCTTTAAGTTCATAAGGTATGCCATTTCTTTCAAATAAACGGAATTTCGATATATGTAGAAGTCTAATTTTCTTTATCCTCATCCCTTTTTTTATATTTAAAGAGCATTTTTATACCCGGCGTATAACACGTACCCGTAAATATTGATCTTATTTTTTGTGTTATAAGTGCGTGTTATTTGCCGGATTTAAAGGTATGTGGTTTATAATCATATCCATACTAATTACCTCGTTTTTCTACTTTATATAAATGCAAGTAATTTAAAAATTACATCATTTAAATACAAAAAATATAATTCAATGAGCTTATGTTTTTGAATGTCTGTTTAGCAACATGGGAAAAAAATTTGAAACCCTTATTTTAAAGCAAATTGTGTTAAGCAAATTCAAAAAGCAGTGAAAAAATGTATAAGTTAAATTTTTAAAAAATCAATTGATTGTTGAACAATTAAAAAAAATCGATGTTCTAAATTCTGAATGTCAATAAAACCTTTAAAAAGTGGTTTATCAACCGTTAATCGAAAACTGGTTGTAAATGGTCTTCGAAACACAAAATTGTTAAGGAAAAAAAAGTATTTGAGAGATAAGAGTAATTTCATAAATCATAGTGGTTTCCAAGTCCTTTCAACACGTGGTGCCTGATCTAATTCCATGTATGACAAATTATAGGTATAAGAGATAAGCTTTTGCGAAATTTTTCATGGCGTCTCTGTGATGACGTCGCTGTGCCCTTTTGGGGACTCCCTCATGTATCATTTCTTCAAATTTTGAAATTGCATTTAACTCTCACCAATTTTTGTGATCGGTATGTTCCTTTTTTTATTTCTTATTTAAGATTTTTTATTGATTTTGATACGTTTGTGTTTTCAATACTCTCTGCACTTATTTTCTGCAGAACTTCGTATTTTTCTGTCCAGTAACATTGAACAAAACACACACACACACACACACACACAAGTAATATAAAAAAAAATTTAAGCCAATTCCTACTTAGATCAACAAAGAAAAATTTTATTTTAACTACTTTTTACTAAGGTATCCGACTACGTTCGGAACAGTGATTTTAAAAAAGCGCATAAATGGATAATTTTTATGATATTTAGTTCCGCTTAGATTAGAGAATACATGTATAAAATTGTTTTAAGGACATTTTGACAAAAAAATGTTTTAAATACAATATTTCGGCAAAAAATTAACTTAGAATAACCTTTTGTCAAAATGTTCTCCTTTTGTGAAAAAAAGCTTCTATTATAATAATATTTTGCCTGTATATAGCTCAGACCTCTGTACAGAGGCTCAAATATGATTTTAGAAAAATTCACATTATTTTCAGAGTTACAACCAATTGATAAAATTATCGGCGCTTTTTTCTTAAAATTTCTCCCCTCTCTTGTCGTAAAACATGGATAAACCCTCTTCTATGTTATATATTTCAAAAATTCTAGTTGAGCATCTGTACTGAGGTCTGAGCTATATACAGGCAAAATATTATTATAATAGAAGCATTTTTCACGAAAAGAGAATATTTTGAAAATGGGTCATTCTATGTTCCTTTTTTGTCAAAATATTGTACTTAAATAATTTTTTATTGTATAATACGATTCTTAAAACAATTTTATGTACATTTTCTAATCTAAGTGACACTAAATATCATAAATATTATTCATCTATACACTTTTTCAAAATCCCAGTTCCGAACGTAATCGGATACCTTAAGTAGTTACAATTAATGTAAATATATATACATGTGACAGAATCACAACCTTAAGTGGTAATTAATTTTTATTAATTTTCATTAAAGTATCGTATTGTCATCCAAAACAATCGTTTATATAAAATTTCAGTGCAACTGAATGCTTTAAAACGTGAGAAAAAAAATCTTTTAAAATTTTGACCCAAGTCGCTAAAAATGAAACCAACGTGGCTGTACTTGCAATTCCTTAAATAACTAGTTTCAGTCAATTAATTATAATTAAATTGTCGTATTTTTACCTCAAAAAATAGTGTATAAAAAATTTCAGCTCAAATGAGCACTTTTAAAATGTGAGAAAAAAACCATTTCTAGTTTCGGCACAAGTCGCCAAAATAGTCACTAAGCCACCAAAAATGATGCCAACGTGGCCGTATTTGTAATTCTTTGAATAATTTGTTTTAATCAATTAATTTTTACTAATTATAACTAAATTACTGTATTGTCATCCAAAATAATCATGTATATAAAATTTCAGCTTAATTGAGAGCTTTAAAAGTATTTTATTAACGATTGAAAATTCCACCAAGATAAATATATTGAGAGTGTGAGCTAATAGTAGGAATTGAAAAATTAAAAGTAAAAAAAAAACTTTTTTTAAAAAACAAAAAAGTAATATAAAAAAAAATTTTAAGTCAATTCCTACTTAGATCAACAAAGAAAATTTTTATTTTAACTACTTTTTATTAACTAGTTACAATTACTATAAATATGTATACATATACATATGGCAGAATCACAACATACAGTGGTAATTAATTTTTATAAAATGGTAATTAATTTTTATAAAGTGGTAATTAATTTTTATTAATTATCATTAAAGTATCGTATTGTCATCCTAAACAATCGTGTACATAAAATTTCAGTTCAACTGAATGTGAGAAAAAAACCTTTTCAAGTTTTGACACAAGTCGCCAAAAAAGTAACTAAATCACCAAAAATGATGCCAACATGTCTGTATTTGTAATTCTTTAAATAATTAGTTTTAATCAAAATTAATTTTTATTAATTATAATTAAATTATTGTATTGCCATCCAAAATAATCATGAATATAAAATTTCAGCTCAATTAAGCGCTTCAAAATGTATTTTATTAACGATTGAAAATTCCACCAAAATAAATACATAAATAAACAAAGAAAGAAAAATATATAGAGGTGTGAGTTAATAGTAGGAATTGAACAAGTTTTTATTTAAATGTGCTAAAAAGAATAAAGTAAACTTTTCTTTTAAAACTTTTTTGCTATCAACTTATAACGCCATTAAAAAATTTATAATATAAAAGCTTGTCGCGAGATTTAAGTACTCGTATTTACTTAGTTTGAAAATTTTAAAAATTAAAATCAACTAGATCAAATTATTTAATTTACTTGTTTATCTACACAGGTAAATCTCGCGACAAGCTTTTATATTATGAATTGTGTAATGGCATTATAAGTCGATAGCAAAAAAAGTTTTAAAAGAAAAGTTTATTTTATTCTTTTTAGCGCATTTAAATAAAAGTTACTTTTAAAAGTTTTTTTAATTTATTTTTTTACTTTTTAGTTATAGTCCAAGAGCCAGTGAGCGGCTACCTGCATGTATTTGACCAGGCTTGGGTTTTTGTACATTGAGGCCCCTATACCTACTGTACATGAGATGGGACTTCACTAAGCCCAAAGTGGTTGACGCGGTTAGTGCGCAGGTGAGACAGGTATCGATTTTTTTGTAATTTTAAATTCATTTGACGACGTTTGCCGTTTTGGTATTCTAAAATATATCATTTTCGTGAACCGAAAATAATAATGGCAGAACATTACCTCGCGTTCGACACTGCGGCAGACAGTTTTGAAAGTATTAAAAAAAATCATTTTTGAAAGTAATTGAAGAGATCTGCCATTGTTATATTTTACTTATGTGGGAGACAACAAGGGGTCCAAGACTTTTGTCTTTCTTATGGTTTATTTAACATTAAACAAAAATTAATTAAAAAGGTAGATAAGTTTGACAATGATATGCAGAAGGTAACGCCTGCTCGCGCACCTCTCTCGTTCTCTTTTCTCTCTAGAGTTCTGGTTCTACTTTCACTAGTTCAAAAGTTTTCGTTTCAGTTTCAATTCACTGCGCCTGCGCGCGAAGACTGCTTGGTTTTGGCTGCATGCTACAACGGCTATCCTGACTGTACGATGTCCGCAGCGGTACGTATTTCTTTTTTCCTTTCCATGGATACCAGAGGAGAATCTGAAACATACAAAAAAAGACGGAACAGACAAGGACTATACGACAAATACACAAAGGTTTAAAATATCATAATTCTGCTGAACTGAACAGTTTCTCCATCATGTGAAGGCATCTCTTCGACATCCGGAAGGTTCCACAGGAAAACATTGTGTTTCACAGGCATGAGAACGTCTTTTTTAACAAGTTGATCTTTGGTTGAACGCATCGATATTTTCCTCTGTAGAGTTCTCGACGTCTGTTCAAAACGATTTCTCTTTTTCCTTCGCTTCCACTGCCAGGGCTGGAAGATCCTTCGGAGCAACACAAACCGTCTATATTTACTCTTCATAGGTGAAGGGTTATCAGAACAAGATAAACGTCTGGTTCTCTGACACACAGGAATATCATTTTTCAATTTAATACACATTTTTAACTTAGTACTCTTAATGTGATTGCATTTATAATTCTTAACTAGAGAACTCAAATCATTTCTAGTATTAAAGTTTTTAACATGTGGCAAATCATAACTAGAGTTTTTTCTCACACTTGAAACAGAAACGTTTGAATTAAAATGAACACCCAAAGAGGATCCACTTTCACTTAATAAAACATCGCTCTTTGCGTGGCCTAGTTTCTCTATTTCAGCATATACACTGGGATGTAAAATAAATTCTTCGGTCAAGGTCGGTGATATTGCCGTTCGAACACTTAAGCTGGGAGAGTGTTGATTAAGAGAAAGATTTATCGGTTTAACTTCTACCATTCGCTGTTCGCCAAAACATGAACTTAATGTTATGATTTCTTCGGAAGGTGTTTGCAATCTAATTAGTGAGGAATTTAAAACTGGGATCTGGCAACCTGAATCGATCAAGGCTGTTACGGGCTGATTTTCCACAAAAATGTTTACGTATTGAAATTGTTCGAATTCATCGCTATTTGGTTTTTCGCTCTCGATTTTCAAAGTATTCACGTTTATTCTATTATGGATGTGGTCGTTAGATTCTTTAGGTTTAAAACGCTTCTCACAGTCTCTTGCGTAATGAGATGAATCACCGCATATAAAGCAATTTTTATTTTCTCTTTCAAGATATTGGGGATAGTTCTCTTTAATCTTTGGTTTAAAGTTTTGTGATCTATTTTTAAAGGGGTCTTGGGTATATCCATAAGTAATAGGAATTTCTTTATGTGATTCGCTTCTAGATGAAATATAAATATCGCACTCTTTAGCTAAATCAATAGGCCTAAACCAATCTTCTGCTACTCGAATGCCAATATGAGTTGCGGTTTCCTTATTTAAAGTTTCGAACTGTTTCTCTTCGACTTTAGCTGCAGGATTTAAACTTAATGCTTTATTTTTAGCCCTTTGAAGTTCGACTTCTTTTTCTAATTTTGCTAACTGAAGTTTCGCGAGCTCAATTTTCTGTTTTTCTAAAGTTACCTCTCTTTCGTTTCGCGATACCCTCTCATCTATACAGTTTTTAATTAAAGTTTTAACGAAATCTGGATCACTTTCAAATGTACTACTGTTCTCAATTTTAGTCTTTAGTTTAACTATGGTGTCCGTACTCTCCAGAGTACCGTCTAGATTCTCAACAACTCTTATGAGATCCTCTTTAAGAGCGTTTTTATACATTTTAGAAAAATATGGAAAGATCCTACCTTTTTTTTCCTAGCTCCCTTGTTGCTCGCACGTACGATGTATCCAATAATTGAAACAAAATTTCGATTCCACTGATTTCACCTCTTCGCAGGTAATATAGTTGAAATTGTTCGAATTGACACCTCTTCGCAGGTGTTTGTGAAATTGTAGTTCCGGCCTCTACACAGGCGGAATTTTCGACGATGGGTTCCAACCTCTACACAGGCGGAGTATTCATGCTGAGTTCAAACCTCTACACAGGTTGAACGAAGTTTCCGAAAAATGGCGGAGCGTCTCCTCACGGACGCTTTTGTTCATTGTCCAGACTTTGGTTCAAAATCGAAATTTTATCGATCGCGGCCGAGCCCCCATAATTTGTGGGAGACAACAAGGGGTCCAAGACTTTTGTCTTTCTTATGGTTTATTTAACATTAAACAAAAATTAATTAAAAAGGTAGATAAGTTTGACAATGATATGCAGAAGGTAACGCCTGCTCGCGCACCTCTCTCGTTCTCTTTTCTCTCTAGAGTTCTGGTTCTACTTTCACTAGTTCAAAAGTTTTCGTTTCAGTTTCAATTCACTGCGCCTGCGCGCGAAGACTGCTTGGTTTTGGCTGCATGCTACACTTATTATAGTTTCAAAAACTTATATTTATTAGGGCAGAAGTATTCATTGCGGACAAGCATCAGCAAATAACAAAATCTGAGTTCCTACTCGGCCAGATGCATGCATTGACTGCATATAGCTATCCTTCTTCTTTCTCTCAAGTATTACTATTGTACTCATTCTAGCTTATAGTACTTTTTCTACCATTTGAATAATATAGGATTTATACCCGAGAGGGCTCTATTGTAGTCCCAACTCTAACGGTTTTAGTCAGATGTTTTCAGTATATTTGGCAACCTTCATGTAGATGCCTCGTGTTCCGTGAAAAAAATTGATAGTGTTGCTTTATTTTATATTGTTCATTGGCTTATTAATTATTGAATGTATTTGACATTATGTCGAGTGAAATAAATAAAGTGCAGTGTGTTTTTTGTACCATATAAAAAACTGAAAAACTTCTAATATTTTCGAAAGAGACTTTGGTAAAATGTCGAAATATTTTGAGGTTACGAAAACTTCATAACTTAAAGTACAATGATATAATTTTACCGGAAGACATTTTTGATGCAGGCTATCATAGTAGTTGTTATAAGACGTTTACAGCTTTGAAAAAAAAAATTTTTTGGCAGATGCCAACAAAGAAATTCCATTACAAAGTACATCTTCGTCTGCGATTGAACAACCATCAACATCAGCTAATAGTTCAATAATTGATGATACAATGGTACAGGATTCTATTTTGAATGATGTGAATATTCCTAAAACAGATGAAGTTGTAGAAAAAATATTGACGTCGCAGTAGATCAGTCGTTCGAGGAAATACAATTCGAAGATTCAGCAGAACCATTAACTGTTCAGAATTCTGATACTGTGGCTACAGGAAACCCGGATTTGTGCTTTTTTGTAATAAAAAAACAATTCAAGTCTAAGAATGAGCCATTACGTACTTCCAAAAAAATCAATTTCAAATAAATATCTTATCAAAGTTTAAACCGGATTCTGAAATTTACAATGAAACTTTGGTAAAAATACAAAGTGTTGCTTCTGATGAAGTATACTATCATGATGTTTGTCGACAAAATTTTAGAAATCACAAACGGTCACTGGTAATAAGTCCTGTCCGTACTTCATGGCATATTTCTCGAGAAACACATGAAACCGTTTATAGAGAAATTTGTAATTTAATTGAGGAGAATGTTATAAAACGGGGACGTTGTTATTTTCTGTCATATTTGCACAAAGAATATCTCGAAATGTTTAAAGAATTGAGTGAAGGCTCCGATGTAGCATCAATATTTGCCGCGCATTATTTAGAAGAAAAAACTCCACAAGAAATTTAATGATAAAATTCAAATTTTGATGTCGAACAAAAAAAAAAAAGTTGTTGCTCTAAGGGCATATCAAATATTGCCGACTCATTATTTGCGCACCTAAAAGACCAAGATACCTTGCAAGCAGCTGCTGCTATTTTGAGAGGAAATTTTAGGAATAACTAAAACAAAATTGCCTGATTATTTAACTAGCCAACGACTAATTAAAGGTGAATGTTCAACACCACCAATGATTTCAGATTTTTTCGTCAATTTTGAGGTTATACTCGTAAACGCCGGAACTGCGACAGTTTTAAACGTCATGTAAGCTCTCTGTCACAGGATATAATTTATATGACACACAATGGCAACGTTAAGACTTCTAAACATATTTGCTTAGGCATGACACTAAAAAGTCTTACCAGCAGCCGTAAGGTTATCGATATAATAAATCATTACGGCCACTGTATAAGTTACAACGCTATCGAGGAGCTAGAAACAGAAGCAACGTATTCATCAGTTTCACGTACCGGAATATGTCCAGAGGCAGATAATAAAAATGAAAATCTTTCAACCGGCATGGCATTTGACAATTTCGACCGGTTCGTTGATACTAAGAATGGAAAAGACACCCTCCATGATACGGTCGGAATAATCTATCAAAATATTGATCCCAATTTCGAAGAAGATTTTGTCGTTGAAGAAGAAGAAGCTGGAGTTACTACACATAATAAACGTAGAAGACGATCTTTTGAAACAATCGAGTATGAGTTACCACAGTGTGCTAAGAAACTGAAAAAGACTACCAATATTCAAGCTGAAAATGAAGAGGAGGTTAATATTATTGTACATAAGAGTCTTTACGATCGGATCGATAATGTTTGGATGCTCAGTCATGCTTTTAGACTAGTAGATACTCCTTTGTGGACTGGTTTTAACAGTAAAATAATGATCGATGATAGTCCACAACAATTGATTTTTCGTATTTAACTCCAATTAATGAATCACCAACAAGCAATGCAGTAGTTTTGGCAACTATGCAACAATGCATGTCAGTCTTGCAAGAGCTAAGTCAAGAGTACATGCAAGTGACTTACGATTTAGCAATTGCAAAAATTGCCCTGCAAATCAAGCTACAGAAAATAACACCTTCCAAAAGCTTTTTTATTCACTTGGGTGCTTTTCATATTATGATGTCATATTTCAAGGCGATTGGGAAAAGTCATTAATGATTGTGGTTTAACAACTATCATGGTTGAAAGCGAAATGCTAGCTAGTGGATCAGTTTCAAGTTTCATCGAGGGCAAGCATTTTAACCGTTGTAAAAGATTACACCCGATAGTGGCTTTAGGGCTACAAATAATGCATTTTAGATCTTTTTTAACATCTAAAAATATCCAGATTTCTGCAGAAATTGAAGATGAGATTAAAAGATTACAGAGCTGTCAATCATCTTCGTTTTTATTCACAATAGAAGCTTGAAAGAACTATGTAATGATTATGCTATTTATGAACAACAAACATTGAACGGTGAACGTGGCAAAACAGCGCAGTTTTATATGATTTACATCAAGCTTGTTTATCATTATCTACAGCTAAGCAGGAGTATTCGGGCAGGTGACTTCCAATTATTTCTTGACATCTTACCGAAAATTACAAATTTATATTTTGTATTCAACCATCAAAATTATGCGAAATGGACTGTCCAATACCATTACAATTTGAGGAAAGTTTCTACAACTCATCCTGGTTTAGAAGAAGACTTCCAAAAGGATTTTTGGAATCAAACGTACCAATAAACCATTCTCAAGACAGCCTATTGATCTTACATTAGAGCAAACTATCAATGCAGATGCTGCAAGAACACTTACTGGTATCGCCCATTTGACTAACTCGATCTCGGCTCGCCAACGCTGGGCAAGAAGTCACGACATACGCTCTACAATAATTACCCATGTGTTAGAAGAAATTGGAATCACCAAGAAGCAAGATATATCCACAGAGCTACAGCCACATAATATCAAAAATGTTGTCATCAACTTGAAAAGTTTATGAACTCGTTCGATCAATATGTCAATCCATTCAGTTTAGATTTATCACCAGATCAGCTATTTAGCATAGCCTCTGGGAAAGCAGCATCATCTGAAGTGGAAGAGTTTCTTTTAAATGTCCAAGAAATTGGCGAAAAATTAAGAACGACTTTTATAGCTGAGTGTGAATTAGATTCAACAAGATTTGAAAGGGCCATCAAAAAAGACACCAATACATAACTTTTCAAGTTTACTTGTAAAGAAGTCGGTGAAAATATGGAGGTAAGCATCAAGAAATCAAGTTACAGCGAGATTTATTTGGACGTTTGGTGGGAATTTCAATGGACCACCAAATTGATGTTTTGAAAATCTTATCATTTCCAATAACTCCGGTACCTCTTGCTTTATGTCATCTAGATGGTGGTTTCTGTAAGACTGATAAGTCTGTACTTGTAAAATGCCTTCAATCAAATACAGATCAAGAACCACCAAATAGTACAGATGTAGCCTTAATTGATGGATTTTTCATACTTCACTCTATGAAAGAGGTTCCCAAAACGTTCGGAAGTATTTCGAAAAAGTTTTTACAAATGGTATCAAAATATTCCACCCGAAGAATTGATGTAATCTTTGACCAGTATATGTATCCGTCAATAAAAGACAGTGAAAGATGTTTACGACATGAAGCATCATTAATTGATTACATTATTTCTGGGCCTGACCAAGTGCGACCTTCTGATTTTGCAAAAGAATTAAAAAATACAAAGTTTAAGGAGGCTCTTGTAGGCTTTTTCGAAAAACATTGGTGTAGTGAGGAAATGAAATCATTTATAGGCAATCGAAAAATTCACATAAATTTTCGAAATTGTCAATCGTACCAAGTTGTTGATGAGAAGATTCAGTCTAATATTAATGAAGATTTATGTTGTACATCACATGAAGAAGCAGATACAAAAATAATTTATCATGCTTGCAATGTCGCTGAGAAGTCAAATATTGTTATCAGAGGCTCTGATACCGATATTTTAATAATTATGATTGGTAATATGAAAAACTTGAAGAACTCTAATTCCAATATTTGGATGCTCAATGGAACTGGAAACAATGAAAGGTATATTGACATAACAAAAATTTATACGGAGCTTGGTGAATTGTTAGCCAAAAGTTTAATTGGATTCCATGCATTCACCGGATGTGATTTTAATCCTGCTTTTTTCAATAAAGGAAAGAAAAGACCTTTCTCTGTGTTAAAAAAAATACTATATTTCAAGAAGCATTTGCTACTATTGGTGACGAAGATTTAACTGAGGGCCAATTACAAGACCTATTTAATGTTATTCAACAGTTTACTTGTCAGCTCTACAATGCCAAAAAATCCAAGGACGTTGATGATGGAAGGTTCCAACTATTTGTTAGCAGCTACAAAGCTTCAGACGTCCATGAGAATTTCACCAAGAAAGTGCAACATTTTGATGCAATTTCAATACCACCGTGTAAGAGTGAACTTTATCAGCAATTTCTGAGAGCTCATTATATTTCTACTATTTGGAAAAATGCTTACAAAAAACAACCTTCAACTTTGGAACCATTGGAGTATGGCTGGATTGAGCAGGATAATACATTTATCCTCAAATGGTTCGAAGGAGATCAACTTCCATCTTTTGTCAGTGACTTAATCACCAATATTCCTGGTAAGTTCATAAAAATCAATTCTTCATCAAATATGTGCGAACCTATTTATAAACAACTGACAATTTAAAATTTACGTTTAATTTTTACAGAATCTGACTCAATTGATGATGAAGATGATTTATACAACGATGAACATTACCCGGATGATGATGAATGAAGATCAATGAATATAAATATCTATGTTACCTCAATATACCTTAATATTTGAAATTTTTCAATAAATACAGCGATTAAATTTACCTCAATATACCTTAATATTTAAAATTATTCAATAAATACAGCGATTAAATAAATCATAAATACATTATATTGATGTAAAACAGTTATCGTAATACATAGACATCTAGCCGAGTAGGAACTCAGATTTTGTTATTTGCTGATGCTTGTCCGCAATGAATACTTCTGCCCTAATAAATATAAGTTTTTGAAACTATAATAAGTAAAATATAACAATGGCAGATCTCTTCAATTACTTTCAAAAATGATTTTTTTAATACTTTCAAAACTGTCTGCCGCAGTGTCGAACGCGAGGTAATGTTCTGCCATTATTATTTTCGGTTCACGAAAATGATATATTTTAGAATACCAAAACGGCAAACGTCGTCAAATGAATTTAAAATTACAAAAAAATCGATACCTGTCTCACCTGCGCACTAACCGCGTCAACCACTTTGGGCTTAGTGAAGTCCCATCTCATGTACAGTAGGTATAGGGGCCTCAATGTACAAAAACCCAAGCCTGGTCAAATACATGCAGGTAGCCGCTCACTGGCTCTTGGACTATTATTGCTGGACAGGTTTCGCCTGTGTTCAATTCATTCAACGCATCATTGTTACAAGGTCGTTTACCGGTTAATTTTGAACAGTCCAGCTCAGGGGTACTCCATTTTTTTCCCCGCCAGGTCACATACACTGGTGTGCAAAAATTAAGGACGAGACGGTTTTTTCAATATAACTTTGTACAAAAGCTTTCCAAATCAACACATTTAATACCGTAAGATCCCCAATACGTAAGGACATGTGTAATATGTAAGCAACACTTACTAAAAGAGAAATCAGAGGGATAAAAAGAAGCTTTATTGAAAAAGTAGCATGGAGCGCAATACGACTGAAGGCCGAAACATCCCTGTGATGAGTGTCCAGCAAGAAACATCCGGTCTTTAGTAGGGGATATGATCTCCCCTGACTGCTAGGCAGGTTTAACAACGTCTGCCCATGATGAGAATGAGGGTGTCAATGAGTTGTTGAGGCATTGCTGCCCATTCGTCTTGCAGCGCCAATCGAAGCTCCCGAATCGTTACTGGTGGTAGGGTACGAGCTGCCAAGCGTCTGCCTAGAAAACCCATACATGCTCGATGGGATTGAGATCCGGAGATCGTGCCGGCCAATCCATACGTTCAATATCCTCACTCTTTAAGAGCTGTTCGGCAGCTACTGTGCGATGACATGGTGCATTGTCGTCCATGAAAAGGAACTGCAGACCCATAGCGCCTCTAAAAAGACGCACATATGGAAGAAGAATCTCGTTACAATAACGGGTCCCGTTGACTGAACCTGCGTCGAAGATGTGAAGGTCTGTACGACTACCAAGCATGATGCCTCCCCAAACGAGAACACCGCGACCTCCATACCTGTCCCTTTCAATGATGTTCGAGGGATGATTGCGGCTTCCCCGCTCTCTCCAGAGGAGTATGCGATGAGAATCGCTACTCAAACTGAATCTGCTCTCATCTGTAAAGAGTACTCGTCCCCATTCATTGTCTCTCCAATTCCGATGTTCCCGGCACCACAAAGAACGCCTTCTCCGATGGGCAGGCGTTAAAGGTACACACCATACAGGGCGTCGTGCAAACAGACCACCACCGTGCAGTCTTCTGGCCACGGTAAAACGCGATATCGGTCGTCCAGTCGCCTGTGTCGTGTGTCTAGCGATTTCTCCCGCTGTCTGCCGCCTGTTTCTTCTGGCTTGTAAGACAATGTACCGGTCATCTGCGGGTGTGGTTCCTCGTGGACGACCACTACTGAACCCCCGGATAGCTGTTCCTGTAGTTTGAAATTGTCTCCAAAGTCGTGAAACGATGCTGTGAGCAATTCCGAACTCTGCAGTCACACTGCGGCCTTCCTCCAACTTCCCAATGATTCGACCTCGGGTAAAAGCATCCAGATGTCGTCTAACAGATTGATTATTCGCCATTTCTTGCTGAGGCAGCAACTCGGTGTGATTTTAACTGCTATACGGCGTGCAATCTCTTTGCCAGAAATACTGATCTTACACCGACAACATGCTTTATACTACTCAGACACTCCCCCATTACGTCTACCTGCATATCTGCGCATGTGCTACCGTACATCACCTTACTTAATCTCCTGATTGGTCTTTCTGTCCGCTCTGCCTCTTCGTTCAGCTGATATGCTAATTTTTCGACTTCGTCCTTAATTTTTGCACACCAGTGTACATATGATAAATATTTCACTCGGCCCGCAACAAGAGGATAATGGGGGAATAAACACTGTAAGACCAAAACAATATTGGACAAAGTAAAATTAATCTATTATAAACTCTTTTTTTTTTTGGTTTTACTATAATACTACATTAAAAACGAAAAACAAACAAAAAAAATTTAAAATCAATTTTTTCAATCTTTGTGCAGAATGTGGATAATACTATTCTACAAACGAAAAAAAAGTTTCGTGTGATTATCTTTAAAAATGACGATGTTATTAAATGTTTAATTAAAAATTTGAGTATTTTTTGAAAAGTCGTAAAAAGTTTTCGGCATTTTATTTCTTAAATGGCAGATTCTAAAAGAGAAAAGCCTGAACTTTTTTAGTGTAGAATATTGATTCATTAAGACTAAAAGAAATTCATACGGATTGATTTAGAAATCCTTTTCAAGAAAACGCATCAATTTTTACTCATTTTAGAAAAAAATCGTAAAAAATAGAAAATATTATTTTTTAAAAAGAATTTTACCGTATCGTGGCGTCATAAATGATCTTTCCGATTATGTAATTATTTTTTGTCTGAGTTTGATAGAAATAATTAGATGTTTTTTTAAAAAAGGTCGAAAAATCGGAACTTCTTTAAGCTTAATCCGATAAGCTGATCGGCAGAATAAAAGGCCAACAGGAGTAAATCAATTATGCGTTTTAAGGTTTTTAGTTAATATCTTTTTAACTAATTGCAATATCGGAATATGAATATCAAAACATGCATTGTCATCCAAACTAAACGTGCAAGCAAAATTTCAGCTCAATCGGTTGATGGCATCAGCTTCAAAATTGAGTTGCAAGATTCCACCCGAACAAATTACATTGTAAGTTAAATAAAAGCTTGTAAAAAAGGGGGAATTTGGTGCCTTAAAACTTGTTTAGTCCTGTAGTTCACACCTGAGACTGAACATGCTGATTAAAACGCTAGATTCCGGGTTCATTTATTTTTTTTTAATTTTTGTTAAAAAATGTGTTTCGCATTTTTTTTCTCCTTATACCGTTAAGTAAATGAACCATTTCTTTACATGTTAAAAGTAAAAATTAATTATTTATGGGATATTCTCGGCAATTTTAAAAACACTATATTATAAACAAATGTATGAATTACAAGGTTGCGAACTTTCGTGAAAAATGAGTCATTTTCTATATGAAAATGTATTTTGTTTAAGCTCTCGTACATTTGGCGAACATTTTAGAAATTTAGTAAGATCTGATTTTAGAAATATTTTTAACTTACGCCCTTCTCATTTGGGATCATGCAACAAAAACAATAATATTTTAGATAAATTTTCAGATGTAATTTTAAGGCAAACATCAAATGTTTGATGAGAAACGAAACCTTAAAAACTCATCAATTGTGAATCGAATGTTTATAAATTTCCTTATTACTTTTCCTACTCTAAAAATTATAATTGAAAACACTTACAATTTCTTCAACAATCCCAAAATAAGTGATAATTCCTCGCTTTCAAAAACCGAAAAGAGTACTCTCTCATGTAATTTCCCTAAATTTCTCATTTTTACAACTGTAAACATCTATAATTTTGCAATAAAAAAGAAGGGAAAGATTTCTACATAGATATATACTGTTTAAATAAATCTCTTATGTAAACTTTTTCTTTCAAGAATTATTATTAATTATTTAAAAACTTCATTAATTACTAGAAGTTTTAGAATAAAATAACCAAAAATAAAGTTTTTTCGTATTGTGTCTATGTGAATTATTTTTATACGACTCAATTGTTGTTAAACAATATTTTTTAACACTAATGCTCAGCATCCCTTTCTGTTAGAAAGGTCCTCAGACGAAAAGATATAAATGGAGCTAATTCCAGATAAAATGTTTAAAACAACGAAAGATGAAAAAAGGGGAGATACATATCTCCAGATTCGAATAATTAATCTGACGGAAGATATTTATACGCTATATATATGTGTAGAAACGTCAACTAACTACAAAAATAACATAGCTTTAGTTTCAACTTCTTTTCATTTCTTTACCAAAATGGCTCTCATACCTTAAATGTTACATTACCTTTAGCAATATACTATTTGACATTTTTCTATCACTAGTAAATCTATGAACTCATTTATTAGACTAGTATAATACATATCAAGTCATCAATATAAGTTTTAGGCAATCAGTATATAGTTAAGTAAATTAATAAATGTCATTGTGAAAATGAACTATAGAGCACTTAGCCCTCTGGGCTCCAATCTTAAAATAAGTGTGACTATTCCCATTATCCAGTGAAAATTTAAAGTAAGGACCGTAGGAAATTAAAATTAGAGTAAATTTAATACTGTAAGATGGTTAAAACTTAAAACTAAATTATATAGTTCACATAGATATTCTAAAGGAAGCGAATGATTTTCGTGAAGGTCTTACGCTATTTTTTTCGTCCGGAAGGACTGTATTTTGGATCCCTGCCAGATATTCGCCGCTCCTCTTAAGTGCTCTTTAAATAGTAAAACACTTGCGATCCTGACAGTTCCTAATCATCTGTTCAAAAAGATACACTTTTTCCGCTAGTGTCCCAAGCTACATGCGTGGAAACTAATCCTGTTGCTAATGTTTATCGGTTATGATCTTCGCCCGGAATCGAGAGGGCTCATCATCTTTGCGAATATTATATTTTATAATATTCGATATGCAGTTTATCGAATGGTTGCTATGCAAAATTTAAAACGCTGTGTCAAGAGGTTGAAACTCCGATAACAGGAATGAAGTTACCGACTTTTATTTTTGCTTCCGTTCTTTTGGTGGAGGGCTACATGCCCGAGCACAGCATGGAAAGTCAAGCATCATTCGAGAACTTCGTATGTCCTCCTATCTCCAGCATAAAACCTTGTGAGTGTTCAACAGTTCCTGACATTCCCACAATTCACTGTGCCAGAATTCGTCGTTTAAAAACTGTTCAGAGGGCTCTAAGATCTTGGTTTCACAATGATCCTATACCATACCTTAAAATTGTAGAAGCTCGTTTCGAAGGATTGCCATCGAGAGCATTTGTCTCATTAAATATTACAAGACTTCAGATTAAAGATTCAAATTTGAGGTGGATTGCAGTTGATGCTTTTTCTGGCATGAAATCGCTTTTAATGCTTACCTTACATAATGTGACCCTTCTCTCCTTTCCACCAGAATCGCTGAGTCGGCTGTCATCTTTAATATCTCTGAGGCTTCCTGAAAATGAGCTTTATCAGTTAGCATATAGAGATCTAAGAGGAGCTGGAAAATTGAAATACCTTTCCTTAGCAGCAAATAGATTAACTCATGTTGAAAGAGGATCATTTCCAATAATTTTGGTAACGCTCTCATTGGCCAACAATTATCTATCATCGCTGAATAAATCGGTTAGGCGCTTAGTGAACTTGGAGTGGTTATTTTTAAATGACAACAGATTAAGAACATTGGAAGGAGAATTAGATGGACTTCACAATTTAAGGAAGTTGAATTTAGCAAGAAATGCAATATGCCAGTTAGGCAGATCTTTTAATTATTTGTATAATGTGCAAGAAATTTATCTGCAGTATAATAATATACATGCAATTGGAACTTCTTTTCAAAACCTAAGTCAACTTAGAAACTTGAATCTTTCAATGAATCGACTAGTTAACTTAACTTTCAGTGATTTTGAAGGTCTCGATTCATTAGAAAGTTTAGATTTGTCTGGAAATATGATAACAGCAATAAATGGAGCTTTTCATTCGCTTTCAAATTTGCGTAGCCTGGATTTAACACAAAATCGTTTATTCAGTTTCTGTTTTATGCAAATTAATTCTCTTAGGAAGTTGTCAATATTGGATATCAGTGAAAACGGGCTGCATCATTTGATGTCTGACTCCTTTGTGACAACTCTACCAGTAGAAAGAATTTTCATGGCTAAGAACAATTTGACTACCTTAAATAATTTTCTTAGCCATTTCACTTCGTTAGAAGCTGTGGATATCAGTTTCAATCAATTACGAATATTGAAGACAACGGACTTTACCATGTCCTCTAGAATTGATTACATAAGTGTCACAGGTAAGAATTTTTCATAAAATAAATTTGTGTGAAAGACAAAATAATAAAAATGATGTTAAAAGGTTCGAAAATAATTATATATTTATACTCATACGCTAAGAATCTTTACGACTGAAAAAATTAAACAGCTAACATGCGATTTTAATAATAATAATCCAATATAAATAATTAGGTTCAGGAACTACTTGTTTTCTCGAACTGTTGAGACTAACACATTTATTACGTTTAATGTTTCCCTTTACATTCATGAATAACAAAGAAACTAGAACAATTCTTATGAAGTAATTTGTTTAAAAAGTTCTAATGTTATGTTCTTGAATTTTTGATGTTGTTGATACATCACAATTTTTGTGTAATATTTTTACTACTGTTTTTGACAAATTAAAATTGCTTCTGCAATTTAAATTTTTCCCTAAGTAAAAAATGCCCCCAAGTAATCCCAAATAAAAATGTATGTGAAGCTTATTTCAGTGTTATGATACTACTTAAGTATAATTCTTCGCACGCCCAATTCCAAATTCGTGATTCAACACTTTTCCTAAAAAATAATCATGTTAATCTTACTTATAAATTATCTAATATTGAAATAAAGGAAACTGATTTTTATATTCTCTCTATATATTACAAAATTAAGTTAATATTTTTTTAAAAGTTATATTTTTCACACAACACTACTTCTCACTGGTTTTTCTTCATTTCAAATGGGAAGGCTTTTTCTTATCGTGCCAAATGGTTTGATATTTTTTTCTAACTATTGCTACTAATAGATGGTATGCATTTTTTAATAAAAAAAATTATTTTTTAAAACATAGTAAAGTTGGAATTTACGCACTTTTCAAGTAATTTTAATAAGCATTCACAAGAATAGTGTTTTACGAATATCGATCATGTGATCCCAAAACCCATTCCAATTTTTCTTCTACATAGTTCAACTTACTGGTAATTCAAATTTCATGTGTGTACGTCCATCCTTATAGGAAGAGTAGCATTTAAAGTAACTATGAATTTTTAAATTTTTCTGTAAAATACTATTTGGCTTTTAATGATATTTTGAGTATAAGAACTGTGTTTTATGTAATACATGTACATAAGGGGGGGGGCAAAAGTGGCGTAACGGAGAACATTAGGGCCCCCTTGCAGTCAGGTTTCGAACCCCAAGCCCAAATACATACTTGGCGTCACTCAGGTTTTGGGCCCCCCTACAATCTTTGCCGCCCCCTTATGCGGAGGTGTACGTTACGCCACTGGGGGGGCAACCAAAAAATTTGTGAAAACCATTAAATCAAAGAGGTTTTTTTTATAAATGTCCCCTTAGGCTTTATGTTTTTTTTAAAAAAAGTTTTTATATCTGAACTGTTTTTCTGAAGGAATGTGAAGCTCCATTTCATTTCATGTACAACTGTTTCATTAGTCTGACGGTAGATCTTTATAGGAATCGGGAGATGAACTTTCAGCTCGACTTGAATACCGAATGTTATTTGAGCAAAGTAAATAAAATAACTTTAAAGATTTATTTGCAATAAAATTATGTGAATTTTTATAATAATTGTTAAGGTATTTTTTTTAAAAAAAAATCTGTTGCTAAGAAACAAAAAATGTTTTTTAAGTATATATCTATAAAAATAATGTTTAAATATTTCATTACATATTGATACTTAAAGAGAATGAAGAAAACAAATTCTAGAAATTTAAAAATTACCTTTTGAAGCATAGTGGAAGAAAATATAATCCTGCGTACACCCAACATAAAATTCTCTTGGAAAAAATGTACCCAATATTTTTTTATGTGGAGGAAAATCAAAAAAAAAATATTAATATGAGTTGATAGATGACGTGATTTTAAACCACGGTCCAGTCACGAGGATGTCTTCAGAGCTGGCACCTCTATCTCTTAACCTCTACACCATACCAACGTGTGGACTTTGAACTTCAACAGATGTAGCGTAAATTAGATCCCGTACACGGAGGGCAAAACATGAATGGAAGTGACTGAAAGGGAGAAAGTAACTCAATTGCAAAGACTAAAAACTTTCAACTCCAATGCGATAAAAGAGTCCAGGATACTCAAGTGGTCTGTCACAAGGTCATATCCGGCGATGCTTCACACGTTCCGAGTCCTGATTGCACTTGACTCATCTCGTTGCGGGGTGTGGTACATTTAATCTGTCGGGGCTCAACGTCTTCACTTTGGCGTAGTATGAAAGTCAAGAAGTCAAGAAAATGAATACTAGCTCAAGTGTCGTCACTTGAACGGGATTTGTCACCGATAGAGCTCTTTCCTTGCTTCTAAGTAGGTATCAATCATACAATCGATAAGAAAAATACATGGAAAATTATTTTATTTGCACATAAAATTAAGAATTCATAGTAAAATAAATACGATAAAAATGCTAGGAAAGGAGAAAATACTGGCAGGAAAATACATAAAAATCAAAAATTAAATCTTTAAAAATATTGGAAAAATCAGTACATAACATCAATATGGAGTCAAAGAATAAGGTCAAACTGGATGAATAAAAATTTTATAACACTTTTATTTATATTTTCATTCTGTCAATGTATAACAGAATAGATGCCTAATCATTGAAACACAGAGATGTGGGTTTGGCCAGTTGAAATGTAGATTTTAAAAATGTACTTTTTCAAAAATTCTTAAAGTCGTTAGAGTGGCCAACAACATTGTTTTAAGCTCAGATCTAACTGAGAAAGCTATTCAATTTTTTCTTTCAAAAAATTATTCACTGTTAAACATGTAGAACATTAAAACCTGATAAGCATGCACTTCCTTCAATCGGAAGTCTTGATTAAAACCTAAGTGTAAATTGTATATATACTAGCTGGTATACCCGTTCTTCGCACGGCTGAACTGAAAAATTAAACAACACAGATTGAAGGAAAAAGAAGTTTTTAATGAGTTTATTTTATGTGAAATGAAAATTAAACAAAAAAAGCTGTTTGCATATCTCAGCTAAACAAAATAAGAAAGAAAAAAACACCTTTGTTAAATTTTAACTATGTAGATCTAATAGCCGATAAAAAGGATTTTTTAAATTTATAATTCCTCGTAACACTCTTGAGGGTCGATTTTTCAAAATACCTCCCTAAGCTGATCTCTGCTCAGCAAAAGTAACACATTCTTAAAAGTTTTGCTTAATGAACGCTTAAAGTAGTGTAAATAATTTATATCTGAAAGTGTAATACATTAATATTACTTTCTGTTGTATTTATTTTATTTTAAAATTGTAATAATTTTTTAATGGCCGTTTCTTACATTATAATGGCGATTCAATGAAAAACATAGCGAAATGTTAACGATAGAGTCAAGTTGGCAAATGCCTAGCTACTTTCGTAGCTCGAGCTTTATTAGAGCTTTGTAAGACCCACCGTGTGGGGGCGCGATGCGCGTTAATACTTTATCCAACCGCATTATGATTTACTGCAGTTTTTTCATACAATTTTTTTTTGGATCACTACATGTACAAATTAAGGGATATACATAAACAAAATACTCCACTTTGGAAAATTTAATCCGTTAGAGCTAATAAATTAATTAAAGATATTCCACTGTAAAATTAATTATGTACACCGTTCACTTAAAATAAGTAGTCAAATCATTTTCCAATGTCTTCATTAACAGACAAAACCATAAGACACTTAAATTTTGACATTAACTAATTTTTTGCCACAAAAAAAAATATTTGCAATCCGCTGAAAACGCAATATCTGCTACAAAACTTTTCGCCTTCCCCACTAAAATACTCATCATAGAACCCGTGCTGCCATATATCTTGGAAGAGTGGATTTCAAAGAATATTAAAGCTAAGTATTGGTAGAAAATTCCTGCTAAGTTGGTGTGATGTGGTAGTTAGGAGAAGGGGGTGACAGTTCAAGCGTCGTTCCCGTCACTTGACCATTGTTCAAAATTACATGGTCCATCTCCAAAAACCCTCGTGTAGCTGAACAGTGTGACGTTAATATTTTCTCACTCACTCATTCCAAAAAATACAATACAGTAGTTATAATTATTTTTATATTTAAAAATGCAATATCTGCATATTCAATTAAAATTACAGCGTTATAATTAACTACTAACCACAAAACAATTACGAAAGTTTGTCCAAATGATGTAGTGTGAAAGAGAAAGTTTATGTACTTTAAGTACCAGAAGCGATAAAAGTAGTTATTTTGAAAATAGATCAACTTCTTACTACCAAATGTACATAATAAAATCATAAAAAAAACATTAAAATAAAGAGAGATTTATAACAACCTTTCCCTTCAAAACTTAGTTTTATTCTGAAATAAAAAAAATAAGCATTATTGTGATCACAGGAATTAATTAGAAGCGATTCCCTTGCGTAGCCAAAACAAAAAGAGTTTTTCACAAACAAAAGATAGATATATGCTGACGTGGGCTTTTTTTTGCAGCTTTTTTGCTTGCAGATGGCAGAATTTTTTCCTTTTTGACAAATAGCGTTATATTTTGGACACTTTTTACAAACTTTTATAAATTATAGTCTATGGTATAAATTATAGCCTATGTGTTATTCTTATATATAAGCTATATTACTGTAAAGTTTCATTAAAATCCGTTAAGTTGTTTTTGCGTGAAAGACCCACAAAGATTTTCACAAACTTTCACATTTATAATATATATTAGATAGCAATATCTGTATTCTCAGTTTAAAGACGTTGAAGCTGAAAAATCTAAGTTTTAAGTGTGAATAATGTTCATATGGAATATATATATATAATACTTTTAGCAATTTATATGCTTTCTTTAATTTTGTAGTATAAGCTTTACGTTATCTTCTTTGCAAATGAATAAATATTAGAACAGGAAGCATGACAGCGAAAAAGTTCAATATAACCATAAAAGTAAATATTATATATAAAGATGATAATAATGAAGGTGATTTTTCCTACGCAGCAATTAGTGGTTATTTAAGTTTTACTGACCTTGAAGATCAGCATAATTTAAAATCATTCTTAAAGGTCACGAGAATTTTAACAAGAGTACAAAAGAAAACTTGAGTTTTTCTTTCGGAAGCTACAACTGATGATGCAGTAACAAATCAGTCATTGTTTTAATAAGAGAAATTAAAATTATTCAAACTGTGTGATAAATAAATATTCGAGTTCATGAAATTTAAACGAATGGCGTATAAAATTTCATTTGAAAAGATAGTTATTTTTCGAAAATTCTATTCGATTAAAAATTATCATAAACTTTAACTAGAAAATAATGATTAATAATAGCAAAATAACACACCCTATTTTTTTTTACTCACTACTTTCTTACACAAATTTCAAGTTACTCTTTTAAAAAAAAGTTCTCCTTTGGAAAAATTATTTGAGTTAACACAATTTTTAAGTCATTGTCTTATGAGCATAGATGTGACCGAGTGGCCTAGTACAAATGTATCAAAAAAATTCCCGTTTTTACCGCACTTAAAAGATTAAGCAGCCCTGCTATAATGTAGATATTACAGGAAAGTTTTCTGATTCGATAACTCTTGCCTATGCGTTTTGTATCACAAAAACATAACATATTACATCAATGAATTTATTAACTTACAGTGCACATTTAATCAGTTGTTCATGTTATCAATTACATTTCAACATTTCTGATCTTAAAAAAGTATTTTTATCTAAAAAATTTTGCGTTCAGATTTAAAATAATTGTAATACGTGGAATATATCCCCAATTTTACTATTGGAACCTTAGCTTTCTTTACTCCCCCCTCTTTTTTTTTTCTCACGAATTTCTGAGAAACGTTTCATCAACGTGCAAAAGAATTGGACGTACTATATATTTTAATGCAATAGCATTATTCATAATCTGACGTACAACTAAGCATGATAATTCATACGCCTGAATTACCTAGTTTTTTTAACTTATCTTTTCAGAAATAACTTTTTCTCATTTAGTTGAAAATATTTTTTTATTATGAACTTATATAATATGATATAAAAAAATCCAAGAGAAAAAAATATTTCAATACATATTTGAACATGAATATTAGTCAAAAACTTAACAAAGAACGCGTTTCATAGTCTTACAACTGCATATCTTATTTACGATTAGTTATAATAAGTAAAACTCATACAAATAAAGTAATTCTGCTTATATGTTTATTCAAAAGTTTTAAAGAAAAAAAGAAATCCATTGCTCTTCTTCATGGAGAATAGCTACACTTATGAAATGCTCCTTTTTCTTTTCCTTTACATTGAGGAAGGATTTTTTTTCGTCAAACTCTTCGCATTTCAAAAATAAACGTTCAATTCACAAGTAGCTCAAATAAAAGCAGTTCTTTTTCCCTCATTTTTTACTGTCATTTTTTAAAATAAATGACGGATTTTTTTATAAACGATTTTACAGTTAAAAGATTTTTATTGGATATTTTGAATTTTCAAGAAAGAATTAAGTATTAGTTTTTGTAACTATTAGCTGTTTTAGATTTTATGTTTCGTGACAGGAGGAAAGTGAAAGTTAAAAACAGTATTCTGAAACAAAATATGCATGTTCCAATACTTATTGTAGTCCATTAAGGTATCCGACTACGTTCGGAACCGTGATTTTGAAAAAGCGTATAAATGGATAATATTTACGATATTTAGTGTCACTTAGATTAGAAAATGTATATAAAATAGTTTTAAGAATAGCGTAACAATAAAAAATTATTTAAGTACAATATTTTGACAAAAAATGAACATAGAATGGCCCATTTTCAAAATATTCTACTTTTGCGAAAAATGCTTCGATTGTATAATATTTTGCCTGTATATAGCTCAGACCTCTGTACAGAGGCTCAACTAGAATTTTTGAAATATATAACTTAGAAGTAGGTTTATCCATGTTTTACGACAACAGAGGAGAGTTTTTAAGAAAAAAAACGCCGATAATTATTTAAATGAGTTGTAACTCAGAAAATAATGTGAATTTTTAAAAAATCATAGTTGATCCTCTGTACAGAGGTCTGAGCTATATACAGGCAAAATATTATAATAGAAGCATTTTTCACAAAAGGAGAACATTTTGAAAAAATGTTATTCTATAAGTTAATTTTTTACCGAAATATTGTACTTAAATAATTTTTTTGTCAAAATGTCCTTAAAACAATTTTATACCTGTATTCTAATCTAAGTGACACTAAATATCATGAAAATTATCCATTTATGAGCTTTTTAAAATCACGGTTCCGAACGTAGTCGGATACCTTAAGAGTTTTTTTTTAATTCACATATTTCTTTAAAATGTAGTATGTTTTTCCTTCAAAGTATACAAAGAGTTTTTTTAACATACAATAAAGGGAAAAATAATCTATAGTATCTTTAAGAGAATCTGCGTGTTTCCTGTAATTACTCTATTAATTTCACCTCTTCACGTCGGCTGTGGCAATGGGTCTTGTCTCCCCCAATGAATTAAAATTTATCATTTCACTAATATTTTATAGCTTTATTTCTCAGATGTGAAACGATTTTTTTAATTATATATATATACATATATATATATAGTTTGATTACTCTAATTATTTTAAATAAAAACATTTTTGTATTTAATTTTAAAAGAAAAACACGAATAAAAGTAATCGCGTAGTTGTCACATTGCTCTGTTTTACAATAGCTTTCGTCTAGTACACTTTTTGCTATAAATTGCATGATTTTCCCTTTTTATATGATCAAAGTTGATATCGAAATTATTTATTACACTTATATTATTTTATGATCTTGGATATGATAAAAAGGAAAGGATTCATCAGCCGTTCCCCGATTTCTCATTCATATTTCATTTGTTACAAGCAACTCATACACGTGTCTTTTTCTGAAAAGAAACTAGTATATAATAGTTTACATAAAATGAAACGTTATTTAAGAGTTATATAAGTCTACTAATACAGTCTTTAATTGTAATTAATAATGACCGATCTCAAAATAACTACGAGCAATTTCTGTAAACATATACGGGATAAATCAACTTGCGGAATGAGATGCAAGAGTAGGAAATAGTGAGTGAAGTTCAGAAGAGATAAAGGATATTTTTCAGTTTCATAATGAAATAAAGGCGCCAATTATCCTGAGAAAGAAATAAGAGTAACGAGCAACTATTTGGCGACTTGTGCCACATATACGCATGCATGCTCCCACTGGTACTTTCGAATAACAAAACAAGGGTGAAATATAGAATTATTGAAAAGTATTTTATAACCTTGTGTGATATAAAACTGTTATAAATAAGGTAATTTAATCGGATCAAATGTGGACATAGCGACTCAATTTTACCTGAGCTTGAATCAATTCCTTATGGGAAAGTAATAGACCATAAATAATGTTGTCACATTCACCTGTTTTAAATTGATTTGGTGGTCGAAATGAAGCTACAAAGAAGTGGATTTGTATAGATGAAAAGGATTCCTCCAGCTGCGTCACGGCACCGAACGTAAGAATAGGTATGCTGTGAGCATGACAATGATGGTGCGAACTTCGGCATTGAGAAACAGCGCAGCAATTAGAATTTGTTGCATAACAATCTGTCTCAGCTCAAACCATTTGATGTCGTTTGCTATTCAGGGGAAATACAGTAAGTCGTCATTTGCTGCAATTTCATCTGACTGTGCATCGCTGGGCATAGATAAATGAATGGCAAACCACTGTCTTTTTAGGCAAAACACAATTTTGCCTACAACACCATGATACTCAGATGCTAGTCTGTTTATATCAGCGGTACTCAACCTTGTTTTCTGCCGGGCAGCATACACATGATTGCTGTTTCACACGGGTCGCAACATGAGAATAAAATGAAAGAGGGGGGGGGGATATGCTTTAAGACCAAGGTAACATAGAAAATTTTTAAAATGTGGAAATTGATCAAAATATTACAGCTCTTATTTTGCTTTTTTTAATTAATATTTTTTATTTTTGCCACTAAATTTTTTCAAATAGGAAGCATTTAAGAATCACCCCTTCACAATTTCTACATCAGTAAACGGTTTCATATGATTACCAATAATATAACAAATTTCATAGGGTGCCTTTGTTACCGCTGTGACATTACCACTGACAAAACACTTTTTTGCAGTTGTAAAGATTATTCAAGAAAGCCTATTTATCATCTCTTGAAAGAAATCTTCGAGGAAAAGTGTCATTGAATGTGATTCCTGTTTATTAATATTTTTTAAGTACAACGTTTTCGTGACAAATCGAACAATTACTGAGAGAGAGAGAACCAAGCTTGCTTTTCACTACAAAATAGTCAGCTTCCCAATCGTCTTGAAACGATATATTTTCTTCGAATATTTTCCGATTGCAAGATTTGAAAGATAGTAAAAAATTGGTTTCACTCATAAAATGGTCGCTACTCCACTGTTGTCTATTATCACTAATCAGAAGGAAAAAAATCAGTTCGCATCCGTACGACATCTACAGCAAAAGCAAAATTGATTTTTTTAATATTTTAACAAAGAATTTCCCTCCAAATTTCCATACGTAAATGAATTTCTCAAAGCAATAGGCCACTTAAAGAGGCCAGTGGGTCGCAGGTTGAGTATCGCTGGTTAAAATCGAGACGAGAGAATACATGACTTTTGTATTATGCCCCTCCATTCCTATTTCCCGTTTTTTGTTATGGCTTGGAATATTACCGGATTTCACACCCCTTCCTCTAATATACATTTAACAACTACCGCTATGCCTCATTTTTGAAGCATATTTCAAGTCTTGCTTGTGGACATGTTTCAATAGGTCAATGTGAAACAGCATGTTGTATACGACGCGTTCAACAGTTTTTCTTTTCCCACCAAGTGAGACTACTGCATTGGCCCACCCATTCCCCTAAACTGTTATCTAACAAATATACGTGATCGTGACTGATAAACGACTGTTTCAGCTACTATTCAGATAAGCTTTGACGATGCTTTGGAGTAGCATAGATTGACTTTCATTAAGGACATATTTAAAGCGTCTTTTTGGGGCATTCGCAGTAGTTACTCATGGGGTTTACGTTGATTTCTTCGTGTTTCGCAAATCGAGTGGGGCTGTTACTTTAATTACTTTACCATTATATTTTATGTTATTTTTCTAAAATTTGACTTAGATATCCATTCTCGTCCTCCGTGGTGTTGCATTCGGTATGGCGACGAGTATATACTAATGACGTATCATCACTATTTGACGACATAAGACAAAACTGCAATTAGAGTTGTTTGCTACCTGTAGCGAGTCTATTTCAATTCAGGCGAACTTGAGATATTAGCAATCATATGTAGTTTCATAAATTAACATACAAATCATGCAATAAATTAACTGTGTTAAACAGATTTATTTTAATATTTATTTTTAAACAACAATAAGAGTATATTTAGTTATATTTGCATCAAAGTAATTTATCATACATGTGTGTTTGTTGTATTATTCATATTATGTCGAGATATCGTTCGAAAAATGTATTTTTACTTTCAATATTATCTAGTTTCGAAAGCATCAAATGGTTTAATCGCTAAATGATCTCCTTTTTTTGATTGAATTGTCCTCAATTGATATCATTTACCGAGTATAACCAAGGTCATCTTGAATTATCGCGCCACGACACCCTAAATGATATATGGAGGTCACTTAATGAAAGTAGAGAAACGCGTTCCCCTCGTAGACAATTGGTTATAGTGTAGCTCACGCTAACACTTTTAATTTAAAGTTTCTTTGAATACACAAAATTTAATTTTTGGTAACTTTATTCAAAGCATAAGACGACTCTTTCTTCTTTTCTTTTTTTTTTTCAAATCAGAGTTCAATTTTAGTTACATATTTCATCAAATCTCAATATCATTTCCGTTTCTTCTTCAATTTTTATTGCAATAAACTGAATATTATATTTACACTCGAGAAATATCATTCGAGCATTATTTTGTTTCATTGAATACAAAATAACAGATAAGATAATTTTAATATTTTTTGTAACTTTGTCCATAAGCTGAAATATATTTAAAAAATCTGGTTTAGAATTGATAAAAAAAGCAAGAAAAGTTACTGTAAAATGATCTTTATGAATATAAATTTCAATCAATTTGTATGAATAAGAAACATCTGCGTGTCTTTGTTTACTTGTGATTATTTTGATTTAGTCACTTCTTTAAATGTAAAATAATTCAAAATGGAAAAAAGTTAATGAAAAAAAATTTCAAGAGATGACAAAATTACTTCAAAGTAATTTTATTATTGGCAATCCCCATATAATGTGGCATTTTTATAGAACGAGAATCAGTAAAATCCAGGTACAACCTGAAATTAAAATAAAAACTATTAAAAGCTGACTTTGTCAAGTCTCATATATTAGAAAATCCCCTTACAACAACTCAATAAACATACAAAAGCCAGTTGCGTAACGTATACTCCCGCATCACGGGGGAGCCCAGGAATCTAGGGGGGGGGCAAAGGTTGTGGTCTTGCAGTCCGTTATAAGATCCGACTTGGGGCCAAAAACCTCACTTTTCAGGGGTGCCCTAATATTCTCCGTTACGCCACAGGTAAAAGCTCGTAATTTTTTCAGTCCATTTCATTACAGATTTTTCTGCAAAATTTTCGTGAGTTATTAACATTTAATTACATTTTAAAACATTGTGTCTCTCTTTCGGTTACGTAGAATAAATATTTTCGGGTAAGTAGTTCTCAACTCTTTTTTTTAAAATGAATAATAATTATGTTTTTATTTGTATAAATAAATCCAGCCCTAAGCTATATCTGACGAAAAGAAAAAAAGAAATGTCTCTGAAAACTCATTTCATCCCAATGTAAACAAAATTGATTTGACGGGTTTCACTGGGCATCAATATCATTAAACATAAAAAGCCTTGAAAATGTACAACTAAAACAGAAATGGAGAAACTGCTACTGATCCAGATTTTGTAGCCAGCAAAGTATGCTTTGATCGTATGGGAAAAAAAACGCTTATCACTACAAAACCTAAAAATAGCAGATAAAAGGGCATCAGCCGATAAAGAAGCCGTCGAAATTTATAAATTCAATAGAATGGAAAAGAATTTTGAAAGGGTGGATATTCAGTTCACCGGGTGTATAATGCTGACGAGATTGTTCATTGATGGTGGTGGTGGTGTGGGGGAAATGATGTCTGAAAGACATATATTTCTAAAAACAAAAAAGTTGCACCCCTAATAAACGTTCGAAATTACTTACGTGCAGTAATGCTTCAGTTGATCACATGGTGAAACAGATGCTGGCTTACAAATCTTTCAAACCTCGTGCAGTGAAAAACCTAAATAAGAGTAATTTGCCGCGGTATACCGGGCAGCAATTAATATGAAGTTTGAGTAGACAGTGAACTATTTAAGAAATTGGTTTTTAAATTATTTTGTACCAAATGTAGAAAACTACTTAAAACAGAAAAATATAGATTTTAAATTTCTATTTATATTTGGTTATACCTTCAGCCATCCACAAAATTTAAAAAAACCCAAAAATTTCAAAAAAAAAATAAAAAAAATTTTTTTCATCTCCAAATGCAATTGCTCTACTTCAACTGTTAGATCAGAGAGAATTATAGCTTCATTTTTAAAACAAATTACATATGGAGATATTTATAATTGGTTTTGAACAAAATCGGTGAGGAATCTATGGGTGTCAAAATTCTCTCACAGTTTTGGGGACTGCATTATTCCAATAAACTCACCAGGGAAATAAAAACCGATGACATTGAATAACTGTTGAAAAAATATTTGGCCATAAACAATTAAAAGTGAAAATTTTATCGAGGCTGCAGGAAACAATAAATATAGTAGCATAAATTTCCATGTCTCAAGGAAGGGAAGGTCCTGACGATATGAACGCACAAGACGTCCACAAATTACTAGTGGAAAGAGAAATTGTCGAAGCAGGCTTGGTAGAAATAATGTATGGAATCCATGATAACTCAAGATGATAGTTTAAGTGAAGAGGAAAAGTGTTAAAAACTTTTCCTTCAAAGCATAATAAAAGAGCTGGGCTTAGCTGAACAGTTTGTCATATTCCTAAAATCAAGATTCTTCAAATAAAAGGAACACAAAATTTAAAAAAAGAGCTTCATTAGTGCTTAGCACTATATAAAAAATTTTTCAAAGATCTTTTAACTAAAAGCAATTAATTTAAAATAACAGATTTTTTTTGCGAAAATAGAGTATAGATCTGAAGAAAATGCAGAAAAATGATCAGAGTATGAGGATATCTTGCCCCCCCCCAAAAAAAACGCCTTCTTAATAGGGCTTAGTCATGACAAAGAAAACATTGTTTTGTTTTAACCATATTAACATGCATTACTTCTTAAGAAAATTTTGATAGATATTAATATTAATTATGAAAATAAAATAAAATATATTTTTAATATTTGGAACTAACCTCCGGTTCCATACTTGTTTCAGTTTCACAAAACACAGCAATTATTGGGAACGTAACTCTCGTGTTAAACGGAGGCTATTTGTATACTCATATTTCCAAATAAAAAATCTGAAGCTCAGTAGTAACTTAAAAGAGGTTATTAGGCAATTTAAAGAAATCAAAACAAGAAATTATCTTGCTCAGTACGGGCATTCTACAAAACTTTACGTATATGAAAAACAGAAGTCAATAAAAATTAGACCAGGGACATAACAAGTTGAAATAAACAAAACATAATTTTTTCGAAAATAAATTGTTCCAGATTTTTAAAGTTTTGTAAATTTAACTGATAATTTGTCTTACAAAAATTTATTTAGCTAAGTGATTCATTTGATGCAATAAATAAATGTGTACTTCATTTTAATCTAATTAATTATAATGAACATTTTCTATTGCCTTGAAACGTATGATATTTATTTAAAAGGTTAAAAAATATGTTGCAATGCTTATATATATATATATTACTATTCATCAATAAAAATAATTACAATTTGAATGTATATTTTTTTTATTCCATCAAATTGTACTTATTAAATTGCATATTAATTTTTTCAAAATATTTTGCACTTCATCAGAATTTTAATGCTTTTCATTTTCGTATTTTTTATTTTTTTCACCTTGCATTCAGAAATATACGTTTAAATAGTTATCTTTAAAAATCAACCCTTCCATAAAAAAAAATATCGGTATCGATAAGATAACTAAAAGCTTAGGGGGATTAAGACTTGGAAAAAGACCTATCTTAACCCCTTGCATTTAAGTATTTTCATTTTTAATACGCAAAGATTAACTGTGGCATTTTATGAAGTTTGTAAATTTGAATAACTTATAAAATTCCTCATACATACGTGTGTGTTATCAACACACAAACTTATGTTAACATTGTGATATTTTTTACATCAAAATATTTTCCTAGAGTTTGATTTTTATTCCATTAAGTAAAGAAAATTATGAGCTATTTTTGTTATTAATTTTGCATCAGTACACATGATTTTTGGATTTAATGTGTGCAATGGCCTTTGCTTTTAGAATTTTTTTGAAACTTTGGATATTCATAATTTTTAGCAAAGCAGTTAGTAGGTGAAAATATTTTGCATATCCAATCATTTGGTAACTCAAAACTTGACAATACGTTACGGAACTAGGGCCGTTTTAAGCTCCTTTCGGGCCCTGGGCTCAGAAGATCTACAGGCCCTCTTAGCACTGGTGGATCGTAACTTATAACCAGAGAGTCTGGTTAAAATAATGTTATCAAATTCTACTTACGTTTGCTAGCAAAAAAAAAGTATTATTATTTTTACATTACATAGATTTTATGTTGACATTTTCTAAAATTTTCTCTATAATTTCTTTGTAATAGCATATTTTATTTTTGATTGTATTTGAGTCAAATTATTTTTATGACTGTTTTTATTTTGCCTTTGCATTGAGATATGAGCTTTAACTTCGCTCACACTTATTCATTTTTCTTATGACATAAAAATCTTTAAATTTAAAAAACTTATACAAAATTTCCTTAGTTTAGATTCTTTTCTTGATAATTTAACGCAAAAGAAAAATATTACCGTTATTAAGGTATCCGAATACGTTCGGAACCGTGATTTTAAAAAAAGGTGCATAAATGGATAATTTTCATGATATGTAGTGTCACTTAGATTAGAAAACATGTATAAAATTGTTTAAATGACATTTTGACAAAATAAAACTATTTAAATCCAATATTTCAGCAAAGAAATTAATTTAGAATAACCTTTTTTTCCAAAATGTTCTCCTTTTGTGAAAAATGCTTCTATTATAATAATAGTTTACCTGTATATAGTTTAGACCTCTGTACAGAGACTCAAAAATGATTTTTGAAAAATTCACATTATTTTCAGAGTTACAATCAATTGAAATAATTATTGGCGTTTTTTTCTTAGAATTTCTCCCCTCAGTTGTCGTAAAACATGGATAAACCCACTTCTAAGTTATATATTTCAAAAATTCTAGTTGAGCATCTGTACTGAGGTCTGAGCTATATACAGGCAAAATATTATTATAATAGAAGCATTTTTCACAAAAGGAGAATAGTTTGAAAATGGGTCATTCTATGTTCATTTTTTGTCAAAATATTGTAAAATAATTTTTTATTGCAAAAAAATTCTTAAAACAATTTTATGTACGTATTCTAATCTAAGTGACCCTAAATATCATAAATATTATCCATTTATACGCTTGCAAAATCACGGTTCCCAACGTAGTCGGGTACCTTAATATAAACACAATTCTGTGCATTTACCTTTAACTGACTAATATTGCAAAACAAGCATACAGAAATGTGATTTTGAGCAATAAGAGATTCCCTCCTTTGATAAGTCATTGGGAAGATATCTTTATCTTTTCAAATGTTTGTTTTTCAGGCTCAATATAACTTTACATTCCCTCCCTCCCTCCACGTCCAGTTATCACGTTTTTTCCCTATCTACATTTTCTCATGTTTTTTATTCGTCGCCTTGTATAAGCAGATTCGAAATTTATAAATAGATTATCTTGTAGAATTAATCCTTAAAAATTAAAAAAAAACTGAAATGTGAATTTCTGTTTGATTTTCTTATATATATTTAGTTGTAAATAGCTCGTAAGTAGGGATTGCAATATCGGACTAAAAGTTCAATACAGGTATTCGGTATTTTTTAGATCTTAATACCGGGATACCGATTTTAATACCGGTAGCAGAAATTTTAGAAAAAGAAAGGAAATACAGATGTGTTTCTTTGTTTCATTTGTCAGTTTTATTAGATTATAATTATCACAAAGGATAATTTGTAACTTATAAACTATAACAGTATATAAATAATCACAAAAAGGTAAAAAAACATCTTATTTAAATCACAGAAAAGTATAAATATCACTATTCAGTCTGTGGTACCCTAACACATTTTTGAAATGGGATCCTAAAAAACATACTGCATCAATTGTATTGTCACTGAGCTATTTCGGCATCTACGATAGTTGGTGGTACTTTTAGCAATGCTCGATATACTTTTTCCAAGTATTTACCTCTAAATATCTCATCTTCAAATAAATCGATTTCTCTTTAGATGGTTTTAGGTATATAGCTGATTTCCGTATTGTATTTTGCTTTGTTGAAATTTTTTTAGTTATCGCTAATTCTAATTTTTGTTCAAGAGACAATTTCTTTTCCCTATCTTCATTAGTGTCATCATCATCTTCGATAACTGTACCGGATTCTTCTGAATGTAAATAAGTTTGTGGGTAAAAAAAGATTTACCATAAACATGATCAAATTTGAATTGTTAGTCTCTTTTCATTTTCATTTTTTTTTATTTCTAATGGGCTGCGAATTGATCGTTGACCATTGCAGACCGAGTACAACCCCCGGAAGCTGGTATTACTTTTTAGTGCGTTGTCTTATAGGCGGATACCAATCACCGTAGGTAATTTTGACACCCAGTTTTCTCCCTAAAGGGAGGCACCTGAGCTCTGAGGCGATGCGAACCTGTACCAGGATTTAATTTTTGCAGAGGCATCCAAGACAAACAGACACTCTAGTTATCTTTTACATGCCGTATAATCATACGACATGCTCACTGTAGATTTTCTGCATCACGAAAATCCACCGACTTGAGTCGGGGTTGAACCCATAACCTTGGATACAGAAGGCCAGCGACAAACCAACCACGGCACCCAGCCGGCTTATTTTCTATTGCAAAATCATTATAATTATGTAAATACCATAAGACATTTTCTATTTCGATATTCCTTTATTCTGTGCGATTTTTCAATGTAATATATGATTGTTCAGATAGTGATGTGTGTTATAATTTCAGTGACTGCAACAGGAAATTTATTGTTGTATTAGCTGTTAATAAATTAGAACCTCTCCGACATAATGCCTAACCAGTTTTAGTGGAAGTAGAGCTGATACTATTCTAGATATTAAGTCTAATTCACTATCGGAAAAATTAATTTGCAGGTTTAAGTCGATCATTGCTTTTTAGATTGGATTTCTCAGTTAAAAAATCATTCCATCATTAGGAGTAAACTGTTCCACGTGTTTTAAGTTCTATATTAACATATGTTCTGTGTCGCCCATCCGGTATAGTGGTTAGCCACGCTGACTACTGTGCCGTAGGTACTGGGTTCGAATCCAGGAGAAGACATGGATGTTCGTAAATGTATAGTGCCTGTGCGGCATGGGGGTACTTTAAATAGCCGTCAAGCCGCAAATCCTCTCGTGAGGTTGGTGGAAGGGGTAGAGAGGTGGGAGCCCCCTGACAACCTCCAGGTGTTCCCCCTCAAAATTGGGGTGGAAACGAGCCAAATCGCTATGGCTGACGACAGGCGTCACTTAGCCCTTTGCCATGAGGAATTTCATGGGTCTCGATCTGGCCTTTGCCGATCAGGTGGCATAACAACAACATATGTTCTGTTTCTAGTAAATACCGAAAAACCGGCATTTAAACTTGTGAATACCGGTATTACAAAATTGTACAAATGGCTCAAAATCTCTTATTCAGTATCCCGGTATTGCAATTCCTACCCTTAAGTTCTGTATCTATAACATGTTTGCATACTCTTTTTGCGTTAGAATTTACCTGTGAAACTATAAAAGAGGTACAACAACATATTAGCAAAATAACTAAGATAACACATTTTTCATTATTTTTAAGCGTGTTCATTGCGAAAATGGTACGACTGTTAAGAAAAATGTTGCATCTAGTTCAAGGTTAGGTAAATAGCGGCCCACCAAGACAGTCAAAAATCCAAATACACAGAAAATGTTCTCCATATTTAAGTCACCATACATTTGTGATAAAAGTTTTTCTTGTAAGAAGATCAACAAAGGTAAATTCCAATGCAAGATAGCTAACATTAATTTGCAAGCTATGATGAGAATTTCAACAAGTAATCTCAGCCCTGATTTAAAAATAAGAAGGAAAAAAGTGAAAGTGTGTGTGACAGAGAGCATTGTCTCATTAAACTTATTCTAAAATTAAATTTGCTTGTAGCTATAGATATGAAATTAGCACAGTAAATAAATTGAATAAAACACTTTCACTATATTATATTATTTATATACATTGATTTTTATGGTACATTTTTAAACCTTTTCTGAGATGCAAAGTGAACTAATAAATGCAATCATTTTAAAAAAGTTCAGCCCTCTGGTATCTTCCGCTTCTAAAACAATTGCACATCCCTGATGTAGTTGGTTTACGAATGGAAGGGAATATTTTTTAATTGAAAGTCGTTACTATAAATTATTTGTGATACGATAAAGAATTGAACTACTTGTTCAATTCTTATTGATTTTTCAACCGTTCTAATTGATTTTTGAATTATTAACATGATACAGGAAATTGATAATCTGTGCATAAAAAAAAATTAAATTAATATTTTTAGTTCAAATGATATTTTTTCTCATTCTCTCTCTCTCTCTCTGTGAGAGCTAAGTTGTTTGTAAAGTAAGTATTAAATTGAATATTATTTTCTTACATTTCTAAATTGAACATTTATTCACATCTAATATAATTAAAAACACGTATAATGAACATTTACTAATAAAATAAATTTAAAAAATGTGTAAAGCATTACTTCTATTAATAAAAAAAAATTTAAAATAATATTAATGAGAAGAATTTGTAACGAATTTACGAAAGTATAAGAAATAATAAAAATAAATTACTTTCTCGAAGTTAAATTCATAATGAATGTATCATATAAGTTTTTCTATTCTCTCCGATATATTATCTCTTTATCGAAAAACGCAAACGCGCATCATTCCTTTCTGTTAAATGATTATTTTCAATTTCTTGCCTCTTTCTCCAACATTAAAAGTAACGGTTTAAGAGTTCACCAGTAATTTACAAGATTAGAGCTTCCAGTTAGGAGCCCTCTGGGTGAGTTCGATCCTCACGAGTAAATAAATAAAAATAGGAGCTTGATTTAAAAAAAACAGCTAACATATTACTAAAAACAACATTTATATTTTTTTTCTTGAAAGCATCAGTGCATGGATGTATTGAATGTATTTAATACCATCCATATATGTTGTGAATTAAAAAATAATTACTCTCTTCAAATAATGAAATAAGTTTAAATCGCTAAACAAATATATACGTCTTACACATCCTCTGCCTATGCAAATTAATAGCGATGTGTATTATTATTTCTTATCAATGTAAAATGTATTTGTGTAATGGCATGTTATATTATCAGGGTGAAAAATTACGAGGTTCCTAGACATTTTTTTCAGTCAAATAATATTCTATTATTTCTGAGCAAAGTACCTGAATTTTGAAAATTTATTCCGCGTTGATTTGACGCAATAGTCAAAAAGATAAGCATTTTAACTGCTTTATTATTAGCAGTTTATTATTTCTTATCAGATTAAATCTCTGTGGGAACTAACTTCTGCATATTTGGCATCATCAACTATATAAGTCAAAAGAAAAATAATTTTTATTTAACTACCTTTAATTTTTCAGATATTTTTTCAATGTATTTAACTTTCTCATTCAGTGGCGTAACGGAGATTATCAGGGACCCCCCATGCAAAGTCAGATTTTACCTTTAATATTTTATAAATTGGTTAAATAAGCATGTATTTGGCGTCAGTTAGGCTTTGGAGAGAGAGAGAGAGATCCCCTAGAATCCTGCCCTGCCAGTGTACGTTACGCCACTGACCTCATTGTTTGTACATTCCCCTGACATGTTTCTGCTGTTTACTGAATTAAATCTTTAAGGGCTTACAATATCTTTTTTATGAGCTACAACTGTTATCAAAGCTATTATTTGGTATGAAACATAGCCGGTTCATTTTTTTTCTAAACGGATTCGATTATAGATCTCCTTTTTTTGTAAAAAAATGTTTTAAGGTAAGCCTAATGTATTTATACAATAGAGAAAACGAAATACAGCAAGTAAAAAAAATTTTACAAAAAATATTTTATGGAATAAGAAAATATTTCTCATCATTATTTTTACACCATTCCTCTTTTGCCGTTTTTCGAAGTCCGTTCAGCTTGGATACCTTTTTCTAAGGCTCGTTTTAATAAATCGAAAGCACAGAAGCATTTGAAAAGCGTAGGGTGATTTTACACGTATTTCATCAAGTGGGATACACTTTATTGCTGTTTCTTTCTTTGCTAAATAAGCAGCAATCGACTTAGACGTGTTACTAGAGCAACTCAACCTGCGGCCCGCGGGCCGCATGGGGTTCATCAGATACGTCTAAATGGCCCGGTTTTGGTTCGTTGCGCTGACAAATTCAATTATTTAAGAACAATGCATTAAAAATTTAGATATAAATTCTATCAATCAAGCAATCAAATATATCAATTTTGCTTATCGATGTCGTGCTGGTACTAATTGCGAGATAATTTTTTTTTCTTTTTGTACTTGTAAGGGTTATATATAAATATCAAATAACAGTGGAGTAGACACCCTTTATGGGTGAAACTAATTCTTAATTAACCCGCATATCTTCCAAGCGAAAATGATATATATTGTTTCGAAACCATTTGGATCTTGACTATTTTGCAGAGATAAGCAAGCATGGATCAACAACTTGTTTGATTTGTCGTGAAAATATTATATTTAAAAATATAATTTTGCTCGTCACTATACCACTAAGCACAAATGTTTCAGTGGCTTTTTTGCTTGAAGATCTCTTTCAAGACGAGATAAATAGGCTTCCTTAAAAAAATTTTGTCTGTGGTAGGGTAACAAACGTTTCTATAAAGCATTATATATATAAAATGCAGAGGTAATAAACGTTTCCTATAAAGCATATATATATATATATATATATATATATATATATATTGATAAAAATATGCAATTGTTAAGATAAACATATGAATTGATACAGAGATGATTAATGTTCCATAAATTCCTTCTCGTACTCTTTTATAAATTCAATTACTTGTTAAAATATTATTTTTAGTAAAATCAAAAAGTATTTGAATAAATTTGATACAAAAATACACAAGGAAGTCAACTAATTTTGAATAAATAATATTACGATTACACAGTCGAGAATTCTCTCTCTCCAGTAAAACCCTTTGCTACCATCATGAACTTGATAAGTGAATGTTTGAAATAAAGACAAGTGAGGCTTTGTCAAAAGAAAAAAATCAAATTGCCAAAGTTCATGACAGTTTTGTTTTTATTACAGTAGAATGCAAACAAGCGACTAAAGATAATTGATAAAAAGAAACAAAAATAACCCCACAACTGGGTAAAAAATGTTTAAAACCTAATTTTTGTTAATTAAGTTGGATACAGTTTTGTGTATAATTTTAAAATAAAATCCAAAATTCTCATTTTTAATATTTTGATTAATTTTTCGCATTTTAAATGCCTTTGAACTTATAGCAGCTCCCCACCCACTCCCTAAATCATTGAATTGCGGTCCGCTTGAGATAATTGTCATACGCATGTGGCCCAGTGCGAAAAAAGGTTGAGTACCCCTGGTCTAGAGTCTTTGCCCATATGAAGCTCAACTTTATCAATGTCCTTTCGATATAAGGTTGGAATTTCCTTTTCAAAAATTGGTTCTAATATATTCTACTGATAGTAGATTAAATTAATTTTGGCTCTACTTCAGACTTTTCTGATTTTCAATTTGTCGTTGTTAGGAAATCCTGCAACTCTATCATGAATCCCCTTGGGAACTTTACTGTACACTGACGAAGCCATTTCGTACGGTCATTCCCTTCAGATGAGCAATAGAAAATTGATCTTTTACACTGGCGTAGCTAGTTATGAGTGGGCCCTGTGTCAAAATTCCTTCGCGGCCCTTTTTTAGATATGATTAACCTGTTAGTGGGACGGACAGTAGATACACATGTTGGGGCCCCTGTAGCTTGGGGAGGCCCGTATAATTGATACGGCGGTAACTAAGCCCCTGTTGTTTCATTACAGTCAATTAAATATACCCATGATTCATCGAATGTTACCACAAATTTCCATTTTTCAGCAGCAAGTTTTTTTTTTTTTTTTTTTGCGTAATTTTCTACAATTTGCTTTTCTTTCAGCAATATGTTTTTAAAAAAAAGAGACGAACTTTAGGTTTAAAAATCTTTTTCAACTTTAAATCTTTATGAATGATTTTAGCTGCAGTGCTGGAAGACATTCCTAATTTTGATGCAATGAATTTTTGAGTCGGCGGATTTTCTTTTAGGGGATCACTTTCTTGATAGTTGCCTGCGTTTGAACAGTCTTAGGATGAAGCTTCGCCACCATGTTTTCATTTTTACTTTCAGCTAGACATTTTTCTCTTTCAAATTTAATAAATTATAAATACATTTTATTGAAATGCAATATTGAGATTTTTTATACTGCTTTATAATTTGTTGATACAAATATTTCTCTTTGGAAAGAGCATAGTTACGTAAAACTTCGAGCCATCTATCAATTTTATAGGCACCATTTTTAAAATAAATCTCGTTTATTTTACATTCCAATTAAAAGAAACCATTAGTATACGATTATTCTGTAGTTGCCAAAGTTTTATCTCACAATGCAAAATAGAAAATGAATTACAAAATCGTTTTTTCATAAAGTGTGAACGACCTTTTGTATTGTCAGACCTTGGCCTAGACAAAAATAGGTAACCAGGAATGTTCATCACAACAAAAATATATATTATTAGCACTGTCGGATCTATAGTGCTGAATGGGCCCCGTATCAAATCTGTTTCAGGGCCCCTTTATAGAAATGAAAGCCTTGTTAATGGTACAGTAGTTACACATGTTGGGGCCGTATCTTTGATACGGTTAATACGGAAGTAGCTACGCCCCTGATTATTAGCTTAACCAATTAAACAGTTTCTCAACCATGGATTCTTTCAGCATCAAAAGGTAAATACTGTTTAAGAAGAAATTTGAAGCAAACATACTCACATTAGGATCCCCCAAAAAAAAAAAAAACCACGTGTACCATTCTGTGTGAATCAATAATTTATGACATTTCATTGACAAATTTGAATGTAAATGCTTCTTCCAATAGTTATCTGTAGAAATCAGCAGAATTTATTTCTATCACATCGAACATTATTATTATTTTACATTCTGCAGTTTTGATTAAAAAAAATTATGCAGAATATTTTTTACTTTAACTTACCTCACGCATCATACAAGAGTATTTATAGTGTTCTATAAGAAATAGTTGCAATTTTATCATCTTTGTAAAAAAACCCATTACATAACACAACTTATACGTTTCTTAAACTCTATAAATAATCTCTAGTTCAAATTGAAAATTTTAATGTGAAATCATATGGAACGCTGATTACTTTCTTATGTTTAAAATTTTCTGATCGATTTTGCGTATACGCTGCAAACTATAAGTTTAGTCAATAGTCGTTTCCTTTCTGGTTAGGTTCTGATTGTCTATGACAGGGATGGCGAACCATCGGCACGCGTGCCATTGGTGGCACGCAGCACAATATTTTGGGCACGTCATCGATCAAAACAGTTTGCATTTTAATTCAGAAAGTATATTATTGCAAGTAAACCCAAACTTGAAAAACAATTTCAGCGATAAAAATGTACATGAGAAACTAGACAAAGATAGAGTTATTGAAGAAATTAATTTCTATAATTGATTCTTCAATCAAGGAGTTTTCAGAGAAATTTTCTCAGTTCAAAGAATTGTAACAAACGCTCGAATTTATTATATACCCTGATGTGACATTATTTGATAAACTGAACTTGCTCCAATTCGATTCGTTGGAAATTGAAAAATTTGAAATGCAACTTATTGATTTCTAGTCACGTTCAATATGGATTCAAAAATTTATTGAAACAAGGAAAAAGTTGGAATTGATTAACAAGCAATATAAGTAAAAATGCTATTAACGAAATTTTGGTAACATGGAATTCGATTCCAGACACATAACTGTTTTAAGGAGCTCTAGCTTGTACCATTTTAACCATATTTTATCTATCTATGCTTGCGAGTGATTATTTTCAGAGATGAATAACATCAAATACTCACTGGAAACCGTTTGGTAGATGACTTCAATTCAACATGCATTCTGCTAGAAGAAACATTTTACAATCCTAATATAAGTTATTTGTCATCTCTATATATAATCTGTAACAACAGAAGTCGCACTAATGTTACTTAAATTTAATTAAATTTAATGTAATTAAAATTAATAACTGAAACAACTATACAGTGCAAAATGTATATTTTCGTAGTAAATAAAGAATTTTGTGATGGGGGTATTTAGTTTTATTATTTTCAAAATTACATTAAAATCAAAATTAATTCAAAATTATTTATCGGCACGTCTATACCGCATTAAATATATTTTAAAGAAAAAAATGGCACGTTGTTTCTAAAAGGTTTGCCATCCCTGGTCTATGATAACTAATTTGAAGTTATATATTTTTTTTAAATTAGTGTAAATTATTTCCTGAAAATATTTCTGTGTATGAGAGTAAAGGGTATTTTTTGCTTACGCATTTTTTATGTTTATTAGGGTTATTTTAATTAGCTAAGTTTATCTCATAACTGCATTAAACCAACTCGATAAATTCTTTCCTGAAAGATTTATGGATATCATATTTTTGAAAATAGAAGAAAACGTGTCCATACATATACTTTCTGTATTGCTCTCAGACTTTTAAAAGGTTTTTATGAGTACACGGGTTTGAAAATTAGAATCATTTTATGATTAATGGAGAAGTTTTTTTAATATAACTGACTTTTTTTAGTATTCACGTTATGTAAAAAGATAAGTAATTATGTATTTTACAAAATGATAAAAGAAGATTGTTATTCGTATAAAAAAACCTGTATCTATGTTTTTATAATAGATTGTTACAGATGAGCATTTTATGTTTGTAATGAATTTAAATTTCCGAGTCCTGGTTGTCATGCGGCGTTATAGAATTACAATCGATATCGAAATAGATACAGTAGCGAGATTTCTCTTACTGAAACTAATATACGATAATAAATTGAATTGGTTTAAATATTCTTTCCAGTAAAATCTTCAACCATTAAATAGTTAGATTCGTCACGCGAATAAAAAGACTAAAAAACCTTCTAAAAGTCTCGAGAGCAAGGGACATTCAGAAATAAATGCTTTGGGATGAGTTTTATTTCCGAAAAAATACTTGTAAATTTGTGATAGGGCTTGTATATACTTAAAACCAAGCGTAGATATTATTTTTTCATTTTTCCCATAGAAATTTTATCAAGGTTTTTTAAGAAACTCCAAACACAGTGAAATTTAATTTCAAAATGAATTACAAACGAAATCATAGAAATGAATAAAAATTCTTAAAAGGTTCTACAAAGAGGTAAATTGTTATTCAAAAATTAGACAGAGCTTTTATGGTCATACGTCAGGATTTTTTAACTGTTCATTAGAGAATGTCTTTCCCAACAATACTTATATGCTACCAAATTTAAGATCCCTTGTAGCCAAAAAAATTCATAATATACGCGAAACTGTTTTAGTACGGAGAGTAAAGAAAGCATCACAAATGCATAAAAAAATATACATAAACTTCATCAGTAGTTATAAGACATATTGTTTGCAACATACTCAAAAAATTTCTTTATGTGGTTAATTACAATTTCATAAAAAAGGTCCCATAAAAAAAGTAAATGAAAATCTTACGATGTAGTTCGAAATTTGTTTTCCAAACAAGTAAAGAATTTTATTTACATGCAGGAACATTTTCACAAATGTTTTACTTGCTTACATGAAATATTAGATACATGGAACTTCCAAAATGCACTTATAAAAACTATTCATCACAGCTAAGAACGAGGATTCTATTGCGGAAAAAACTGGTTAAAAATCATTTTCGTCATTTGAGGTTGCTACCTCACACGTGTTTACAATTGACGTGCTTTTCTTTTTCTTTTTATGTTATGCAATCGGTGATTAGTTTTTGGGACGACGGTTTATTGATTAGCCGCTTGTATATGCCCTGGTATGCCGTCATCCAAGATCGAAATTCATTCAGGGATCAAAAAAAAATTTTAAAATTTATTATCCATTGCAAGAAAATGGTTTTGCAATTTATTCCAAAATCCAGTATGTCTAAACAAAATGTAAAAAAAATTACGTCATTTTCATTTGTAAATGCTTTTAATGGGCCTCTGAAAACTCGACGTACAGGTCTATCGAGGTTCAAAATCCTCACATTGGCTTAGTGAGGAATAGTGTGTGTCATCCCTGTCACATGATCGAGGTTAAAAAATACAAGGTTTTAAAATTAAACCAAAATTCTGGTGTGGTTCAAAATTCTATACTTAAGTCAATCAATCTCCAAACTTAGCACTGATGCCAAGAAAAACCTAAAACTCTCGCCAAAATAATTGATATCAAGAGAATATTCGGGGATAATGAGTGTTATGCTAATTATAATTTATCACAGAGGCTATGGTGGACAAACCTCGTAATTTTGAGCCTCAGTCAAGTGACGAAAAGGACACATAAGCTGGCACCCTCTCCAAACTACCACACCACGCCAACGGGAGGATTTTGAAGCTCTACAGATTTAAAGAGCATTCAGCCCCCTCTACCCGGCCGATCTTCAGTGGCTCCAGGACTCGAACCCGCCACATGCTGGCCACGAGTTCGGGACCATAGTCACTAGGCTATCGTGTCCACAATATTCGGTGGATAATGTCCCCAGTGCTCTACATCCCTTACTACTAACTGAAGAAAATAATCAAAAATTCAAAAATTATATTTGCATTCGCTTAAATGTATTTTCTTATTAAAAAATCTCAGGAAAAAAACATCACACTGATTTTAAACAATAAAATTAAAACAAGTTAGAATAATTAATATCATATTTTTTTTCTAAACTGTAATTTAAATCTGGGTCTTTAAAGTTTTTCTTGAAAAATTTTATTGCGTTGTAATTTAAAACATACTTCAGTAGGCTTCAAATAAATATAAAAAAATCGTTAGCTTCTTTGTAAAATAAAGTAATTAAAACTTTCAATAAAAAATGTATTCTTCAAAATTTTATTTAGAGTAATATTCTAAATATTCTTAAACAAAATTTAGTTTTCTGAATAACTAGTCTCAATTTGGAAAATGAAACCTATAAAGTGGTTTGTTCGGTTTAAATAATTCTAGTATTTGTTTTTTAATTTTGTAGTGAAAATTTTATGCATATTTGAAGTTGCTTCGTGGATGGAAGCTGACAAAGATGAGAATATTTCAGAAAGGAGGGGAAGAGAGTTTTATGCACAAAATGTAAAGAACTGTAGTGTAGAACTTTTTAGAGAATCCCGATAAATAGCATACAAAATGAAACAAAGACATAGCGTAAAAATACCAATATAAAAAACAATCAATAGGACTCTTTTTCAAAACTTTTTCAATTCATATCAAACACGTGCTATCAACTTGTTCATCATCTAGGAAATGTAGTCGGTCCGAAAAGTGCTTGACAAGACCTTCATGAAAACAAACATCTAAAATCTGAAAGAAAAAAAATGAAGCCACATATTGTCTTCTTCGTTTGAAGCTCAAATGGTCTCATCAAGAATTGACTCGGCGAAACGTTGGACCTGATTGGGAATAAGGTTTATGTCATCAACTATTTTCCTCGTAAAAAATAAATAAATATGTATTTTACATTTTAACTTATGTAATATTTTTTTTTATTTTTGGTTACAATGAGTGATAAGAAAGGAACTTTGACAACGCAGATGGGAGCAGACATTGTTTTGAGAGATCTAAGAAAAGAACCCACATATTTCAGCCGAAGGAATTTCAGAGGATGATTGCTCATGGAGTGGCTTGGAATATTCTCTGAAGGGTAGCCGAAACTCATTGTTCTATTATCAAAGATGACTTCCTTTAAGTATATTTAGGTTTTAGAGAGTTATTTGTTCCCATTCATTCGAAGGTATAAGCAAAAGAAGCTTTCCCCCACGATTTGGTCTCTATTCAAAGAAAACCAAGAGCTATGACTAAAAAAACACACACACAATCAATTAATTAATAGACTATTTATAAATGTCGCACGAGGGTTATTGGCATCGGATCGCGAAATTTTGAGTCACGATTGGATGAAGAGGACCACATCTGGGTTAACAGCCCACTTCCGAAACTTCCACATCATCGCAATGTAAGGATCTCAACAGATTTAGCGTGTATCAACCTTTCTGCATGACGTATTTTAGTGTTGTATCAGATCTCAAACCCACTACTCTTCAGAAGCAACACCTATAATTATATTATAAAAGACAAAAAATGCGCTGTTGAATGCCTGTTATTCTCTCTCTTAACTGAAATTGAAATAATTTATATTCATCGGTCAAAAAATGATCGTATTTTTGAGCTTATTAAAATCAAAGATACAATTAATTAAAAATATTGCTTTCATTTCTGCATTAGTTTCTGTTGAAGTAAACTCCTTTTTTTTGGTAATGTTTTATGTTTATTTAAAGGACTTATACATATGTTATTTCGCAACGTCTTTCCCTGAATCTGTGATAAAAATATCGTTATCGTTAATTATATTGTTTTTTCATTATTTCTAATTATTTGACTGAGTAATATTGTCTAAAATTTATTAATAATAATTGTAATTTTAAAAACTATTAAATCCTGAATGTAAAGTTATGAATAATATGTATAATCAATATGGTTTTGTTCATATAAAATGCAATTATCAATTAGCCTAATTTCTATTAGCAGGACCATCGTGAGGCAAACGAACTCATTTATAATGATTTCTATAAAATCTCAACTCAGTGGCTGTAGGATACCGTATCGGGCTGTGGGCAAGGTCGACTCTCGTCCTTTCATCCCAACAGAGGGTCGATAAATTAGTATTTCGCTTGCTTGGGAACTAAGAATCGAGGGTTTGCGTCAAAATGATCACCACACCGGAACATCTGCTCCTGCACATTAGCACCCAAGGTCACGAAAACTAAGATGGGCACAGTAGGCCTTGGCCCTCATGAGCTGTTGCGCCACTGAGTTTAATTTTTCTGAAATCTCACATAATTTCCTAGCAAAATGAACTTTCTAAAAGAGTTACATTTTTCCAAATTTATCACATTAAATATTTTAACATTTATATGCAGGACTCTTATAAATTAGTATCACCAGTGTCTATTGAAGAGATAATATTATAACAACAAACACACAGAAAAATCTCCCTTTCATGTGTTCAGTAACATCTTTATTGTTTTGAATGATTAGTATTATTTTATAATATGTGGTATTACACAATCTAAAATGCAACTCTATGAGGAACAAGAAATATCAAAGCCCGATTTATTGTATAAAGAAGAAATGATTGCAAATACAGTTTATTGAGAGACGATGAAGACTAAGAAATCAGTATTGAGTTTTAGCTAGCGGTAACTGCTGCTGCATGCCTCTACATTGAATAAAAGAGGCTTTAGATGTCAGGATGTGGTATGGCAACTATGTTACCTCAGCACATATTGTCAAAATTGATCTTGTGTCGCAGATGGTTGCGTATGTCAGACAGTCGTTCTCTAGTCATCGACCAGACGCATTTGATAGGTACTACATCGGGAGAACATACAGACCAAGGCAGCAATGCAATCTGATGGACAAAGAAATTGTGTTAAATGCGTGGCAGTTGCGGTCGCACATTTTGCTGTTGAAATGTGACCGCTGGTAAGCTCTGATATTAGAACAGGATAATGTTGCAAAACTACACTGATATAACGTTGGTTGATCTTTGCAACGGCAATGTTTACTAAGAGGTACAGGAGTAAAAAAATCTAATTCTTCAGCAAATTATAGTACCGGATACAAAACCAATATGGCGATGCATAAGGTCTCTCTACAGTGTCTCCAGATTTTGTTGCGACTTTCATGTTGTTGCAGTCAGAAGCATGATTCATCTATAGAGATAATGTTGTGCCTATCATTTGTCTATGCCCACCATTCATTGTACCATTGCAGTGCAAACGTCTGAAAGAAAGATAAAGGTCTTAAATAAAGATTATCTCAGCAATAAATGTCTTACGGACATTCCATTGTGAGGGAACGAAGTTGAATGACATACGCGAACACAGGTTCTTAAGTAGTAGATCGCATCTCATATGATATGGTTCCTAATGCCGCAGAGCGATTCATCACTGCTATGGTCACAATTTCCCTGTTATCGCATGTAGTAGTACGAAGAGGTTGCTGCAATCGGTGTTGCTGGTTAGTCGTTCCTTCTTATTTCCATTGATTATAGATCCGCATCACTATTGCTTGGTTGCGTCCGACGTGATCACTGATTTCACGGAAGGAGATATATATATAACCCACATTCTCTATAGATAACAATTTTACCTAGGTAGAATCCAAAAACATGTTCGAATGATGCTTGTAATCTTATTTGAAATGTACTGAAGTTGTTCATGCAAGACAATGATCAGAAAAGCAATTTTAGAGCTTTATAGCATTCAGTTCTTCATTTATGTCGCGCTTGTTGACATTACAGATGCCCATGCTGTGCGTTTGTGATTTGAAATGCTAACTATTTGTATGTTCAATTGCAGTATACGTGGTGAAAATTTCTCGCGATTAGGATTCTTCCTTCATGATGTTGCATTTTAGACGGCCAGCATATAATCAAAAACAAATTTTTTTTCTTGCAAATCTTGAATAGTTTGAGTATTTCAATGCAATTTCATGTTCTGTTTTCTTTTATATAATAAAAATTTATAATAATATATTAAGTTAATATGATTTTATCTGTACATTTATTGTTTAAAAAATTTTGTAAAGACTTTAAATGTTATCCCATACTTGAAATAGCTTATCTTCATACTTTATATATATATATATATTTCTAGAGATTTCATTGTCTGCCCTTAAATTGCTTCTTTAAATCCTAATTCAGTACCTCTAAACATGATATCTATAAATTTTATCTCTCACTATATTCAAATTGCAGTATCATAAGTTAGGGATGTGAGATAAGAGATTCTTCGAAGCTATTGTAAAGGCTTTTTTGGCCGCAAGCATGGTGTTTGAACGAACTACTATAGTCGTCAAAAAAATTGATCACCCTTAATAACTTTCATAATTTTCAGCGTAACTAAACAAAATAGGGATAAATTTTAACGGCATAAAAAGAAATTCAATTATGATTTTAAATGAGTTAACTTCATTAAGTTAATTAGCATAGTTAAATAGTTTCCAAAATGCTTTTTTTATATAAAAATGAATCGAAAATGGTCGTAATAGCTTGTATACCAAATTTCAATCGAATTCGACCATTTGTTTCGGAAATATTTTGCAAAAGTAATTCTAGAAAATCATATACTATAGTTCTTCGAAAATTATGCATTCCATTTTACCGTTCAAAACCGTGTAATCTCAATAGATCCATAATTCCGATTTATTAACCAGACAACAGTCCCTTCAACTCCGCAGTACCCTTTCGCATAAGAGTTAACCTTGAATGTTTTCTGAACTATTGGAGAAATTTGCATGAAATTTTGGATTCAAGATTCAAAGAGAGAGAGACAATTCATTTTCATTGGAACTGAATTTTAATTATTTATTTTATTCAAAATATTACCTTTTCTCAATTTTTTGTTTTTAAACTTCGAAATATATCGGAATCTACACTCACAAGGTCAAAAATATAAAATCTGGGAAAACTGAACTATTTACTGTGTTGCCACGAAATTTGGCTTAGAGACATAGTATAATATCAGAAAGAATATAGCAACAATATAGAAAAGATTTTAATTTTGGAAACTAGCTTGATATCATGGGGCAACACGCCGAGTGCTGCTTGGCGCGATAAAGGAATCACGCCAAACAGCGCTTGTTGTCGCTAGAATGGAATCCAAGATGGCGGTCTAGCTTAAACAAATCGCCAGGAAAATAATTTTAAAGAATTGTTTTGAAATTCATTGAAATATGTTTTAAATGAAGATTGAGAATAACTGAGATTGAGAATAACCGAAATCAATCAATAATAAATATCATTACAATATAATAAAAATTAAATTTACTAATAGTAATATTATGCAGTATATATAATAATCTTATACAAAATTTTATATGGTAATTATTATACATAATATTCATAAAATGTGATACAGTAATAATTATTATATGTAATAATAATATCAAGCAATTTAAAAGTAATTATAAGAAAGAACAATAATCGTATTGTAATATAATAAAAATTATATATATAAGAATACTCATAACATAATAATTATAAATAAATAACATAATAATAATTATAAATAACTAACATAAAAATAATTATAAATAATATAATATGTAGTAATATTTATAAAAAAATAAATTTATTATAAATAAAGAATATTATATTATTACATATATATATATATATCTAATATATATTATAAATGTGAAAGTTTGTGAAAATCTTTGTGGGTCTTTCATGCAAAAACAACTTAATGGATTTTAATGAAACTTTACAGTAATATAGCTTATATACATCAGAATAACACATAGGCTATAACTTATACCATAGGCTATAATTTATAAAAATTTGTAAAAAGTGTCCAAAACATTACGCTATTTGTCAAGTAAGAAGGAAAAAATTCTGCCATCTGCAAACAAAAAAGCCCACGTCAACATATATCTATGATTTGTTTGTGAAAAACTTTTTGTTTTGGCTACGCAAGGGAATCGCTTCTAATTAATTCCTGTGATCACAATAATGCCTATTTTTTTACTTCAGAATAAAACTAAGTTTCGAAGGGAGAAGTTGTTATAAATCTCTCTTTATTTTAATGTTTTTTTTATGATTTTATTATGCACATTTGGTAGTAAGAAGTTGATCTATTTTCAAAATAACTACTTTTATCGCTTCTGGTACTTAAAGTAAAAAAACTTTCTCTTTCACACTACATCATTTGGACAAACTTTCATAATTTTTTTGTGGTTAGTAGTTAATTATAACGCTGTAATTTTAATTGAATATGCAGATATTGCATTTTTAAGTATAAAACTAATTATAACTACTGCACTGTATTTTTTGCAGTGAGTGAGTGAGTGAATATTAACGTCACACTGTTCAACTACACGAGGGCTTTTGGAGATGGACCATGTAATTTTGAACAATGGTCAAGTGACGGGAACGACGCTTGAACTGTCACCCCCTTCTCCTAACTACCACACCACACCAACTTAGCAGGAATTTTCTACCAATACTTAGCTTTAATATTCTTTGAAATCCACTCTTCCAAGATATATGGCAGCACGGGTTCTATGATGAGTATTTTAGTGGGGAAGGCGAAAAGTTTTGTAGCAGATATTGCGTTTTCAGCGGATTGCAAAGATTATTATTTTTGTCCCGAAAAAATAGTTTATGTCGAAATTTAAGTGTCTTATGTTTTTGTATGTTAATGAAGACCTTAGAAAACGATTTGACTACTTATTTTAAGTGAACGGTGTATGTAATTAATTTTACAGTGGAATATCTTTAATTAACTTATTATCACTAACGGATTAAATTTCCCAAAGTAGAGTATTTTGTTTATGTATATCCCTTAATTTTAAATGTAGTGATCCAAAAAAAATATTGTATGAAAAAACTGCAGTAAATCATAATGCGGTGGATAAAGTATTAACTTGCATCGCGCCCCTACACGGCGGGTCTTGCAAAGCTCTAATAAAGCTCGAGCTACGAAAGTAGCTAGGCATTTGCCAACTTGACTCTATCATTAACATTTCGCTATGTTTTTCATTGAATCGCCATTATAATTTAAGAAACGGCGTTGATTGCGATTATTACAATTTTAAAATAAAATAAATACAACAGAAAGTAATATTAATGTATTACACTTTCAGATATAAATTATTTACACTACTTTAAGCGTTCATTAAGCAAAACTTTTAAGAATGTGTTACTTTTGCTGAGCAGAGATCAGCTTAGGGAGGTATTTTGAAAAATCGACCCTCAAGAGTGTTACGAGGAATTATAAATTTAAAAAATCCTTTTTATCGGCTATTAGATCTACATAGTTAAAATTTAACAAAGGTGTTTTTTTTTCTTTCTTTTTTTGTTTAGCTGAGATATGCAAAAAGCTTTTTTTGTTTAATTTTCAATTCACATAAAATTAACTCATTAAAACTTCTTTTTCCTTCAATCTGTGTTGTTTAATTTTTTAGTTCACCCGTGTGAAGAACGGGTATACCAGCTAGTATATATATATGTCGGGTCCACTAGTATATATATATATATATATATATATATATATATATATATATATATATATATATATATATATATATATATATATATATATATATATATATATATATTATACTAGCCGTTACCCACCCGCTTCACTGGGTATTTCACGATGTTGCATATATATATACTGTTTACATATATATTAATTATTGATATCTAGCATTAAGAATTCGATTGTATTGAAAAATATATTTATAGCTGCTACACTCTCACCCCTTGATATAAAAAGAACATAAATTATTATATCTAATTTCTATTTATGTCTAAAATCGAAGTAGAAAGATTTTTTTCGCTCACTTAACCTAATAATCAAGTGGATTTCCACCAAAGCAACTTTCAGTGGATCTCTACTCCATAAAATAAACATACGTGCTGAATTTCAAGTCTAGATCTAACAGAGAAAAAACGGAATTTTTATCATCAATACCTCGTTGACAGCATTCTTAGCGGATTCCAATTCAACAAAAGAGACATGCAAACCAAATTTTATTATTATAGTCTTAGCAGTTCAAAAACGGGAATTTTGTCTATCAATACGCCCCAATAACTTTCCCCGCTTCCCTCTGGAGTTGATTTCCGTAAAATCCATTCTTAGTGGAACTCTATTCAACTATAGAAAAGTGCTCAACAAATTTCAAGTAAGTGAGTTAAATTCAAAAACAGGAATTTTTTTATAACATGCCTTAATCCCTCGCAAACTCACTCCTTTGGGGGTCCGTTTTCGCAAAAATCTTTGTAAAAGGAACTTTATTCCATGAACGGAACATACCTTCTAATTTTCAAGCAGGTGGTTCTATTAGTTGAAATGCGGAAATATTTATCTATTATACGCCCCTTAATCACCCTCAGTGACCCTTGGGGATCAATTTTCCCCAAAACTATTTTGTAGCGGATCTCTACACGATGAAAGGAATTAGCTTACCAAATTTTAAGACTGTACGTCTAATAGTTTAAAAATGGAAATAATTATCTATAACCGCCCTTAAGTCTCCGCAACGCCACTTAGGAAACGATTTACACAAAACTCATCTTATGAAAGATCCCTACTCAGTGAATGGAATCTGCTAAATCAATTTCAAGATTTTACGTCTAATAGTTTAAAAAAGGAGTTAATTGCCTATAACGCCCCTGAATTCTCCACAACGCCACTAAGGGGTCGATTTTCACAAAACCCATTCTGTAGGGGATCTGTACTTTATGAAAGGGACCCGCTTATCAAATTTCAAGACTGTACGTCTAATAGTTTAGAAATGGAAATAATTATGTATAACGCTTCTTAAGCCCCCGCAACGCCACTTAGGAAACGATTTTCCCAAAACCCATCTTATAGCGGATCTCTACTTAATGAATGGAATCAGCTTACTAAATTTCGAGATTTTACGTCTAATAATTTAAAAAAGGAGTTAATTGCCTACAACGCCACCTAATACTCTACAACGCCACTTGGGAGTCGATTTTGACAAAACCCATTTTGCAGTGGATCTGTACTCTATTAAAGGAATCCGCTTACCAAATTTCAAGACTGTGCGTCTAATAGTTTAAAAATGGAAATAATTATGTATAACGACCTTAAGCCCTCGCAACGCCACTTAGGAAACTATTTTCACAAAACCCATCTTATGACAGATCTCTACTTAGTGAATGGAATCTGCTTACTCAATTTCAAGATTTTACGTCCAATAGTTTAAGAAGGTGTTAATTGCCTATAACGCCCCTTAATTCTCCACATCGCCACTTGGGGTCTATTTTCACAAAACCCATTTTGCAGCGGATCTGTACTCTATGAAAGGAATCCGCTTACCAAATTTCAAGACTGTACGTCTAATAGTTTAAAAATGGAAATAATTATGTATAACGCCCCTTAAGCGCCCTCAACGCCCCTTGGAGGTCGATTTTTGTAAAAATCATTATGTAGGGAATCTCTACTTTATGAAAGAAATCTGTGTACCAAGTTTTTCACGACTTTACATCTAATAGTTTAGTAAAGGAAATAATTATCTATAACGCCCCTTAAACCCTCGTAACGCCCCTTGGAGTTCGAACTTTGCAAAATCCGTTCTTAGCTGACGTCTACACCATAAAGGGAACCTACCTACCAAATTTCATGTTTGTAGGTTTTATAGTTCCGGAGATATCGTGATTAGTCAGTCAGTCGCTTTTCTCCTTTATATTTATATATATATATATATATATATATATATATATATATATACTAGTGGACCCGACAGACGTTGTCCTGTGTACACACATCTTAAATTCAAAAATTCTAAATTGTTATGAATAAGCTTTAACAATCTGGACCGTTTTGAGACTAATTACATATGAATGTAATAATTTAATTAACACACGATTTATTTCAACAAAATAATAACACGAAGTGACAAAATGTTTTCCCGAAATGATCACAGTACCAACTGTCGGGACCAATTTTAATTATATAATAAAAGATTTTTGAATATTCGATACTGCGATCGTAGCTCAGTCTGACGGATCCAATGTAAGACACACACACACATTCCAAGATCAGCAATTTATAAATAAAAAAATAATTAAATAAACATTTCTAAGCCGAATTATAAATCTAAACCATTCTCGAGTCCACTGGAACAGACAAAAACTTTCATCAAAATCGGTCCAGCCGTTTAGGAAGAGTTCAGTTACATACACACGCACAGAAAAATTACATATATAAAGATTATTTGAAATGATATTAATTAAAAACGCTAAAAAGCGTGAATCGCGTCTGCATTTTCGTAACAATAAAGACCGGGTTTGGCCAGTTTGGCTGAAAATCAATTTTCGACGCCAACTTACGTCTTTTTCAATTCCTACTATTAGCTCACGATCTCGTATTCACATTTTATTTGTTTGTTTGTTTATTTATCTTGGTGGAATTTTCAATCGTTAATAAAATACATTTTAAAGCGCTCAATTGAGCTGAAATGTAATGTACATGATTATTTTGGATGACAATACAATAATTTTTAATTATAATTAATAAAAATTAATTAATTAAAACTAATTATTTAAAAAATTACAAATACAGCCACGTTGACGACTTAGCGACTTTTTTGGCGACTTATGTCAAAATTTGAAAATGTTTTTTTCTCACGTGTTAAAGCATTCAGGTGAAAGGAAATTTTATATACACGATTGTTTTGGATGACAATACGATACTTTAATGATAATTAATAAAAATTAATTACCACTTAATGTTGTGATTCTGTCATATGTATATACATATTTATATTAATTGCAACTATTTAATAAAAAGTAGCTAAAATAAGTTTTTTCTTGGTTGATCTAAGTAGGAATTGACTTTAAAAAAAATTTATATTACTTGTGTGTGTGTGTTTATAACAATAGCGTTGTTACAACAATGCAGTTGAATGTTGAGTTATATTTTTTGAATGTTTTTAATTAATATCTTTTTAACTAATTGTGATATCGGACCGAAATGGGAATCCAAACCATTCTCGAATTTACTTGAACCCTCACAAAAAATTTCATCGAAATCGGTGCAGCCGTTTAGGAGGAGTTTAGTTACAAACACACGCACGGAAGATTTTTATATATAAAGATAATAATTGTATTTTTATATTATATTACTAATAAAAAATACATAATATATATAAAAATTAATAATTAATATCAAGTAAAAAGTGCCGAAAACTTGCAATATCCCCAAAACTATAAGTTCCTTCAATGAATTTTATCAAACAAGAAACGTTCAAAAAAGCATTTTTAAAAAGTAAAATAAAGTGAAAATGTACGAGATTTACAGCAATAATTAAAAGCACAGCACTCATTTTTTTTTACAAAAAATATCCTGGTACTCACCAATGATACTAGAAATATCCATATTCGAAAATATCACAAAGTACAACAGAAGACTGAAATAGTAGCTTTAAGAACAAAAGCAATGAAAATGGTTAAATTTTTAAAGAATTCGAATTAAAATCGTCTGAAATTAATAGGGTTACCACGGGGAAAACCAATAAAAATTAAGACTAATATACGTTATCCCCATGGCAACCACATCGCCAGACGATAAAAATATATTTATATTTAAATATATAAATAAATTTAGGTAACCATATTGTAATGCTATCGCCCATCTTGGGGAACATAAACAACAGCCTGGCACGTGCCCCAGATATCAAACTAGTACCTAATTTTAAATTAAGATACAGAGCACATCAAAATCATGAATCAGAGATAAAGCCTGTACCTCGGGAAAAATCAGTCTAATGCGGAGTGTGACCACTGTACACTGCTATGCAAGCCTCACAATGAGCTGTCATACTATTTGTGAGGGTGTAAATAAGTATTTGTGACAATAATGCCCATTTTTCTCGAAGTGGGACTTTTAATTCGTGGGGGGTCTGGGGGGGGGGAGTTACGCTGAGAAATGGCTTTTCTTAGACTACCTCAAACATATTCAACAGAATAGTGATCCAGAGACCTCGAAGATCAATTCATATGGTGACTATCCACTCTTATGTAATTCATCAGCAATGTGAGTTCTGAGAGCCTGCACATTATCGTCCATAAAAATGTAGTCCAGACTCATAGCACCCAGTAAAACCCCACATAGGCTTTCAGGATCTCATCTCTATAGCGCTGTGTGAGTTGATAGTACCCTCAAGGAAAATTTACAGTCGTGTACGACTGCACAACTTTGTGACACAACCAGGGCCGATCCTAGGGTGTCGACCGCCTTCGTCCAAAGACCAAATGTGCCACCCCTCTAGAGAAATTTTCATATTTTGACTAATGCTTAACGTTGAAACTATAAACTCATCTACCTGTATTAAAGTAAAACATTACTTTTTTTGCCAGCTTATAGGTCATGATAGCAACAAAACTTTAATTACATAATAAACAAACAAAAATACTACCTTTGAAATAAACATAGACATTTTATAATTAGAAATATAAAATAACTATATTTACTCAGAAAATATAATTTAATAAAAAAAGTACTAAACCATAAATCTCATGTAACGGGTGAGTGAGCGAATATTAACGTCGCATTGTTGAGCTACACGAGGGCTTTAGGCGACGGACCACGTGATGTTGAACCATGGTCAAGAGACGTGGACGATACCTGAACTGACACCCCTATCTCCTAACTACAACACCAACGGGATGACATTTCAGCTCTCGACAGATTTAACTTGCATCGCTGCCCTACACAGCCTCGTGTAACGGAAAATATGCGAAAGTCAGTTCTTCTACAAAGAGGCGACAGGTCTATCCACGCGCGTGTTCTCTTAAAATACTAATCTCCTTGGGAAATCTTGGGTCTTTAAAAATTATTATATTATATAAAGCTTTCTTTCTCTCGAAGAAGAAGTGTGTGTGACCATGCAAATTAAGATTTGTATATAAAGTTAAAACTTTCAGGTTAGAAAAGAGAGATAGGAAGTAGACTGTTAACGGGAGCAGTGATTAATTAAATTTGCAAGTGAGTAGATATTTAGTTGCTGATAATTTTAATATCCAAGTTGTCGATCTATCACTTTAGAATTAAGCTAGATTAGGTACCTAGGAGGTAAAAGTCATTGAATAGACGTAAGTGCTCTAATTATTTAAAGTCTTCTCATATCTCGCGTACCTCGTTAATTGCTCTCCATACTTGATAATTGGGTGCATCTCTTAACTTTGGTTAATTTAATTTGTGTTGTTGGTACTGTGAGTAAATTGTGTTATTTTGAATATGGCTAGTCTTCCTCTTTCGTTTCTCCCATACCTTTAGACGCATCGGGCACAGACCTTTACAAAGACTACCTAATAATTAACTGTAAAATAACTTTTCGGGCTTTCTGAGAAGACTCGGGCTGTACTCGTAATTTTCGGGTTATAAACGTGTCATTCTCTCTCATGCGGAACCTTTTTTCTTAGTTTTAAATTTCTCAGAATACGATACTCCATTATTCAGGAGAATATAAGCAGCGTTACGTGTAGCAATTCATAAAATAAATAAATTAAGGAAACCTATTGTAGGGAAAAGAAAAAAACAGTTTTTTTTTTATGTGAACATTATTACGATCACTGAAAAAAGAGGATTTTATAGTAATTTATCCCTGTCAAAGATCGGTTGAACTAAGTAAACAAACCTAGTTCGCTCGGATCTTTTTCTCACGCGGTTAAAATTTAAAACAAACACTACAAGAATTCACATGTCAAGGAAAGAAAACGGCATTGCTTACAAAAATTATTCAAGTATAAACCTGTAATTTCACAAACGGTTGAATTCATCGGGAGGTTTTCTGCTTAATGTGAATGTATGTGCCGATCGTAAGTGTATGGGTGAATTGATTCAAATTATTCTCGAGTGAAAGTTTATCCAAGGCAGCCAGCATGACAAATCCGGTAATTATTTCTTTGCCACCTGTGGTTTTGTGACTGGTTTCATACTGAGAAATGCGCTGTTTGTCTCTATCCACTGTATTTTAACTTTTGATTTTTTAAATTTTTTTTGAGAATCTCAAATGAAAATGCTCGTGAGAACGTCAGGTTTTTTGGATTCGTTTTTAGACGAGGGAAACTAATTTTCCCAGCCCGAAGAAATTGTGCTTCTAGAATCGGCTTTGTTAAATTTATTTATGAATCGATTAAAGCGGCGGGAAGGGGGAGGAAGGACTGATAGATTGGAGTAAGATTGCTTCTAAGTAACGTTCACATGAAAGTTAGAACAAAATAGATTTTTAAACGTACAGTGAAATGCGTTTAACGTGAAAACGCTTTAAACAAAATAATGCAACGGTCCCGACAAACTCCTACATATTTCCACGCATTTTTTTCTTTTAACACGAAACGAAAATTGCTTACATGAAAAGATTTCCCTTCTGGGATTGAACAAAATACCGAAAATACCGGCCGGCTTAGACTGTCCTGTTGTATTATCGGAAGAATTCTTTGCAGTAGATAATATTGCGTGAACATCCCCAATTATGGCAGAAAAAGACATTTTTTGTTCGTTCATAGTTCAAAAAATATGTTTGATGCAGATTCCGACGAAGAAAATGAATAATGCAACTCCTGTTCCCATATCATCCGAAATGAGGAACGTCATGAAAAGTATGCGCAGATGCACATTCCAATGATGAAATGAATAACAAAATAGACAATATCGAACAATTTGTTGACAATCTGATGCTAAAGAAAACAATGCAAAAAAAAATTAAGATTATTTTTCCAAAAACTTAAATAATGTTTTGTTTTTCAAAAAAAATTTTTTGTTAACTATACCCATTCTATTTAAATAAAATAAACTTTAATAAACTTAATATTGTTGATACATTGTTTTTTTTGGCAATAACACGAAATTCTTTCAACATGGAAAAATATTTCAGTCCCATCAGCTTCGTGTTAAGCGATTTTCAATGTACATGAAAGATATTTAAAAAAATTTATAGTAGTTACCTAACATAACAATTGTAGTAGTTATAGCTAACTGAGAGAGAGAATGAAACTTTTTAATTATAGTTACTTTAAAAGCTTGTAAGGATAGGTATTTATGCTGTAATAGTTTTTCGATGCTTATTTTGAAAGCGTTTTGAAGCGACATCTGACTTCTTGGTCTACATTATTTTTTCTAATTTACTTGTATATAAGTTTCTATCCCTGGTAGTTTTCCACCACTAAGAATTTTTTCTTAAAACAAAGCTTATGGGAATTTTGTTTATCAATTATAATTTGAATCCACTTATGTCGTCATGCGCTTAATGCCAAATAGCGATCCTGTGCAGATGTCGATACTCCGTGGCGATCTTGGCTGATCCTTCTGGTGACAGTATCTTGAAATTGGTTCCATGACCAGGAGACTACTTTCTGGCCGCATGTTACCATAGAACCACCTCCGTATGAGACTGGACAAATTCTATCAGTTTTACTGGATGCACTTTAAAATTATGATGAAAAATATGTTTGTGACCTTAATTTTGGACATGAGTATACATAATTTAACGCCAGAAATTTTAGAGAATTTTTGAATTGAAAACTTTTTATGCCTGAAAGTCCGAAACACTCATTTTACATTTCAGTACCCATTTTTAAGCTCTCATAACTCAGGAGTTTCTTAAGTAGAATCTCATTAAGTTTGAAATTTGAGCTAATTTTAAGATACGAACTTTAATCCTGTACTGGAAAGTTTCTTAGTAGCTAATTAAGCCCATTATTTCATCAATTAATATCATACTTTAATTCATTTTGAGCCAAAAATCGACCCTGGAGGGACAACAGCAAGAAAAAGTATACCAATAAGAGAGCTATCGAGGCTTGCAACTTTTGAGAAAACATGTGTGAGCTCAGATGTTACGTACTAGTTTAATCACGCACATGTATTCGTCCATATTCGCCATTTAAAACATATTCAAGAATGAAGATAACTTTTATTTAACATCTACATGTGCAATGGTCAAAAAGTTAGACTTATGCAATTTTCATCACAACTAGATAAAATAAATATAATTAATCTTATTATAATATACAGGGTTGTTTTTTAAGGTACCCAAACACGTTGAAAATGACCGAATTCGGTTAAAACTGATATTTTTGTTTTCTATTTTGTTGAGGGTTCTTTTGGTTTACAAAACATACTTTTCTTTGTTTCTACGTTACATAGAGGCCTAGATACAATCAGTTTTATAAAATTAGAAAAACCAGAAGTGGGCATTTACATTGTTCCAAATCTATCATGGCGAATCTGATTACTCAAAATGTTATAAATGTACTTCGATAAAACATTTTGAACCTGATATTTATATTATTTTCTAGAGAAAGTTCTAAACTATTACTTATTGTATGAATGTTTTTGGAGTTATGGCCTGTTATTTAAATAATGGTCTCATAAAGAATGTATAATTTCTTCTAATGTTTACTCAATCAGCTCTAAAATTTTCAAACTTA